>VZSF01002167.1:470183-489080 GCA_013398295.1 Chionis minor
GGGCCTTTCCCAGCCTCCCTCTCCCCTCCGGTAACCTCTCCGGTCGCCGGAGCATCGCCCCCGGCACCCTGCGGGACGGGACCCCCCACCCCCACCCCCACGGGAGCAGCCCGGGCTCCCCCGGCGTCGCTGCGGCGGCGGCCGGCCCGGAGGGTGGGGGGTGTTGGTGGGGGGGCGGTGCCGTGGGGAGGAGTAGCACCCCGGGGTCCTGGCAGACCCTCTGCCTGGGCGAGGTGGGGTGTGATGGTGTCACCTGGAGCGGGGGACACCTTGCAGGCGGCTGGAGCGGGGGGAGGCGGCCGTAGTTTTGTCACCTGAAGTGTGTTTGACCCCAGAGGTCGGTGGCTGGCGCCCGGCCAGCCCTCACCTGCTGCGGGAGGGGATGCATTTCCGAAGGTGAGGAGCAGCGAGGGTGTATCCGAGCGTGCAGCCGCCAGCAACAGCTTCCCGTGCGTGGCCTGCGCCCTGCTCTGCCGCCAGGCCCTCACGCAGCCTTGGGGACCCGCGTACGTGGGTTTCTCTTGCGGGATGGTCACGTACTCCCGGGACTTTTCTACCCGTTTCTCTGGCTCGGAGAGTTTCTGGCCACGAGCAGCATCGGCGCATCTTGTCGCCTGTTTGTTCTCTCCTCTTCCACGGACACACACAAGTTACATCACTCACGTGGTGGCTTCCTTTTGTAGAGAAGAAAGGCATGCCAGTAACATGAAATAATGTCTTTCTTTCATTTTTCATATTGAAACCCCATACCTCGGTATTGTATTCTGCGATGAGCGTATTTGGGAGCTGAGTGTGCTGTCTAGCCAGTTTAGCCAAAACAAAGCTGTAAATTCACAGAGTATGAAAATTTTCTGTGTTTTATTCTGGAATTGGAGCTCCCCAAAGCATGCGGCCGCCCAACAGCATTTGCAAGTTGTATCTTGATGCTTTAAATACAGGAAAACGCGATACAGGTATTTGTTCTTAATATCATGCTTTTACATGAGGGGAAAGTTGCAAGCACAGGTTGCGCCAGACCTTTTAATTGTGATTCTGTGGTCAGGAGCAGTTTGTTTCGCAGGTGATGGTGTCTGTGTATGTGAGCAAGTGTCCTTAGGTTCTCGGCGCTCTTTCTTACGAAACCCCCTTTTTAGTGACCAGGACACGCGAGGTATTTTCTCTGTATCCATGTGCGTATGCTAATGTGCGTATACACATGCCTGTACTTAAGACGATCAGTGGCAGAGCAGCAGTGCCTTCCCACTGCCTGATGCATGGAGCCTGTTCAGCGGGGATGCGCTGGAGCAGAGCAGCCTCCCAACTGTGTTACTACCAGCTGGCAGCCCCATGGAACAGGTTTATTTTGCCTTTTTTGCAATGACCTTACGGTTAAGGGCCTCAGACAAACTGCTCTTTTGCAAGCATAGTGTCCCTTTCCTTCCAAGATGGCTGTAATCCATTTTTATTGTCCACAGAGAGATTGCGTTTGCATCATAAATACAAATATTTTTTTTTGCAAGGGAAACAATGAGAGGATGGGAGAGAAGGGAATGACTTTCCATCCCAAGGCAGTTGGAGAAGTTTCCATTTTGCAGCCTAGCTGGGTCTAATTACTCTTGAAGAGCTTTCAGGGGAGCGCTGGGTTACGGTGGTGATGGGTGTGTGTCCACCTTCTCAGTGCTGGCAGCTCTAAAACATCCTGTTTTGAAGATATTACTGATGTTTATTTGTGTACCTTGCCGAGCGATTCCTAGTACTTCCTCTGGCCGTGCTCAGCGTGGAGACACCCAGGCAAATATGCTGGCTTTCTCTCAATCTAACGTTGTGAAGCAGTGCGGTTCTGCCTCCAATCTAGCAGTTGGAGTTGCAAGCCAGAGATCGTCAGTGTCAGATGATGTCTTTTTTCCATTGGCTTCAGTAGGTGGTGTATAATTAACAAGGAGGCACTTCAGGTCTCTTCTGTCTTCTCGATTGAATCAATAATACAGTATCAATGCAATTAGTAATCTGTGCTTAGTTAGAAACATCAGCGGGTGACAAATATTTTGCAAAGTTATCTTACTTGAGTCAATATTTTCTATAATTTGTGCCCCCAACAGTGTTTTTATTTTATATGCAATAACAAAAGCCTAAAAAAAAGGATGACACCCACTCTAAAGCTGGCCATTTTCATTAGTCATTTTCCATCTCATTTCAGCTATATAGTGTGATTTCCAAGCGCTCAATATTTTACATGTCTCCAGAGTTGCAGATTACCATGTTTTTCTTTCACTTGGGATTTCGGGGTACGTACAATATTGCCTATTGCTCCAGCAGGTCTGGAGAGAGCATCTTCCCAAATAAATGCAGAGCTGAATTGCTAGAAAGAGGAGCAGAAGATGAGAGCATAACGTGATGCCAAGGTTGCGCTCAGTGGAGGCCAGGCTTTAGGTTAGCAAGCGGTCGTTAGCCTTGATGTTCTGCAGAAGCAGAACTGATAAAATGCGGTGCACAGGCTCCCCTGGCGCATCCCAAGGCAACAGCCTATAATCTGACAATGAAAATAATCATCCTTGAGTTTAGGAGGCACTAAGGGACAATCCAGAGCTTTTACTCCTCTCTTTGAGACGTGGCAGTATGTCAGGAATTCAGAGGCTTTGGTCATAGCACTTTCCAGTGCTCAAATGCAGGAGGATCAGTCCACGCTACGGCACTGCCAAAACTGTGTGCCAAAACAATTTCTCGGCTACAATTTCTCCGATGCAATTTCATTGAGGCTATATTACCAAAGCAATTCATTCAAATTATGTTTTGTTTCCATAGGTTTCCCATTCTCCTAGTAGTGGTTCAATGTTTGTGTCAGTGTATGTTTCAATGGCACCCTTGGAAGCATTTGGTGACATTTTGGACACTCTTCTAAGTAATACCATCTTAGCATCCCATAGGTACCTCACTGGAAACCAGAACTTCTGACGAATATGTTGTCTTAAGGTCCAACTTGGACACTTAGGGCAAATCCAAGCACCTTCTCTCTTATTTTCCTCCCACTCAGTTGCCTTGAAGAACAGGGTTAAGATGAAGGTCCTTAATAGCTGAGGCTGTTAAAATTCCTCTGTTTTGTAGTTCCAATATTGCAATTTCACATTTTTCTAATAAGTCTTCCTATACTTCCTCTTCCAGGTACTTCGTACTTAACAGATATAGTATGGTGGTCTGGCACTATTGCAAGTAAGTATCTTAAAAGGTTTGATTTTGTTTAATTTTTTTTTTTGAAGGGAGAAGTTGTGGGTAGATGGTGAAATGAGACATCATGAAATCTGGGTTCTCATCTTGAATCTCATGCTGACTTATCACGAAATTCCCATCCTTCGGAAATACCCCACTTCTCGTAAACTCTCTGTGTCTAACACTGTATGAGAAGGCAAAGAGCTGGGACAATCCCAAGTCGGACAGCTTTCCTGATTTCCAAACCGTTTGGTACTTGCAGCCCTTGGCAGCCATGTGCTGCTCTGACTCTGGGTTGCTGCATGGTTTGTGGCTCTGGATTGCGCTGGTCCACTCAGCTTTTAATAAAAGTCAGAGCTGAATAAGAAATTGTCACTCTGCACAAAAGGGCTCATTGAGCACATGTTTTTTTAGATCAGAAAGCACTTAGCCAGCCTCAATTTAAAAAAAAAATAATAATCCTTTTTGATTTCTAGTTTGACGGATACAGTTTCAGTTTTGCTTTTAATCTGCAAGATTAGTGTGTAGCCTTGTGTGGTGCTGATAGGAGATCAGTGTAATTTCACTCTTAGTATCTTTGTAAACTCTGCTCGGGCTGAGTTCACCCTCTGATCTGAATCCAGAGCATGGGGAGCAGCTGGCTTTCTCCTCCTCTTGCAGATCAGCTCTAGTTCTACTCATGAGCTTAAAATCATACCCCACTTTGAGACTCTAATCCAGCCTTCTGTGAATTATTTGGAAATGTTCTGATGCTGTTTCTGAGAACTACACGAGTCCAGTTGTGCCCCTTGTTTTGTGGCAGCAAGGTAAGTCTCTGGTTTGGTTGTCTTCAAGCGCTGCAAAAGGAATGGAAACTGATAGATCCATCGAAGGACAAGTTCACAGCAAGTGTAGAAGCCAGCAGAGCTCCACAGGAAAGTCCTCAACTAATTTAACCTCAGTTTAAGTAGTTCTTTGTCAGCTTCCTCCTCTGCCAGGATCACTGCTGCCGAAGTAGCCATAAATCTGTGCATTAATCACTGTTGTTTATGCCCCACGAGGCTCCCGTCTTGGACCTCCGAGCAGAAGGAGTTAAAATAAGACGGGTTTTATTACAGGAGTTTATCTTGGGGAATCAGAGAAAACGATTTCATGCTTAAAAGAGCTGACTGAATTGAGTGAAGGCAAAATAGCTGAAGGGAACAGTATCAGTTGGCTTTTGTCCAGTAGCTAGGTGCAGGTATTTCAAAACAAAGCCTCAGTAAATTTACAAAGGAACCAAGGGAAGGGTTGCTTAAGGATATTGTGGATTCGGAATTGCAACAGGGTCACAAACAGCAATAGGAAGGGCCAGGTAGGCACCTGTGGGATGCAGAGAAAGGCAATGTTTTGGGGAACTAGCAATATCCCCGGTTATCCGGGTGAAATTATAACAGCTGACATCATTTTCTCAAGCAGGGAATTTGGAGTTTGGATGACTAACAAAACCCACGTAAACTCTATCAACTTGTTCTCACAATATTTGTTCAGATGGTGAGCAAGCATTTCTGTGTTGGCATGCTGACTCAGCATAACACTGCCTAAGCATTTTGGGGCCTTGGGATCCGCTGGATGACTGAAGATTTCAAAGGAAGGGCTGCAGATTCTGCTAAGGGACTTTCTCTTACACTGTAGTCAAAAGAGTGATTGCAGCATGCGTACAGGTATTTCAATGAGCATTAAACTAATTATTGGCTAATTAATTAGTTTCAGTGCAGGTTTGAAAACAGCATAGATGTGTCTGGGTTTTGTAGTGGACACATCTATGTTAGTGTTTTATTGCAGGTGGGGAATGCCCTTGTGAAGCGAATCTCCTGTTTGTCTCCATGGATTGGGCTTTATTTCACGTGTGTGGAGCAGCGTTGGAGCTCCTGAACTGGACTTTAGGATGAAACTAGGCTGGAAAATGCACTCTAGGAGCATGCCTAATGCACGCCAGCTGCAAATAGACTTCCAGTCCTTGGGAGCAGGCTGAAGTTAGTCGGAAATAAAAACCCTGACACGTGCAGAGCAGACATCTTTTGCTGTATGGATCTGCTCCTGGTCTCCTTGCTAATGTAGACGTGTCAGTGTGCATGGAGTTTTGTGTTGCAGTAACTTTGGGGATATCCGTACTCCCTTAGCCAGCTTAGAGCTTGGTGTGCCCTCAAGAACTGAAACCGTGTCTTGACTTGCAGCGCTGATGTCTCTAGAGAGGAATATCTGCGCAGAGAGGACTCAGTAAGTTGTCAACAAAGGTCCTCAATATCGGGTAGATGTTAACAGTTAGTGAGATTCTTTTTTTAATTGGTCTTAATTAGTCCTGATCTGTCATTTGTGGTGGTAAGAGACTGTTACTATTACTCCATGGTAATACCAAAAACCTCTGGTAAGTCAGTTATCTTACAATATGTGCAATTCAACTGAAGCTTCGGAGGCCTAATTTATGGATCGGTGTCGATGCCATCTGTTAGGGTTCTTCCAACAGAAAGTTAAGGCACCTGACCTCCAAAAAAAGCAACCTTTTGTCAGAGTCACTTGGAAATCTCTATAATCTGCAGAAACACAGCGTGCCAGCTGTGCCCCATCCTCTGTGCAAGATCTGCCCCAGCGCCTTCATATGCCTTGAAGATAATGCCAAAGTTGTCACGCACATCTGCTGGAAACCAAGCCCGAGGCTGATCGCTGAGTTACTCTGTTCCCAGGGGCAGGGAGACCAGCACTGACTCTCGGGCTCTAGAAATGCTGTTCATTAACTTTGGCTCACTCCTGCACATAGAGAAAGCCTCAGTGAATTGATTTAGTATAATTTTGCCACACTCTGCAGTTTTGCAAGTTTGTTTGTCTCCTTCGTGTTTCCTGTAGGTTACGCAGGTCTTCAGCTCTGCTGATAATGTGAGCTAATTTGGTAAATTAATTAATGTTTGCACAGTGCTTTGCAGATGTAAAGAACTGGGTGATGGCAATGATATTTGAAGGCAATGCCAGCCTGAGCATAAAGAGAGCTTGGGTTCTTGAAATGTTTTTAAATGCTGATAATGTCTCTTAAAAACAACTGGAAATTTGAGATGTATGTAATTTGTGTCCCATCTCAAGGCTCTTGCCAGTTGCCACAGACCCTGTAACAATGCAAGCATCATGTTGACCTATTATAAACTTGCCAGCACTTGCAAAACCACCCAGCTTTTCTTTTTTAACTGAAAACTTGAACGCATGAACTGTTTATCACAGCTGTGATGTGCAATAGTGTGACATATCTTGGAATTTGCTTTTATTGGGGGAAAGAAAAAAACAACATTGCGAGGCTGTTACTGTGGCTTGTCAGGGATCTGTTCTTTTTACAGCAGTCAGGAATTACTTTTGATATTATGCAGTGTTGTGGAAATTTGATGCTGTCTACTATACATTGAAGAGCCTTTATCCATGTACTTAGTATTTCATCATTGGATTCCTTTCCTCAGTACTGTCCCTATTTCCCCCCCCAAAAAAGTAACACTGCTGTTAGGAACTATAAGTGCATTCATGTTACATGTATGCACATTGTAAAGCTGAAATAATGAGTTATATATAATTTTATATTAATATAATAATAATATAATTATATAATAATATAAATTAGATATAATTTTATATAAGCCCTCCTCATATGAATATTTGAGCGTAATCCATGAGTGTTTCTAATTCATAGTCCTACTTGTATTCCACTAAGAGAAGCTGCAAATGAGATTATTTACTGTGCACTCTTCAATCTTCTTGTGTGGCAAATACAAATCTTATATTAAAAAAAATATTCAAAAATGCAGAGAAATTCCGGCCACTTTGTTTAAGTGCAGAATTAAAAGAGCTAAGCAAATCTGTAACATCTGTTTTCCAGTCTTTCCCAAAGAGTATTGGGTAAGTTTTCATTGCTTCTTTTTACAAAGGGATTTAAAGGCTTATTTCTTGTTCTCTTGACAGTGGCTCTGGGTCAAATAGGGAATTTCTTGGCCTACACTGCAGTCCCAACTGTGCTAGTGACACCCTTGGGAGCCCTTGGCGTTC
Organism: Chionis minor; assembly: GCA_013398295.1. NCBI lineage: Eukaryota > Metazoa > Chordata > Aves > Charadriiformes > Chionidae > Chionis > Chionis minor. Next base: position 477,405 of record VZSF01002167.1, read on the forward strand.
CATTTGGGTAAGAGTTTGCTTTTCTTGTTCTTATCTGAATGTTGTTACTACTTAACAAAATGCCAGAGAGACTCGGTGATCACTGGAGGTCCACTGAGAAGATGTCAGGCTTCTGGGTGTTCGTGATGTGTTACAAGGTCACCTATTCCTGTTTTCCCCAGCAAAGTGGCAGTGGGAACAGTGGTGAAGAAAGGGTTCCCCAGTATCTCCTGCTTTAAATACCACTATGATCTGGAACAGATAAACATCTCTTTCCCCGCCCTCCCCCCACTGTGATTATTCTGGACTCTTCTGCCTATTCTGTTATTCACAGTTCCCTTACTATGTAGATCTTTCCTTTTGTCTCACATTCTTTCTCTCCCCTGCTATCCACAGCCCACACGTGGTTTTTTGATGCCAATTTCGTGTAACTGGACTCGGCCCCGTTTCCTGAAGCAAGGGAGTCCCTTGCATACTTGTGCCCACAGTTTTTTAAATATGTTCATGTGATTATGTTGATGTCCATGTGAGAGGAGGGGGAACAAAAAAGGCAGTGATCGTTCCTAAAAGGAGTTTAATATGCGACTAAATGTTGTGTGAATAGCTAAACTACAGTTGTGAAACTGCTGCAGTGAAAAAATACAAGTCTTTAAAAACAAAGCAGTGCATTGCCTCAAGATTTTTCTGTTGTCCACTGAGTTGTGTATCCGACTACACTGCTCATCTACTTCAGAGTATAAATTGCTTTGTATCTCTGTCGTTGGTTTTATACACTATGAAGCATGCGTTATTTTATCCTATGTAATTTACATACACATAATTTTGTGTATTTGTCAGCTGCATAGCTGAGCTGAGCCCTGTGATCTTTGTAAGCAAACGTCGCTTTTATCTCATGGCTGCGTAGCACCTATAAAATGGGTCTTCATGACAGTTCACCAAATCGTTCATGGGTAGATACCTGCCTTGGGTGCCAGATGGCTGTTTTGGAGGCTTGGGTTTTCTTTGAGGTGGTGATATGGTGGTGGTTTTGGGGGTGGTGTTGTTTGGTTGGTTTGTTGTTTGGTTGGTTTGTTGGTTTTTTTCCCCTGAGATGAAATATCAAGGATGAAGTAGGACAGAGACTGGACAAATCTTTCCAGTAAGATTCTGATAAATCAGAAATGCATTTTGAGGATCCACCAACATTTGGTTGAAGATCCACCGACATTTTATGCTATTCCTTTAAGAGGGAAATTCATGTGTCTCATCGCTGTTGGAGCATTATTAACAGGATGTCGTCAAACTTTTAATTTTCTTCCTCTTTGTGAAAGGTCCATTTTAGCTTCTTACTTACTGAAAGAAAAACTGAACATTCTTGGGAAGCTGGGATGTTTGCTGAGCTGCGCTGGGTCTGTTGTTCTCATCATCCATTCCCCAAAGTCCGAGAGTGTAACGACTCAGGCTGAGCTTGAAGAGAAGCTTACAAATCCAGGTACTTTGTTCTTTTATTAACTCATAATGATTTTGTAAGATTGATCCAGAGCACCCAGGAGGAAGAGGCTTACCACTTCCATCAGGTAGGAACATTGACTTCTGAAGAAACCATGACGTGACACAGGCAAACCAGTACAGCTTTGGTGTGGTAAAACTCTGCCTTGCGGTACTTGGAGCTTGTCAGATTTGTTGATACATGTGCGCAGAAAGGAAAATGTGGATACTTTTGAAAACGTCCTGCACAGCAAGCTGAGAACAATGGCCGTTTGAACTTGGAATTTTCTAAAACTATGAAAAAGTATATCTTGCTACTTACAGATGAAAGGTATGATTCTAGGATCTCAATTTAAGTTGTTTTATACAAAAGAAAAAATGCTGATTCCCTTTTTTTAATTAAAATTTTATTAAATATTTTTGATTTTCTTCTTATTATTAAAAGTTTATACTAGATACCAGTTATGTTCCAAGCAGATTTCTTTGCACAATAAAGGTGTGTAGAAATACACTGTTGAGATGTATGCTGAAATGCTTGTTCTTTCTCACAGAGAATGTCCTGGAGGACATATGTTAGCGCTAATAAGTGACAGACCCACTTTTATTTTTCTTGCGTAAGAGCTAAACTGCCAACTATTGTTATTTCCTTTAATTGCTTTAAGTGGGAGAAACTCAAACCTAATAACGTCAGCTATCCAAAAAATTTGCAAACAAAGAACAGGAAACAAATACCCTGGTTTAAATTTTCCATTTCAATCTGACCAAAATGAATTGGAAATATATCTCTTTAAAACTGTAAAGCATGAAATGTTTTTCCCCAGTCTAATCTGTGTACTGATGCCGTAGTGTAAATGATGTAGCCTCTCAGTTCTTCCAGCTCTCCCTACTCTCCTTAACGGAATCTAAGTTTATGTTTAAGCTCTTTGCTGGATCCACACGCCATGCTTTGTTGAACTGGTTATGAATGAGGTGTTACCACTGCTGTCTGGCATAGGGGGCTTTAAGGAGTACAATCCCAATGGGGGAGAGAATGAAGAAACAAAAAAGCCATCTTAAATACAGTTCAAATGTGCAACAGTGTGTATCCTACTACATGAGGATTTGTTTTACACAAAGAACATGACAACGTCATCAGTTGCAGCTGCCTGTATCATCTGTAAAAGCTCAGTGATTTGGATCTATATTCAATAGCAAATCTTAATTGTGGTGTATACATGAAGTTCACTGGTATGACATGATTTGCCTGCTAAAACCGTCAGAAGACCAAGGATTCTCACTCAGCTATTATCTCGTTTTCTTTTTGTTTTCCAGTTTTCGTGGGTTATCTCTGCATAGTGCTGCTAATGCTCCTCCTGCTTATCTTCTGGATAGCTCCAGCTCATGGACCTACTAATATCATGGTTTACATCAGTATTTGCTCTCTGTTGGGCAGTTTCACTGTTCCCAGCACGAAAGGTATTGGGTTGGCTGCTCAAGATATCTTTCACAATAACCCCTCGAGTCAAAGGGCTCTGTACCTCTGTCTGGTCCTTCTGGCAGTATTAGGATGTAGCATTATCATTCAGTTCAGATACATCAATAAGGCACTGGAATGTTTCGACTCCTCTGTGTTTGGTGCCATCTACTACGTTGTGTTTACCACCCTAGTCCTGCTGGCTTCAGCCATCCTTTTCAGGGAATGGAGTAATGTAGGAGTGGTAGATTTCTTGGGAATGGCTTGTGGGTTCACCACAGTATCTATTGGAATTGTTCTTATACAAGTCTTCAAGGAATTCAACTTCAGTATTGGGGATTTAAATAAACCTAACATGAAGACTGATTAAAATATTTTTTGAGGGGAAACTGGATGGCTCAGGGAAGGATGCAGAGCCTTTCATTTCTAGGTCACTGATCCAAATATGATTCAGGTTGGTAGTTACCCTCTGACAATTTGGTGGCCTACGTGAAATGAATCGGAGGCCTCCATCCAGTTTCAAAGGAACAGTTGTCCATGTACCCCAGTCAACACAATAAATGACCTTAATTGGAACCACTGATTGAGTGAGCATAGAGACCCATGTACTTCCTTATTGTAAAAGGTAATCCATCAGAAAAGATCAGGTGACATTTTGGCAGGCCTGTGTGTGAAAGCTTGTATTGTGGCTTCTGAGGTACCATTTCTGTGGGCAGAGAACATTAGTTTCTAATGCGCTCAATCTCACACCTTTCATGAGTGAGGTATACCTTAAAATATGGGGGGGGGAAAGTGAGTGGAGCAATTTGTTAATCATAATATAGCAATGTGTTCACCGCCAAGGCTGTGAATTCTGAGACAAGTGTTGGCTGTCCCACGGACTGCAGATTTGTCCTTTTTAGTGACTCTCTCAGCAACTTGGTCTGCCATGCGGTGAAGACACTAGGGAGTTTTAAATTGAATTCTTTATACAGAGCAGTGGACCCTTTCACTAATTACTTATCAGCTAACAGTAGTGTCCAGGTATGCATTTTTCTTTGTAACTTACGTGCATTATAACATACCGCATTCATCTAAGAGTTTTTATTTGGGAGCAGACAGAAAGACTACGAAGGATGTGGAAATGATGCGCAGACTCATTGCCTATATGGTGGCTTATTTGTAAGCAGCTCAGAACTATTTCAGTGCCTTTGTAATCCAAAAATACTGCATAAATGTGAATGTATCTGTTTCAGATGGCCTATACCAGTTTAATAATTCAATTTCACTGTCTATAATATGGGACTGCATGCAAATTCTAAAGAGGTAAAGCATCCAGGAGCTGCCACATGTTTTTGGAAGAATTTACAAACCTGAAATGAAACCCTTAGATGCCTTCACAGCTTGTGAAAAAACCACAGTCCTAATGGGAAGAGGCAATCTATAGGAGGACTGTTTAAAGCAGTCCAGCATACCTTTATTCTGATTAAATGACTAAATACAGGAAACCATTTGTGAAGTAGCTAATAAGCAGTGACCACAAAAAAAAAAGAAATTGAAGCAAGAGATTTCTCGTAGCTCAAAAATAGATGGCCTGATCCTGCTGTAATGTGGGAAAATGAGGTTCAAGACTGAAAAAGTATAGGTATTCAGGGATATACATTCAGATCCAGTAATTTACAGACCTGTGTGAACAGTTCAGCAATAATATTTTGACGAGTAGTACAAATAGCTCAAGCTAAGTTTGTAATGATTCTGAACTGTTCAGTTTAAACCATTTAGAGAATACTGGTATGTCATAGAAATTGCTAATTTTCAGGTTGTACTTATATTTGGGACTTAAAACATCACAAGTCAAAAACTTGTAAGGAAAGCTTGAAAATAATGTTGGTTTCCATTTAAGTAAAAAAATGGAAGGGCACAGCGGAACTCAACATCTCTCATTCAGAACTAGTCTCTAGTCTCTTGAAACAAACAAAAATACCCAATGTGATTAATGAGACAGCATTTGAAAAAGTTCCTGACACTTTTTATCAAGAGACCATGAATGTAGCTTTGGGGCTGGCTGACAGGAACGCAGATGTAGATTAACGGGGAGTAATACTGCCCACTCTTGTGAAGCTTTTTGTTGACCTGAATTACCACTACCTTAAAAGTCAGCCTCCATTTTCATTTAAAAGGAATGTTACAAGCCCTTCTGATAGCAGCAATAATCATGAACAGTGAATCTTAAAGATGTAGTATTCCGAAGGGACTATTCTGAGGGAGTAAGAGCCCCACTATTTTATTTAGAGGTTTATTTTATAGCTCCAAACTGTGGAGGGGAATGACTCTGAGTCAGCAGAAACACACGTCGTTATAGGCCAGGACAGAAACTGTGTATCTTGATGAAATAAAATAGTGCTAGCAGAGAAAAGGCCATCTTCCTGGATTTTCGAATGTGTATGATTTCTAGAAGTGTAGAGAATTGTAGATGAGGGGAATTGGACTATGAAAGCTGGTTGAAACTAACCTGTGTCCATTACTGATTGGACGATGGTATCTTGGTTGTCAGCAAACAATTCTGTTGTCGTATTAATTCCCTTTTTCTGATTGAAACTGGAATTGTACACAGGTTATGAGACCTACTTTTTAAAACAATGTTAGCTGGTTTACGAAGCAGTCAAGTTGTCTTTTCAAAATTCAAACTCTGGAGTTCGTGAGTTGCATGTTGGTTTTGTACTAGCCTTTACTCTCTGAAGACTTCTGTGAAAAACTTTAGGTTAAAACGGAAATGATCAGGGTCTCATCTTAGTCCTCCTTTGGCCATATTTGTTTGTCTTGTTTTGTTTCTAAAATTCATTCCTATTTATTTAGAAAGTGCCTATCCATGTATGTTAGGTTCGTGTGCAAATTATTAGTAAACATTAGATGCAAAATAACTTGACTGCCCTATGTAAACCTTGCCATTTCCTGCACTGCACACACAAGTTTACTTGATAAGCGCTCTCTGTGCAGAGCCAGAATAAAGTAGCAGCTGTGTTCTGTGGTCCTCTGACCATCCTCACAGCTCGTAAATGTCTGCATAGGTTTCTTCTCCCCAGCTGCTCCTCATCTGTGATGAGCTTTCTAGAGGTGTCTAGTTAACCTTGTTGTTTAAAACAGAGATATCAAAAGCCAGCACATGAGGTGAAAGAAATTCTCGTGGCCTTGCACATCGTTTATATCTGCAGCCTTTTACATCGTGAATGCTAAATAACGGAAACCTTTATTTTTGCTACTTTGTTCAGTATGCAGCAGTGTTCTTTTGAGTTCTGCTGTACCTGGATCTGGTTCAGTTCTAACTTTAGAAATGTATTAACATTTTATGTTGTCACTGTTGGTATGGTTCTTCCCCCCTCCATCCCACGCCCTCCTTGTTCTAGGTATCCTACCTTTTTTAGTCCCGTTGCTTTTGTGATTTAAAAAGAGGCACTGCTGAAGTCGAATTTTAGCCATTCCCTCTTTTTTTCCCACCCCTTTGACAAGTAAGCACTTTGAATAAGACAGATATCTGAATTCCATCATCTCAGGGAGCAAATGTGCATAGTTGTCTCCTGAGCTTTGGTATCCCTCGCGGGTCTGCCCTTTTCACGTTCTCTTTGCGTTACGTCTATGGATGGCTACGAGCCACACGACTTCCGTTCTGATTCCCAAGTGGAAGTGGGAGAGGCTACGCATACGAAGAGTGGACTCATTACAGTGGTGGGGGATGCGTTTGAATGAAATTCAAATCCGTATGAAAGGTGTTTCACACTGTATGTCTGGCTTCTGTTATACTTGTCAAACATATTTACTGGGTACTCACTTGAAGAATAGCTCTGATCATTATCCCTTCAGTGTATGGAGGATTTACATGTGTCAGTCACGATCTTTATTAGGTGTCAAACAAAAATCCCTCAGATACTCAGTAGGAGAATAGAAACCCTTTTTGATACAACCAAAAAAAAAATAAATTTGTTACACCTTGAATCATCATGTAAAAAAGAAAAATATCTAAACAAGTTAGCTGCTGTATTGACTTTCCAGGACTCTGTATGTGTAAATAGTGAGCTGCAACTAACATTAATAAGAACCTGTTATATCACAGTTTGACAAGCGAGGCTTCCTATTAATAGTCTCAGTTTATATTGAACTTAGGTATTTTTCTGAAGCAACTAGCACTGAAAAATGACAACACTGGATTTTCTTTGTTGAAATACTAGAATCTGAGGTTTAGCTTTCCTTTTTATTAAAAATAGAGGGTTTGTATTTGAAGAAAGACTTGGGGTTATTAAATATGGGATGCTTAAAATGGGACATTGTCTGCATGTTCTACCCCTCTCACCTTCTTGCTTCATAAATATAAAACATCAAGGATTCTACATATCCTTCTCAGTTGTCTTGAGATGGTGTAACTGCTGAAGTTTTGCTGTTAAATCCAATGTTATCAAATGTTTATCTATTACCTGTTATCTTCTCTTTACAGAGATTAGTCTTTGTAATAATTCTTTGGTGCTACCGAATATGGGCTTAAGTGATGCAGAATTTTAGCGTGCACCATGTTAGGCACCAACGATGTCAACAGTTACTATTACTAGTGCCCAAGTGTTTCAGACAGCCGTGTTGAAATGTCATGGATTAAGAAATCTTTTTGAAAGCTGCAAATAATTTTTTGTTGTTGTTGTTTCCCCCCCCACTTCCCCCGACACTTGCTCTACAGAGTGGAAAATGTTACACAAAAGGGATATTTTTAAGTTAAATCGTTTTTCAACTGTGGAACTTTTTTTTTCCTGACTTTTTTTTTTTTTGGTTTGTTTTCCTGGAATGTAAAAAATAGTTCTAATGGGATATGGGGAAAAGGTGGATGGCAACAAACATACAGTGTCAGGTTTGGTTGTTTCAATGCTATTGCAATATAGTTATTACAGATTACATAAAAATGGTTTATTTTATTAGCTTCCAAATAATGTATATATAGATTTGTTAATGGCTTACAAGTCAAGCTTACTCTCTTTGCTTTTTAAGAAATAGTTATAGGCATGTTGTATTTGCCTTGTATAAATTATAAAAGGCTATTTATTAAGTTTTCTGATAACTAATCTATTTATTAACCTGTATTGTTTTAAAATAAATGATTTATTTCTAGCTCAATGCTTGTTTCGTGACTACTCCTCTTTATCACACGGGGGGGGAAAAAAAATCAGTTTCCCACACATCTAGCTGCTGTGCAGCCTGATCTCAATTCCCAAGCCCAAACTATTTCCGTTACCTTTTAATGAAATAGCAGCCTTGCTTTTACTGCGAGTAGCGCATTCTTTCGTGGGCACAGATCGGTTGCCACACAAAGGGGCTCGGTTGTCGTACAGAGGTGTCGACCAGCAAGCTGCAGTCTTAATGCCCTCATTGTACTGAAGTTTGCTCGCAGGTAAAATGACCGCTTCTCTGGCAGAAATACTTGTTGGGGCCTGAGCTGCTTCAGGCTCTGTCTTAAGGTTGTTACCGTGTGCTCTGTTCGCGCATTGCTGTACATCGGTGGCTTCCTAGAGCTTTTATTTCAAGGTACGCTACTCCGCAGTTGGGTGTGCATCGAGTGGCAACAGCTGTAAGGAACTCTGTGTCGCCAGCCTAATTTACTGTCACGAGAGCTTCCTGCAGAAAAGAACCACTTGGAAAATCACAGTGGCCGCCCATCTAATGCTTCATCTGAAAATCCTAGCTCCTCACCTCAGGTACTGGCAAATACAAGACTTCCAGGCCTGTTTTGGGATTTAGGGGCAGGGTTGGTTGGTTTTCGTTTTAGTTGTGGCATTTATGATTAAGAACTGTTTCAGTCTTTGTGCTTGTGTTTTAGGGGCTGCATCAGTATTACTACTGGTCACAATTAAAAGTTAGTTTTTAAACACGGAAATGAGCTTCTCTCTAATATAAAATGTTGCACGCAGTGGAAAAGATTGGCGTGGATTCTTTACAGGGTATGTCACTGCAATTTTATTTTTAAAGGTGTTGATGATATTAATGCAGCATGCAAGATAGACCAGAAAACTAGAGAGGCTTTCGTTTCTATATGCAGCATCTCTGATTTTTAAGTAAATAGGATAAGGGGTATGTATTTTGAGAAGACGTTTTTAGCAGGAAAATTCAACTGTTTTCTTCTTGCGCGTCTCTGGAGTTAGGCCTCTAAAACAGCATTGTGGTAAAAGCAAGTACACCACTTACATGCCACCATTATTGTTGGAATTCTGGGATATAACCAATCCTAAGCATATGTATCTCACCTACACCGTTCATACGGGAAGAGTGTTAAAGACCAAAATCTGACAGTGCCAAAAGAAAAAAAAAAAAAGTCACATTGTTTTTTTTCCCAAGGTTTATTCTAAGAGCTTATGTCTTAAGCAGAGTCCCTTAAGTCCCTTGTATGGGACAGTGCAACCATTGCACAAGTACACTTGCAGACATGGCTTCTTTGTTCTGCTCGGCTGTGTTAAATGCGAGAGGGACGTGGCTGCCTGATTCCCTGAGCAATTTTCTGCGCGGTACAGACCTCGCTGGATTCCCCACCCAGGGTGCGATGCTTAAAAACTGCCAGCTGGCACCGGTCTGCCCAGGGACGACGGACCAGAGCGCAGCTCTGGGCAGCTGGCACGTGGTGGCCCTTCACTGCGTGTACGTGGCTGGAAATCATACTGCAGAGTTGCCTGTTAGCGTGCAACACAAACTAGACTACCTGTTAACCTGGTAAGTGTTTGCCGTGGCTGTGTGGGTGGCATTTTTGCTCTTTGTCCTTTTTCAACCCTATCAGATGTTTATACATGTCATAGATAACTCTGCCCTGAAAAATCCTGTCTGTAGCCTTGCGGAAGTAGCTATGCTAGCTGACCTCTCTCGTGACATTCTTTCAGCACAAAGATGGCTTGCGCTGCTGAGTTACCCTACAAGGAAGCGTTGGGTTAGGCAAGTTACCACCCTTCTGATAGTTGGAGGTCTTTCCAAATACTCCGCACACACGCCTGAAATGCCACGCTGTTGTAAATTATCGAATAAGAGATGCTTTGAGTATCTTCGGTTACTGAGCACAACCCCTGGCTTGGAAGTAAGGATTTAACCATTTGTACTGAATTGAGAGCGTTTAGAAAAATTCTATTTTGCGTGAACAGGTGGCAGTATGTTAAGCAGAACTAGCAGCTGAAGAAACATGAGGGAGAAGACTAACAAGTAACGGCCGAGGGAGAGGACTAACAAGTAACGACCAAAGTCCCACAAAGAGTCTGTAATGCTTGAAAGAGTCGAGTTAATATTTTCAGGTGTTTGTTCTCTTCAATATTTAGGCTGGTTGAGAGGTGGTTTTGAAGGGAAGAGAGTGGAAGGAGAAGACTGAATTCTCCTTTTCTTCAGACATTATCACTGTTTAACTCAAGAATATATACATGTATATGTTTCCAAAATTTCACAAGCTCATTTATTTCTTTAGCTCCTTTAAACCACCTTGGATTTTGGTACTTAATGCGTTTCCATTTATACTGTACTGGTTTAGGTGGTACCGTTGTTAATTTTTTTAAAATCCATTTGAGGAATCCTTTTCACCAGCTGTTGAACTTTTTCGAAGATTTCACAGTTTTGGTATCTTGTAATTTTTGGTGCCTGTGTAATTACATAGGTAGTAACGGCATAATGCTTAGTGATATATATATACACACACACACACATACGTATGTATCTCTATAAAACCCCCTACTTCACAAGTGCAAAGTTCATGTCATGAATACTGGACTAGCTTTATGTCCAGCGGAATGGAATGTTGCCTTAGGTAATAAAATAGACCTAAAATTTACCCATTTGCTTTGAGCAGCCTAGAAATTGTAGGGATCATGTGGCAGAGTGAGGGCACGTGTTGGTTCAGTTGATGAGAAAAAACCGACTGGGTAACATGATGAGGAATAGCTTTGTGATGGGTATCCTGGGAGGGAAAAGCCAAGATCACGTCTTCGTTTTTGTTTCCAAGCCTCGCGAAAGTAAAGCAGCTGCTTGTGCAGACGGTGATAAAGCCAACACAAATCCTGAGGAAGGAAGGATAAAGAAGTAGGAACTGTTGTCACTATGGGACGTGACAAAACAGTCCCGTCCTATTTGAAAAGGTGGAGTTGCATCTTCCAGGTGGAGCCAGGGCATATATTTTGGCAGTGTTGGTTATTCTGACCCAATGTTACAGGGCAGCTTTGTAAAGCCTCTTTAAATAGTTTTGCAGGAAACTGAAGCAGCTGGTTACGATTGTTTCAAAGAGTCTTCACTGCAGGCTGAGAAGGAACGTTCCCCTAACCATACAAACCGATTACGCTCCCTCGAGGAGCAAAGGGTGTGAAGGACGCAGTCAGGGCCTGGAAACAGAGTAATAAACCAGGCCGTTTACCTGTCAAACGTCTCTTTTCTTTATTGCTTGCGAGTTGAAGCCTTCCTTTTCTGTAAAGCCTGTAAAAACTGGCCGAGCTGGGTTTTGGCGGGAGGGTGCGGGGCAGGCCGCGGCAGCGAGGGCGGCCGGAAGCACCGCTCGCCACCCGTGACGGGTGCCCGCGAAGGCCGAAGCCGCCGCTGGGTGAGGCGGAGCCGTTCCCCTACGACGTGCATTTAGCCCCTCGCCGACCGCGACCAGACGGCCGGCTGGGGGGCGCTGCGGGGAGGCGGCTACCGGCCGTCAACGGCGGGCGGGCGGGTCGCGTGACCTGGGCCGAGCCACGCCCCTTCCGGCGGGCGCTGCCGGAACCAGCGGGGAGGGGGCGGCCGGCCCCGGGACGCCGCCTGCCCTC
>VZSF01002167.1:489385-602325 GCA_013398295.1 Chionis minor
GCTCTGCCTCCCCGCCGCGGCTCCCCCGCCCCCGGCGGCCCTGAGCCGCGCAAGGTGCTCGGCGCGGACCCGCGGCGCGGGTGAGGAGCGAGCAGGCCGGGGCGAGCCGTGCCGCCTGCGGGCGGGTGGCGGCCGTTGCGTGGCTGCAGGAGGCCCGCGAGACCTTCGTCCTGTTGGTTTCTCCGTGGGGGGAAACTCTGCTCGGGAGGCCGAGATAAAAGAAGGGAAATGTGGCTGTTTGTTGGGCTCTGCAGCCGGGCGGGATCGGCGAGTTTCCGTGTGCTGCTTCCAGAGCCCCAGCTGCGCTGCTTCCTGGAGTGTGCGTGGTGGTAATGGGGGAGCCAGACCAGTCTGGCTTCGGTTTGGTTCAGGTTTGAAGTTTGGCTGAGGTGGAGGGTTGTACAGCTTGGTTCCAGATCGGCTTCAGCAAAACTTCAGAGCCCTGGCCGTGCTTTAGTTTGAGGCGGCAAAAAATAATGTTAGCTTTGCAGCATAGTTCAGAATAATGATTTGTGTTCGTTCTTACACTATGAAGACGTAGGCTGGGTCGGACTCGTTAATCTCTGACTTTTTTTCCTCATATTTCCTTTTTCAACCAGTCAGCTTTCTCCATTTTCCTGCAACATCTTACGATTATTTTTAATTAAAACATAATACGCGTAGGTCATCATGGCTCTTTTTGAATGCTTTTGATGTGCCTCATTGTATACAGTCAGATTTTTTCCCCCCCCCTCAAAATTAACAAATTAGTTGATAGGAAATTATTGCATAACTTTTCATGAGTGTCATTGTATTGGAATTCAGTGTCAGACCAGTTCTGCTTTTGTTAAAGGAACTAATTCTCAGGATAAAATCCCAGCAAATAAAAGAAGTTATAACAGATTATAAGTCATGTCAAAGAAAAAATGGTGACTAATGTCTAGATCCTTTAATTTACTTAACTTTAGCTTAACTTTAACTTACTCTGTTATCTTAATTTTGAAACTGGCCATTTGAAATACTATAGGTAGAAGAACTTCATTGAACCTGTGCTGGTGCTCGTTAGTACTGAGAGTGGAGCTAGTGTACTGGGTGCAGCAGAGATGAAGCAAGTTATATGTTACCTGCTCTTATCTTGAGAGTCTATTTTGATAGGATTCTAGGAAACAATACAGGATTAACTATAAAGCACTATCTGTACTTTGAGTTTAGTTAACAAATAACACACTGTTCTAGTGAAGTTACTTCATAGTTTTATGTGAAAATGCTTTAATTGAAGAGCGTGCTTCTTGTGGAAGAGTAACTACAAATAACAAGTACGAAGAATAAGATGTAGAAAAATTTTTAGCATGGCATTTTCTTGTTTTCTTCCAGTTTCTTAAAATAGAATGCTTGTTGCTTTTGCTTTATTAATTGAAATCTGCTATAAAGGACAAGTTTCCTTACAGTTTAACTGAAACTTTTAGAATAGGCAGCTTTAGAACTGTTAGCGTATGTTTTGCTTTTTGATTACTTGTGCTAGTGCCTCTAGCATTATATTATATATACACATACATATAAAATGTTATTTTATATAAACAAATACTTTTTAACTTGCCTATGTAATATGTAAATAATTGTGTGTATAAGTTTGCTTACTCATTTAACTTTGACAAAGCTGGAAAACTATATCTGTGTCAGGGTGGATTTACAGCGCAAAATCGAAGGTTCTCTTTGCTAAATAACATATACAGAATCTTTGGGTACTGCATGTGTGCATCTTGGTGCTTTAAAGATGCACGTGACTAAGTTTTGAACTAGCAGCTCTTTTATCTTAATGCCATGTTGTATCTGTCCTTTCAGTGTTCTCCCTATACCTGTGTTTAAAAGATACGCTCATGAACAGAGAGAATATAACTGAGGAATGTTCTTGAATGGAGAGAATATAACCGAGGAAGACTTGGATTAAAGAGTTAGCTATATTTTGGGGATTTTAATAATCTTACTGAGAATATTTCTGTGTTGATACTCGCTGCTGCCCCAGAGTTCTGTATATAAACATCCTCTGAAAGTTCATCATACCAAAGCCTATAATTAAAACTTTATATTAGTTTTTGTAATAAAAGTGCCGTAGTACTTCAGTTACAGGACAAAACTGAAGGGACTAATATAGTATTTCAGTTAAACTTCAGCATGTTACCTTCTAAAGAATAGCTTAGATTGCAGTTTAGTTTCTTTGATAAGTAAAGTGAAAAGCAAAGGGATGAAATAACTGTAACACTCCTGGTGAGACAGACCTAAGGAAGACCCAATTTAAAATTACACTACTTTGTTATTCAGGTGTTTTTAAAACAAAAATCCTGTCCACTTTTAAAGCACAGAGGAGACAATGTGCAGTCTTGTGTGTCATGCATGAAAACAAAATTAGTTTGAAATGATGGACAAAATATTTTTTTTAGGTGAATTCTTAAAATGCAAATTAATGATATTTTTTTAACTTATATTTTAGAAACCTAACATTGAAATACGTAAGAAGTGAATGCCTCTGGATTTTGGAACAAAATTGGTACGTATAATGAGCTTTCAAAAGGCTCATCACCGAACATTCGCATTTTTGTTGTTAGGGAGTGTTTCTGTTTCCTCAGGTGTTATGCCTGTGGAAAGGAAGAAGGGAACACATAATAGTCAATGTGTATTTGTTAAAAGCAATTTGTTGATTCAACCCTTTTTCCTTCCATGAAAAGCTTTAGGGCTAGGAGAGCATTAAATAGGTGCCCTATTTCAATGTTAGAAATATAAAACTTCTCACGGACCTGATATAAATAAGCAGAATTGAAAGTAGAATACCACAGAATAGTTTGAAAGATGCTGAATAGTTACCTGGAGTAACTATTACTAATGTCTTGTCAAAACAGACCTTTGTTTAAAAATCCTTCTGATGTCATGTCTGAATTTTGTGCTGTTTAATATTAGCGATCTGGCTGAAAGGACAAAAAAGTAATTAATGGCATTGAGCAAGGAAGGGTTGCTAGCGCGTGAACTCAGATGAATATTTCCAGGAAACATTTCTGGAAAAAAAAAAAGGTGCTTTTTATAGGATTAAATGAAAGTTATTATAGCTAGGCTGGAATAATTTGCTATACAAATACAGTTTAGAGAACAGTAGTTCTGTAGAAAAAAATGTAGAGCTTATACTAATAGTGAGACTGAAGATGAGTAAAGAGTAGATGACTGCTCAGGAACGGGCAAGGAAACCACCTGGTTTGGGTTGTGTGAGAAGCAGTATAGCCTTCCACTGTGTAGTGGAACTAGTAACTCGGCTGAAATACTGAGTTGTGCTTATGTAAGTTGCACTTCATAAAACAAAGGTGTGCTGCTGGGAAGGATTCCGGAGGGTGGCACAGCAGGAGGTGCCGACCACCCAACCTGCAGAGTAATGTTAAGGTGTGGGTGCAAAGATAAAGGGAGTTGTATATGTTTTCCGAGTCCAGAGCGGACAAACATAATGGGCTTTGGTAGTCAAAGTGAAGATCTAGGTGAAGATCATTAGATAATGAGCATTCCTAACAGCATCAAAGCATGGCTGTGGGGGTTGTGAAGTTTCCTTCCTAACTGTTTCCTGGGAGAAACTTGGCTGAATTATCTGTAATGAGGAGCAGCAGTGAATGATGCTCGACGTGGTAAAGGGTTGAAGTAAATGGCCTGTTAAGGTCCTTTTTAGCTTAGCAACATCATTCTGTTCACAATTAGGAAGGTTGGTTTTGAGACAAGAAAACTGTGAATTCTAGCATTTAAATATTTTAGTGTATATTTAGATTACTTCTAGGAGGAAAGACTGTCTACTGAACTCTTGAGGGCTGGTGGCCAAGTATTCAAAGTTGGAACAATCCACCATGTTTGCTTCCACTGACTGTATTGCCTCCACACAATGTGCGACTTGTGGAAGTGATACTGATTTTCTTTGGCTGACAACTCCCTTATACTTGTGCTTATCTACTTTTAAATATAAAATACTATTTCATCTCATGACACCAGTGTTAGTTTTTCTGAATATTTAGATAGCTTACTTGTTACAATAAATATATAACATCTTTTGAGCGTTGTGTGCGTGCATGCTGTTTTGGGGAGAAAAGGACTTTTGAGCAAAGAGACAAAGAAGTGCTTCCTTGTGTTTTAGACCAGAAAGTCTGTATATTGTCCGCGTTTACGATGCTTCTTTGTTACATCTTGAAAATAAGCAAACAAACTTTGTGGTTAATCTGGACTTGCTTATGTCCCACAGTTTTTTCAGAAAGCTTTTTCTCCATCTCTCCCTGTCTGATAACCTTCAAACCCGGTAGCCATTCCCTGTGTTTCTGTCATTGTACTGTTGCGTGCTGAGAGTTATGACTCATGATACGAGATGATCCACAGGCAGTTCAGAAATGGATGGTTCTTCAAGGCAGTCCAAATGTTGTAGCTTCTGTGGATAGGAAAATCTCATCCCCTCGTTACATCTCTGAAATCAGAGCAGCAAACTGGTATTCCTCCAGGAACCTGCTAATCTTGGATGCATGAAATATTCTGTGTTGTAATCTGCTGTGAACTTGACTAAAAAACATAAACTAAACAACTAACCCTGCTCAGCTTTGTTTAACTCCTACATTTTCTGGCTTCTCTTCTGTTTATAACTTAGTAGTGACCCTGGCTGCTGGAATGGGACAGCTTTGGCATGTCCTAAACCTGAAACATGAGAGTGTTTATTCCAGAAACTGCTCATTATGGTATTTTCTTCTCTTATTTCCAAAGATGACAATTTTTCTTGATTATATTTACAAGGACTCATTAGTTCCTCTTCTTTTACTAGGTCTTAGGGTTAGAATTAAACTACTGATTTTCTGAAGTGTAAAACTTCCCGTGCCTGCTATTGCTTTGACTTTGCAGCTATACGTGTCAGCTCTGTGCGTGTGATTTACATCTGCGCTGTACGCAAACTGAACTAAAGCTCTTCAGAGACAAGTTGGGTTCACCATATGCTGCGGAAATGGTCAGCAGATGTAGACATCCATATAAACCTTACACAGCAGTATGGCAGTCCAGCCCAAGCAGAAATGGGACAGGTCATGTCTGTGTAGACAAACGCAGAAAGAAGAGCTAGCATGTGAAGAACTGGTTAAGATGTTGTTCACAAACTTAACAAAGCGGTTGACAGGGAATCAAAAGCTCTTTAATGTCTTTGGGACTTGAGGGAGGGTAGAACTACTACTTTTGAAATGTAGCATACTTAGGGCGTTTTTAAGTCTAAATTCAGAAAATTACCTGTTAGCTTGCAAGTTTTCCTCATTCGTCTGCAGTTGGATTCTTCCTCTGTTCCAAAGAAGAGCTGCCTGTGCTTCTCCCTTATCTCTGAAATGCAGTGGGTGGGAGATGTCAGGAGGGGGCTGGCTCTTTAGCTCTGTCAGAAATGTTTTCATGTAGATGAAGCTGTGCAAGCCAGGGAGAGGGGGGGAAAAAAAGGTGGCTTTGCCAGTATGCTCATTAGCTACATTACTAGCTACATTAGTAAAAAGACTTCTATTAGTAATATAACTAGAGTAGCAATTGTTGAAAATACTGGTAGAGTAGAAAAACTTAGCAAAAGAAGCCTCTCTCCCCCAGGTGATGCTATACCAGTATGACATTTTACACCAGCTGGTGCTAAAATAACACTCTTAGCTTGATTACCAGAACAGTGTGACTTATGACTGCCTGAAAAGATGGTAGAGAGAACACTCGCAAAAGGCTCTTCGTGTCTTTTTCTTGCATTAAAAAATGCATTTATCCTTCAGGGGACTGAAAGTCTCACTTTGAATTCAAAACCAGAGAAGTATTTGATGCAGTTAGTGATGTGGCTTATTCTGGTCTGTCTCCTGCACTAATGGTTTGTCTTTTTTGGTTTTGTTTGATGGGTCATTTATGTATTATGCAAGAATCTGTTAAGTTTATTTTTCAAAGTTGCTAGAAAATGAAAGCAGACCATTGCTGTTCATTTACTTAATTTTTTCCTACAAAATAACGTATTAAAAATTACCGTGCAAGGATTAAGGGAAGAGGATTTGAGAATTTTGAACTGTGGGTCTTGCAGCATGTTAAATAGCGCTATGTTGAGTGGCTATTAGATGGGACTGTTTTCCTACACTTTTTCACAGCCTGACTGTGTGTACGGAGGAGGATCTGTGTTCAGTTTTAATGTTAACCTACCTGTAGCTCTCTGCAAGATTTTTCTAGCAAATTTCTAGCAAATTAACGATAGTTGGAAGCAAGAACATACAGGGAAAGGTAGTATTGGAAGAAAACGGATTTTGAAGGAATAAGTGCAGGAATCAGAAGCGTGAACTGGCATGGCAGGCTGCAATATGATTTTATCTAGTCGTGGACTCCCAGTGGTCGTGTTGATCTCTGCCGGAGCTTGGGCTCGCAAAAGGCAGCTTGATACTGCCGTGTCTTTGCACCAGCATCGTACTGCTGCTTGGGGAACCTGCTGCTGCATCTCAGTGCTAAAGCTGTGGAATTCAGACTCTAATAAGCGCTAAAGTAGAAATATTTTATTCCCTCCTTTTCTTTGCCCCCTTTTCCTTTTAAATCCAAAGCTTGTTAATGCAACTTACATCATATGCCATGCTTCTGAGTGTCTGGAAAATAATTGCTTAGGGACCTAAATGCTAGTATTGGCACATCTGTCATTGGTGTTCCCAGGAAATAAAACTCGTTTTATCTATAGATGTTTTCCTCCTTTAGAACAGTTGTCTATGCTGTCATAATTATCAGTTCTCTTGAAATCACAACCTAAAAAGTTTTAATTTCCCTTCGTACTATAGAGAGATTAATCAGCTTGAAAGTACTTTGAGCTTTTTTTCATCAGTTTAAAAGTTGTTTGGAGTCTTAGCAGGCTCAGTGAAAGATTTTTGACTGTAAACTCTCAACAGTTACTGTGGCTAAGCTGAAAAGATGCTTCATACCAGTATGGAAAACTCTTTGTAAAATAGATCAACAAACAGATGCCGCCTTGTTCCAGATTTTCCTATTTGTTAGAGGATAAGTACATGTGCATACATCTCAAGCTTGTTTGTATTAGGGAAAGTCCTTTATGATTAAACACCCATTCTGATCTTCTCTTTCATTGTTCTAGTGAGTTTATATGGAAGAAATGCTGTGGCTGTTCTCAAACTCCCTTACAAACTGATTTCAATGTAAGTAATTGTTTGATCAGTATTGTCGGTTACATGGTGTGCCAGACAGAGGTCTGTGTACTTCATGAAAAGAAAAATAAATCGCCCGTGGTTTTTTTTTTTTTTGTTCAGCTTTTTTCAAAGAACTTATATTTGTTCAGGTTTCAGTTTTTTTGTGCCAGGTCAGAAGCTGTTCCATCTGCATGTTCAGACTTGTTAGTCACTCATCCACGGCTCAAGTTTGCACGTGCTTCAAAGATTGCCTCTTTTTTTTATTTTAAACACTTGTAGCAGAAACCATGCACAGGAGAACCAGCCACGTGAGCTGTTCAGGTTTTGCTATACAGGATGTATTTCTACCAGTTTAATTCTGATGTGTTTATTTTGCTCAGGTTTCAGTGTTGCATCATCTTGTGTTGAGTAACAGAAGTTCTACTGTTCATTGATCAATGTGACAGTCTCCAGTAGTTTACGAGATGAGCCAAACTCGTGGGAGATACGACTTCTGTATTGGTCTGGTGTTGGCTATGAGTTCCAGCATTTTCATCGGAGGAAGTTTCATCCTGAAAAAGAAAGGCCTTCTCCGGTTAGCTAGGAAAGGCTCCATGAGAGCAGGTGAATACATGTTTACGAAATTTGCTGCCATTTAAGTTTTGCTGTTTAATGGAGTATTACTAAACTTATGATCTTGTTTTGACTTTTTTGTTTATTACAAGTATGTGAAACCTAAAACATAGACCTAATGTGTTTTTTCTCTGGTGTCAGGTACACCGGTGTGTGATACACACTATTTAATTTGCATGTAATGCCCTTTAGGGATATGCGTCGAAGGATTCCTTGGCATGTTAGTTAAGTCTGGATTGTACTTACAAATTAAAGTTGGAACCAGCATTCTTAACTAAATCTGTGCCCCTGAATGAGTGAATTTAGGAGAATGTCAAAGGCGTTTGAGTGTTGGGAGATTGTTTTAGAAAAGTAAAAATAACATGCAGTAATCAAGTAGTGTCCTTTATGGGTTTATGCTGGAGCCAATACTATTTAATATCTTCATCAATGACATCGACAGCGGCATCGAGTGCACTCTCAGTAAGTTTGCAGATGACACCAAGCTGGGTGGGGCAGTTGGCACGGCTGAGGGATGGGATACCATCCAGAGGGACCTGGACAGGCTTGAGGAGCGGGCCTGTGCAAACCTTGTGAAGTTCAGCAAGGCCAAAGTCCTGCACGTGGGTCGGGGCAACCCCCGGTGCAGTACAGGCTGGGGGGTGAAGGGATTGAGAGCAGCCCTGCCGAGAAGGACTTGGGGTGCTGGTGGATGAAGAACTGGATGCGAGCTGGGAATGTGCGCTCGCAGCCCAGAAGGCCAGCTGTGTCCTGGGCTGCATCAAAAGCGGCGTGGCCAGCGGGGTGAGGGAGGTGATTCTGCCCCTCTGCTCCACCCTGGTGACACCCCACCTGGAGTGTTGCATCCAGCTCTGGGGTCCCCAGCATAAGAAGGACATGGACCTGTTGGAGCGGGTCCAGAGGAGGGCCGTGGAATGGACAGAGGGCTGGAGCACCTCTCCTGTGAGGAAAGGCTGAGAGTTGGGGTTGTTCAGTCTGGAGAAAAGAAGAGAGAGGGCTCTGGGGAGACCTTATAGCAGCCTTTCTATATGTAGAGGGGGGTTGAAAGAAAGAGAGAGAGACTTTTTGCCAGGACTTGTAGTGACAGGACAAGGGGAAATGGCTTTAAACTGAAAGGGTAGAGTGGTTGCAGCATTCTCAACTGATTCGGAAGGTTGAATCTGAATATTTTAAAATCAGTACCTGTCATCTCTCCTTCTAAAAGATGGTTGATCTTGAGATATGTAATTCTTGCTCCCTGGTTTGGAATGGGAAAATGTGACTACGTTTCACACGTTTGTACATATAATCAACCACATCAGCCGCACACGATTTCCACAAAGTAGCACTCTCATAAGAAGCACATAACTTGGTTTTTCATGTCATTACAATGAGTTGAAAAAACTGTTTTTTCAGGGTAATGCAGATATGGTCATTAGTGCCATTTTTAATACAAAAGAAATAAAATAACTTGTTTTCAAAGTAGGCTGTAGGAGGCATATGCACATCAGAAATATGAAGAGTTTATTTCAATCCCTCTAACTATGAAGCCCAAGTATCAAAAGGCTGCCCATGTTTTTAAGGGCACGGGCTGCAAAAATGATTTTACATTATGGCGATGTTACCGGTGACGGGACTTACTGTTTGTCAATGTATGTTTCTAATGGAGTAGCAAATGGTCTTTCCATTCTAGGTCAAGGTGGTCATGCATACCTTAAGGAGTGGCTGTGGTGGGCTGGACTTCTTTCAAGTAAGTATAAAATCCATTCTGCATTATATAATTAAAGTAAATAACTACGCCACAGATAGCAGCAACAGTTACAAAAAAGGAGGGAGGTGGGGGTTCTACGATGCATATGGTGATGCTGCCTGGTGATTTGATGGGTGCAGCTCTAACATTTTTAATATAACTTCTCCGACATCAGAAGTTCTTTCATTAATTTAACTGCCCTCCTTGGCCAGTGGAACTGGGCAGATGTTAGTCTTCCTGTATCTCTTTGTTAGCGTATGCATTCTGGTTTTTGTCTTAGCAGAGAAGTGCTTAGATGCATAGGATTCTTTAGAGGGAAGCATATTTTTGGGATGATGCCTATTTTGTGAACTTTTTTTTTTCATTGCTAAAACTGTCAACTTACTGGCTGTGTTCAGTTAACTGTGGCGTAATGTATGTGTTGCCCTGTGTCCTGCTATTGCAGGTTTCTCCATGCAAAAGTTCATTACTCAAGCTGGCAGGCTGGGGAGCTACAACACCAAAATAAAACACCTGCTAATTTGTCTGAATTAATTTTAATACCTGTTGTCGTCCCACAGCCTGTTTTTAAAATATAATAGCAGGGGAGGGGGGGTTGTTCTGCTAGTACTGTTAGCTGACTGCTATAATTAGGATTTTCCGTTGTTCCTTTACTGTATGTTTGTGTCTGCAAGAACACTTGCACTGATTTACAAGTTTGCTGCGTAAGACAGCCTAACTCCTTTTTTTTTTAAATTATCATTATTATTACTCTGCAGTGGGAGCTGGCGAAGTAGCTAACTTTGCTGCCTATGCTTTTGCACCAGCTACGTTAGTGACTCCTTTAGGAGCTCTCAGTGTTCTTGTAAGGTAAGAAACACTAACAGTAGTGTGACTTCGGAGAGAGAAGTAAAATATTTATTTAGCCATATGTCACTGAATTATGCCGTAATAAATGTGGCTTGTTCTTAACTATACGTAAGGTGTGCTTATGAACGTCAGGAGTAACTTTAAGTTTCTCTAAACTTAAAGTTGTGAAGTGACTGTGCTCTAAAAGGGTTCTAGCAATGTATCTACACCTCGATCTGTGAAAAGCTATCTATCGTCTTCTGCATTTCAAAAACATGTTGTACACAACAGAGTAGTATTTTAATTCTAGTTAGAGTTAGGATTTTTGTCTTTCAAGAATTATTTTTACAAGTGCTTACGGACAGAGTTTTGGGGGAAGCAGCATAAAAAAGGGGTTCTGGGGAACGATGCCAAATATTAACAGGTACTTCTGTCCATAGCAAGCATCTCGAGATAGAATCAACTATGTAGCTATTTTAAGTAAATGCTCAATTACTACACTTCCTGTAACTGATTTATGGACACTAATAGTGTCCCTGCCCACCAAAACCTGCACACCGTATATGCTAGTGACCTGTACGGTCAAAGCAGCCTGTAAATTGATGAGCAAATTAATGAGATATTACTAACACTATGTGTCCTGGTGCATTTCTTTTTCTTCTTAGTGCCATTTTGTCATCCTTCTTTTTAAATGAAAAACTTAATCTACACGGAAAAATAGGGTGTTTGCTAAGTATCCTGGGATCAACTGTGATGGTAATTCACGCTCCACAAGAGGAGGAAGTAGAAACTTTGAATGAAATGTCCCACAAACTAGGTGATCCAGGTAAGAAAAATGCTGGCTTGATATGCATGCAGCCCATCATTTCTTTATTATAGTTTAATTACTGCTGCTTTGAAGTTCCAGAAAGACAGCCTGTGTCTGCTTCAGGTTGTGAAAATGAAGTAGAGGCTGGAATTCTGTGATGTAATTCCATAGGGAGCTTTGTGTGATGCCAGTGAACGTGTCTGGCCTTGAACAAAGTGCCTCGTTTTGATCCACTGAGATGACAATTTAAGTAAATGCAGCAGCACAGTTGGATAAACACGACATCTATAAATGTTAATGGGAGTGTGTCAGCCTCTAAGTCCAACTTTGAGTTGTCCTTCAGATGACAAAGTAGGTGCTGTGGTTGGGGTCTGCTGAGAAGTGCGATCCGTATGCTCCTGTGCTTACTTGCAAGGTGAGGCACTCACAAGTACACACTGCAAAATACTATATACGCAAAGACAACTTCCATTTTAAACACGAGCAAATAGCCAGCGCAGAGACTATTAAAAAGCTGATCTTAAGGAATTACCCAATTATTGGAAATCTGTGGGTGAATGTAGCAGCCTGCCAAAATGTAGCTCCCTAAAAAGCATTCGGAGACAAGCCAGTATCCAGTGGCATCTACAGCTCAGTGAGTCTGTGCGTGAGGCGATCCAGCTATCTAATCCTGTAGTCATCCTGCTGGGAGAATGGTAACGGTCATACAACATGCCCGAGTTTCACGCTTTGTTTTAGCTAGCTCTCTCTAAAATCATTTTAACTTTGATGTCGGAGGAGTAATGAGAAACATTCTGAACTCTTCTGTTTAAGCTCAGCATTGTTAATGTGTGTTTTCTTGGTACCTCCGAGATGCTTTTGCGAGTGTGCATAAATAACAAGATGGGTTTTGGTTTTTTCTCCTCCCCAACCCACAGGTTTTGTGGTCTTTGCGACTCTTGTTGTCATTGTGGCTTTAATTCTAATATTTGTGGTGGGACCTCGCCATGGACAGACCAACATTCTCGTGTACATAACAATTTGCTCAGTAATTGGAGCATTATCAGTCTCCTGTGTAAAAGGTTTGGGCATCGCTATAAAGGAACTTTTTGCAGGAAAACCAGTGATGACACATCCCTTGTCTTGGATTCTGCTGCCAAGCCTTGTTGTCTGTGTGAGCACGCAGATCAACTACTTAAACAGGGCTCTGGATATATTCAACACTTCGATAGTGACTCCAATCTATTACGTAATCTTTACAACATCTGTTTTAACTTGTTCGGCCATCCTTTTCAAGGAATGGCAACACATGGGAGCCGATGACATTATTGGCACCTTCAGTGGCTTCCTGACTATTATTGTGGGGATCTTTCTCTTGCATGCCTTCAAAGATGTTAATTTCACCCTAGCAAATCTGCCCCTCTCTTTGCGGAAAGATGACAGAGCAGCAAATGGTACTTTGCTGAGCACATACGACTGCTTTAATCATGATGAAGAAAGTTCTGCCTGTCTAGGCGAAATACAGTCCACCGAGAATCTCTCAGGCAGGAGAAATGGAAGTCTGTCAGCCTTCTGAAACTATCTACGTGTTACTTACTTAAGAAAAGACGATTCTGTAACTCTGGAAATTTTTTTTTCCCTGCTGTGAAATGTCTGAGCTTGTCTGGAAACTCATGTACTTTCTAACAGTATGTGTAGACAATCGTTAATTTTTATGTTGGATTAGTTTGGGTAAAGAACACTGAAGGGGTTTTTATTTGCCTTATTTTTACTTTAAAAAATACTAAAATGACCTCAGACCACAGTTGGTTTTGTTGCTTAAGTTATGTGTAAATACTTTCATTTCATTCTTCTGTTTTAAGATGTATTGCACTAATGACAATTTTATCAAAAATAAATGGCTTTATTTCTGCATTGGTGGTAAAAAGATTGCAGTGAACCTGGATCCTTTGTACTTGTGCCCTGGCTGAACGCTGAGTGACTCTAAGTGGACTCAAAGAGGAGTTGTAGGAAGTACCCTCATCCCAGCTTGTAAAAGAGGAAAGGGAAAGCTACAACCGAAGAAGGTGAATCCTTTGGCAATACTGCTTGACTAAAGCTGTATGTTAAACTTGCAGGATTTACATCAAAAAAAAAAATAACCACCTCGCCAAATCAGAGTAACTGGCTGGCAGCAACAAGGCACGAGCTTCTGCTCTGCTGGGGTAGGTGAGGGGTGGCTCCTGCCAGGCCAGTTTATGCAGGAAGAAGGATGTGGGTTGTTAATAATAGCCAAAAAAAGCTACTCCCTCTTCTGTGAAAGAGGCTGGTTCTGTGTTTGTTGCACCACCCTGCCCTGGCTCTGTAGAGCTGCTCTGTGCTTGCCATGTTGCAGCCAGAACGCACAGAGCTGCAGTTGTGTTTGCAGTAACGCAGTTACTGGCTGTCACCCTGAGCTTTTAAACAAGGGCCAAAACATTGGAACATAATGTTGCAGCTTAAAAAAGGGGTGAGGGGCAAGTACGTGGTAATTTAAAGTCACAAAGGCAGAAAATACTAGTAATACCATTTTTGTAAGAGCATTTCTACCATAGCTGTTGAGGTTAGAAATTATTTGGGGCAAAGTGTTACTGCTGTAAGGTGTCAGTTCTAGTGCTTACTGGTTAAGGGTATTAGCACTAGGACAAAATTGTTCTGAGCTGTGAAACTAATGCTGCTGCCTTCCTTTGGTACGTGTCATATGTGCAGGAGGGGCCACGGTGTCAAGCAAGGAAAAAGTTATTTAAATCCTGGTTGAAGAAGGGGATTTGAACTTCTACCTGATTTTAAGGGGCATCGCGTCAGCAGTGCTCAGTCACAGAAACTTGTCCCGCTTGCGCAACAACGCGCACAGTCACAGGGAGCGGCAGGGACATCAAACTGCCCCGGAGTCACTGAACGCCAGGTTGCCACTTCTGGTACCAAAGCACCAGCCTGTCCAAAGTGCAGGTTCCAAATTCACAGATTGGAGTCTGTTACTTTATGTTGTCATAGGCACTTTGGCCTCGAGACACCACTGGTTTTTGATGGTAAATAATTAAAAATGAACAAAGTTACACCTTTTGTGCACTTTGCTGCAGCTCCACCAGGTGAAGAGGTTTTAGCTCCCATCAAGTCTAATAATCCTGCTGAAAAAATAGTAACCTACCTTTCAAAAACATGACACAAATATCTCATAGGACTAATGTCAGAATTATCTTAAACTCATACTAAAGGGAAAAAAAATTATGAGCATAATATGTATTTTATGAGCAGTTTAAGATGTTAGAGATGAATCTGCTTGGTGCTGTCAGTTAGCTAGTAAGAATTAGAACTTTACTCACACCACGATTCAACAATTCTTAAACAAAAAATCCAGCTTTATTAATGAGCTGTTTCTGCACCACAGTGCCAAGCCACAGCCTTAGGTGTGTGAGACTTAGCCCTAAACCAACACTATCTTGACAAATAATTAAGAAAGTTGTTCATTTCCTTAATTGAAGCCTGAAGATGAGGGAATAACATTTGGTTGGCTAGAAATCTTCTCGGCACAGTGTTGTGAAGGACAAAAAAGAAACGTTTCTGAAAGAAAACTGCCTGTCAGGCATCTTGAAATCCTGCAACGAGCTGGCGCGACAAAGCACAAGTGTTTGCTACTTCCGTCTCCCACGCAGCGGGCAGCCCTGTGTGTGCTCTCTCCACACAGGGACCACTCCAGAATGGCAGCTCTCGAGCACAGACATCCTGGGAAGACCTGCGGTAGTGGAAATTTGCTTATAGATTGGCTGGCAAATCTCTTCTGTTTTGCTGAGGAATTTCACAGTTGATTTCTTTCCTCAAAATTCAGTTCCCTGCCACCCCAATACCTACACATTCCCATCTCCGCCTCCTCTGTCAGATGCTCGTTTCCACCCGTTAGTGGACTCGATTCTGTTGCTGTGAAACATCTGAAAAGAGCGGAGCAGGAGAAAAGATGGGCTGTGACCTGACCTCGAACTAGCACGAGGGAAGGGAGAAAAAGAGGTTCTCAAAGGGATGCGTTCTTGGTGTCACACCAAGAAACATTAATAAATAACATCTCCAGAAATCCGTATCCTGGGTAAAACATGTAATTATCCGTCTGTGTCTGTTCCAGCCATCTTAACTCATGTTTGTTTTGGGTTGATCCTAACAGCCAACCGAAAAGCTCCGTTGGGATCCTGCAGTAAGCAAGCAGGAGTTACTACTTCTGGCTGAACAGGCTGCTTTAAAATTCAAATTTTACAGATGCCAAGTTTTACAAACAACTTTACTGATGCCGTGTTTGACATAATACAGTTAGTGTAATTAAACAAATACTTTCCATAAGTAAATCATGATTAACATCATTAGAGCTTGTGTCCTGGGATAGATTACACCTGATCACTGTAGTCGAGATTCTTGTAAACAAGAATTCCTTATCGCATGTAAACATGGATTTTGGTACACAGCTACGTATTGCCAACCAAAATATAAATTGTCTTAGAAGCTCTCATTAGGAAAAAGTAAACAGCCCCCATTCTCATCAATCAAACTACTGCCTTTTAAAGAGATTAGAATACTGTCAGACACCTCCATGTTAAATAACTTTGAAACAGTCACCTTGATTAGCCTTCATTTCCATAATTACTGATCTCAGAGAATAGCTTTACAAAGAGGAAAAACAATCAACTGACTAGAAAAATTATTCACAAAGCACCAGCAGAGTTTGTTGGTTGTTGTTTCTTTTTTAATAAAGCCTAATTAAGCAATTAATGCTCTAATACAAACAATTAGGAATTGATGTCTAATTTTTTTTTTTTTTAATACAGAACCCAGTTTCCTATCCTCCACAGCTGTTATTTTGATAGCTTTGGGGGGAAGTTATTCCAGTCCAGCATGAAAAGGGCTACCTCCGTACAGGAACGCAAAGAGATTTCAAAAATCCTTTAGAGTTGCAGGTTTTTAATCAAAGTGTATAAAATTTTAGTCTAGAAAAATAAGTATAGATTGTATACAGTTACTGTGCTTGGACACTGGAGAGGACAGTGCACCACTCGATCGGCACAGGCATACGGAAAAATGCAGATGAGAGTATTCCTTAAAACTGTTGGTGTGGTTTGTGGTTCGTTTTTTCCTTTCTCATACTTTTAGCCTAAATAGGTGCAAAAAGTATCGTTAGGTGGGAAGCCTAGTTGCTGGCAAGGGACTGATGAATAGGTGGCTGGAAGCAGCGCACGTGTTCCACGGGAGTGCTCTCTCCATCACCAGACTTCAAATACTTGTCCAAAATAGCAATTATTTCATCATTCAGAATCTGGAACTTGCGAATTCTCTCAACCATTTTCTTCAAAGGCTGCAAACATCAAAAAAACCAGACATGCAGGAATTAGCTTTGGAGATAAAAAGCCTTAGACACAAAAGCAGCAAATGCTGTTACCTCACCTCTCCCAGCAATGTTATGAATGTTTCCCTTACACTGCTAATCCAGTGAAAATCCAAGGAAAATTCTGGGGTTTGACAGTGCTGCTTTTCGTACAAAAAAGGGCAACTTAGAGCAGCCTTGTCACAATTTGAATGTGCGCGTATGAGATGGAAAGCATTAACAAAATGCCACCTATTCAGGGAATGGGAATTCTCACGGGCCAGTATTCAAACTCCAGTACTGATGCCTTAATCTTTTGTTCCCAAAACCCCTGGCGCCCCCATTTTCAGCATTTCATTCTAAAAAGCGATCGCTCCGTCTCTGCTGCATCGGCATACAAACAGCTCTGGTTTATTGGTGTCTTTATTACCACAGCGACTGCAGAACAGATGCTTTCAACTCACCACGTTCTTTATAACCTCATCTTTGCCGTCATGCTTTTGGACTTTCAACAGGTGGTAGCAGAAATCCAACACGTCAAAGCGACGCTGCTGTCCCAAAAGCACGATGATCATACAGCCGGCCCAGTGCAAACCGTCTCCGAAGCACTGCCTGAAACGGGGAACACATCCCATAAAGCACGTTTCACCTACGTCTTCAGAAACACAGCCACAAGAAATGCTCAGGAATCAGCCATTATACTAAACTACATACATATCACTCTAGCACACATTAATCTAGAAAATACCGCAAAATCTCTAGTAAATTAAGTTCGCTTTCCAGGTACCACAAGCCATGCAAATGGATGCTTAACAAAAAAAAGAAGTCTCCCTCCAATTTTACACAACATAGAGTTTCCCCAAAAACATTTACTCCCCATTAGACTTGAGGAGCGTTACACTTCATTTTCTAAGGAAAGAATACTTCCAAAGAAAATGAAGTAGGAATCCAAGACCACTCTGCTCCTTTGGGTTGCAGGCACGAGCGGAAACAAATGTCCTCTGCTGTTGCCTCCACAACTGCTCAGTGAAAAGCATGTTACAGCTCAACGGTTTTTCAAAATAAGGATATTATCAAAATTAACAAACCCGAGAACTACAGTTCCCAGGTAACTTGTGTTAATCACATTAACTTCCAAGTGCTCATTCTTGCTCTTAATTCAGAAAAGAAAATGCCTGTTAAAAATATATGCCTCAATGTTCAGCCATTTTCACAGAATCACAGAAAGTTAAGGGCTGGAAGGGACCTCTGGAGATCATCTGGTCCAACCCCCCTGCCAGAGCAGGTCCACCTACAGCAGGTTGCACAGGATGGCATCCAGGTGGGTTTGGAAGGTCTCCAGAGAAGGAGACTCCACCACCTCTCTGGGCAGCCTGTTCCAGTGCTCTGCCACCCTCAAAGGAAAGAAGTTCCTCCTCATGTTCAGATGGAACTTCCTATATTCGATTTTACACCCATTGTCCCTTGTCCTGTCACTGGGCACCACGGAGAAAAGACTGGCCCCCTCCTCCTGGCACCCTCCCTTTAAGTATTTGTAAGCATTGATGAGATCCCCCCTCAGTCTTCTCTTCTCCAGACTTAAAAGACCCAACTCCCTCAGCCTTTCCTCGTAAGAAATACGCTCCAGTGCCGTAATCATCTTTGGAGCCCTTCGTTTTTATTTTATTTAAGTTCAGTGTCTGTAGGAGTCCGACTACTACTGAAAGACGCGTGCTAGGGCCTGTTCGTCATAGCATCACCCCCTACACACTGGCAGCACTTGAAACAGGGGGTCATTTTTGTTAAAGATACAATAATATCTCTGTGCTCGTGGATTATGAGCCCCTCCCAGTCATCGCGGCGCTTTCCCTTGTTTTCGCGCTAAGCTCTTGCAGACGGGCGAACAAGCGCCTCCGTTCTCGTCCCCCCTGCCGGTGACAGGGAGGAGGAGACAGCGTGGCCCGCAGGTGTCCCCCGCTGGCAGCTGCCGGTACCTACTCCACAGTGAACTCGTGCGTTCCCACGGGGATGCAGTAGACGAACTGCATCGCGCTCCAGAGGCGGTGGAATTCCACGCACTCGTCCACGTGCATCACGCCATTGCTGGGCAGGGGCCCGCGCCAGATGGGATCGTCCAGGAAGGAGCGGATCCTGGTCAGGATGACCTCAAACATGGAGAGGCCGCAGCAGAGGCGTTCTTTGGTCAGCAAGTCCCCTTCCCTTGCGATCGCTATTTGCTAAGGTGGGGAGAAAGAGAGCGCAAAATCCTGGTAAAAGCCACTCGACTACAAGACTTCAGTTTTAAGAAAACAACACGTTTTTCAGTTTTACCTGGTTTATTCTAGGAAAAATATCGCCTGACTTTAAGAGAGGTCAGAGGCCACCAACCTGGGCTTCAGTTCAGTGGGAAAAAACATGCAGAGAAAATCATAAAAGCCTTTTTGAGCAGAAAGGCTTGAAATAAGTAACCCTAACTGTGGTAATGCTAATCCTGGCCTAGTCCCAGCAAAGTGTAAAGTATTCTGTGCCTGCATGGAGGCAGAGAGCAAAACCAAAGAGTCCAGCGCTCCACCGCTAGCACAGGCTGTAGCTCCTGCCTGCGCACCTCCGCGTGTCTCCCCCAGCTGCTGCTGCTGCTGGAGATGGGAAAGCTCTAAAGGGAGCACGAACCGGCTCAGACAAAACCCATAGATGGCAACGCCTGTTAGGGCTTGTCCCAGCTTGTGCCGTCCCCTGCGGCGCGACAGCACCGACCCAGCCACGGCACCCGTGGTGATGGAAGCAGCCTGGTGTCTGCTTCAGAGCACGGCGCTCTTGGTTTCTGCTGCTCACATCTGGATCACCTGTAAACTGCTACGGTTCGCGGGGAATCAATGCACCTCTCACACGGAGAGAAAGGAAAATAGTGCTGAAGCTGCAAAGGCAGCTGAAAAATGTTCTCTTTGGTCACTGTGTTTCCTGGAAAGCTCAGCTCAGCTCATTTTCCAAGAGTTTCTAATCATCTAGCTGAGAGATTAATAATTTGTTTTAAAAAATAAATAAATAAATACACACACACACGTGCACGAGAAAACTGATTGCTTTTGCTGGAATTATAGGACCTCCCAGGCCGGCCTCTGTATCGAGAGGGTATTCCATAGCAACATACATACAAATTAGCATTTCCCCCACAACACATCCATTCCACCCCAGTCTCAAACATTTTAAACTTCTGAGCTTTTAACAGCTTTACCAAATCCATGGATGTGAAAAAAAAAAAATAAAAATGCTGTTGTGTGAACAAGCTGGATGTGCAGGCTGAAGTTCTGACAGAGCTGTCAGCACGTGTGAAAGGACGGGCTTTCTAGTGCTCAGGAATGTCTTGAATTGCCTCTGACACAAATAGGAGCGATTACCTGGGGTGTTCCTAGTCTTTCAATGAGAGGAACCAAATGTAGTGCAGCGTACTTGGACTCGAGTCTCTTCATTTTAGCATCAAGTCTCTCGCCCTCTGAAAGAAAAGAGAGAGCACTGATTGATTTAATTGGCAGCTGACTTAATTTTATAAACGGAAATTAAGCAAGAAAATTCTTATTTTTACACAATCTTTATTCTGTGCAGTAGAAAACTGAGTATTTTCATGGGTCTAAATAGTTGGTTCATCTTCAATGTGCTTTTAGAAAAATATAGATTTATATCTTAAAATATTTTTTATATTTTACAAAACATATAAATAATAAAAATATATAAATATAAAAAGAAATAATAAAAATATATTTTAAAATATGTTTGCATGGTATGTGCAAACAAAAAGAAACCAAGGATTTGTAGTAAAACACAATTAACTAAATTGAAGACCCAATATAAGTCACTATTACGCTGCTGATGATTTGACTCCCACTTGTACTAAGCCAGCTAAATTGTCCTTATCATACATAAAATGCTTGACTCTAGAAGGTGGGGTATAATGAGGGTGGAACTCTGTTTACAACGAGGCTTAAAAAAGCAGTTGGCACCCCCTCATCACTGGCAAGTAGGAAATGTTCTCCAGCAAATGGGAAAATACAATTGTCTGGTTAGTTTTATGCAGAGATGCAAGTAGCTACGGTGAGTCTGGAAACGTTCTCCAAAGATTTTTAGCTGATGGGATTTCTCTGAGCAGAACAAACCAGCTGCTCTGGCAGCTAGAAACAGAAAGGAAAGGAGACAGAAGAGCAACATGGAAAGAAGAAAATCGTGAGGGGAAAAAAAAAAAGCTCACTTTCTGATGATGAAGGACGAGGAAAGCGGACACCAGAGGAAGCAATCCTGCAAACATTCACCACTGCATGCCCAGTTTAGTAAAAAAGCATGTGAAAACCCTACAGGGAGCAGGGACCACCTGTATTTACTTACTCAGCTGACAGACTTCCTATACCCTGTGTGATCAAGCCTACCCCATTTCATGGATAATCATATAAGCTAAACAGCACCTTCAGAAAAGCCTCTCGCCACATCCACATAGAGGGGTAAATCCTGCCCTGCGTACCCATCCCACTTCTCCCTGCCGTGGTATTCCTCCTCTTCTAATTTGCGCTGAGCCTCGCTAAGGAGCAGAGATTTTTCAGCCAGGCAAACAGGCCTGAATCCATCACCTCTGTCCTGTCATTAACAACCGTGTTGCAAAGGATGACTGGGGACGGTCACTGAAACTGCAGCAGCAGGCAAGACGAGTGGAAAGCATTACCCAAGGAAGGTGTTTTCACTTAGCCGATACCTTTGACGTGAACTCTAGGCAGGATATTTTGGAACGGTGCCGCATGCAACAGGTCACACACCTCCTCGAGGGACTGCAACAAAAAAGAAACAAGAAGCGTTTAGGAGCGAAGAATCCCCAAACCACACCAGATCCCCAAAACAGGCTTCTAAAAGCACGTCATCGCAGAAACACCAGAGGGCAGCCAGCCTCTGCCGTCGCAGCCGCTCTGAGCCCTCGCTCTCCTCACGGGATCGCCCCCAAAGACAATTTGATTTCACCAGGTTACTTTAGATTCCCAAAATAAAGTCCAGCAGCTCTCCTCCCACCCTCAGCTGGCAGTTTGTAAAGGACAGGGCATTTATTAAAAAGACTAATGCAGAATGAGTAATTTTGGTGTGAAAGCGGCAGACGGCTCCTGCGCAGACAAACAGAGGGGTGAAGAAGATGACTCACTACTTGGTTATTTTTACCCCACAACCTGTTATCTACCATGGCGGGTGCCTCTCCCCACCAGGCGGGCTGAGACATCCAACAACAGCACTGAACCACCTCTCAGGAAGCATTTTACATGTTTAGGGATGTGGCAGGGCGGTGAGAGACAGATGTCTCCTGCTTCCTGGCTGCTGTATGTGCAGCAAAAATGCAGAGATGGCCAGAAGCAGACGCATGACTTTGGTGTGCCCCCTCCTCCTTTTTGGAGCAGAGGCCCTGCTCATTTGTAATCCCCCAGCACTAGTATTAGAAGAGACGCTCACAGCCATACCCTCGGCACGGCCAGGGCACCGAGGCTCACGTGCCTTTCCTAGGTCTAATTCCTTGATGGCAACACCATGAAAACGCAGGTCCTACGCACTCAAGATTAACAAGACCCACCCACTAGCAGAGACGCACTACAGACCTGCATTTTGTGCTGGGGTAAAGTCTAGTTAAGTCACGACAGACGACCACAATGGAGATATACTGAAAATGTGACACGTCACCAGGGCACCACCAAGGGCAAAAACAAGAGGAGGGGCAGCGAGCCGGGGTGTATTTCTAGAAAGTGTCACCAAAGTGGCGTCCCAAAGAAGGTACCTCCAGCGCTGGTGTCATTTTGGTACACTCTCAAGTGATCCTCCCAGGAAGCAGTGAGGACCCTCACCTGCCTGGCCTTTTGCCACGTACCCTGTTAGCCTGAATCCAAAGTAATCCAGTCTCTCATTTTGTTTCAGCTATCCCACTACTGAATACGGGTTTGCTGCTTGTCACCCGTCCCTCCGACTACTCTTCACCGCGAGGGAGGGATCCTCTAACACTACGAACATGAACTCTGAGGAACAGCACGTCTCCGTTACCTTACCTAACATCAACAGCTTTAATAACACCCTAGAGGAGGAGTCTTACGTGCAGATTTATTTTTGTGCAGCTGCAGGCCCCCAGCCAGCTTGCTGAGGAAACGGCGTAGCTGGTTTAGCAGAGATCTCTAGGTGACGGGCAGCCCGGCCCCGCGACAGCGTGCGCTTGCGCAGTGTGGGCAGAGCACCCCGTACACACGGGCAGGGTCCTTCAGGACTCCCCACCCAAAGTCCTAAAGGCACAATGCGGGTAAAGAAAGGGAAGACTGCACCCCGACTGCTTCTCTGGTCCATAAGCAATGCCCACCTTTCCTTGTGGGAGCACCCAAAAGCACGAAGACAAAGAAATTACAGGTCTGACCATTTTGTTTGAACAGTGGAGAGTAATAATGTGGAAGAAGAGTGGGAAAATGGAAGAAGAGTGGGAAAAGAAAACGAGGTAGGGATAAAGAGCAATTGTAGCACAGAGCCCTCAGCAGCAGGCGGCTCTGCATGCTGCAAGGTAGAGGCTCGGCACAGAGGAAGCAGCTGAGAGACTGGGCGCGTTGCACAGCTTCATTCAAGCTCTGCCAGAATGAGTGTCTGGCAGAGCGGGCGGCACTGTCAGCCAGCCGAGCAGCAAGAAGCACGTCCAAGAAGTCCACGTTAACTTTGCGATGTCTCAGCTGACACCGGGAACGACAAGCCAGAAAGGAAAATAACAGTGCCAGAGGCACAACTCAGCCACACAAAGAGAGTAGCCACCACTGCAGGAACAGTGTATTTGATCATAATTTATGATCAAGGTCATTAATATTTGATCCTCAGGTACTGCACACAAGGCAATGTCTCTCCCCCAGGAAAGTTAGGCAGCCCTGCGATCTCGCAGACGTGAAAGCTCCTGCAAGACTGTAAGAGATCAGGCAACTGTTTCTATCCATCTGCCCATCGGCAATAGCAAACGTGCAGATTTCAACCTTGTTATTTGTGACGTCAGTAACAAAAATTGGAGAGTACATTTTGAGAGACGGATGGGTTTTAAACTAGCACAGCAGGCACCTACCAGACTCTGTTCAATGAGGAGGCAAAACAGGACGGCATTTCCCACTTCCCGCAAATTCTGGAAGCAGACAGTCTTCAGTTCTGCATATTCAACGATGTCTTTCAACTGATGGTGGAAAAACTCCAAGATCCCTGAAATCAAAAGAGAAGCAAAAAATTGAATCTCAGGAGCCAGAACGAAATCTACTGATGATCACACAGGCACACCCGCTACCTTGGGAAAGCAGACAAAAGATTCTGGTCATGTGGATAAGGGTCATACAGATCGGGACTAATTATTCTTTCTGCCTCAAAAGCACACCAATTTTCTAACCAATTTGCCTATTTGAAGGTTACACTGAATGTGCATGCACACACTGTATCAGAGCACAACTAACTGAGGGTGCAGGGTTGGAGTTCTCTCTCCACGTATCAGCACACAAGATTTTTTTTATCTCCAGACATGCAGTCTAGCGGAAACTGAAAGGAGCAGTATTTAAATATACTAAAAAATCAGAGGTTATGAAGTGTTAAAAGCCAGTGGTGTGCTGACCTTTTTAACTGGATAAATCATGCACAACAGAGTGCCTAGTTTCTCACTCCTGGAAAAGGGAGCCACTGTAACAGGTAAGAAAATCATTTCCAGGAGCAGGAAAGATAGACTAGGGCTCTCGTCTGCTATTAGCCCTGTTCCAGCCTCTGTCCCCCAACCTGTTTAATTTGCAGCTGTTATTTTCCGGGATGACAGAGCCAGTAAGGAGCAAAGCGCTAAAGACACAGGGAACAGGGCTGGTGTCAGGCTGACTCTGACGCTGCCACAGCCAGCCAGAGGTTATCTGCAACCTCACAAAACAATTAAATACAGAAATCACAAGTCAAACTCTGCTGGCAAGAGTACAACCGATCCTGCTGACAAGCATGGTCAGAACACTGTTTCTGTCAAAGTTGTGCCAAAAACTGTTAAAAACCAGCTAAAATTATGATTTTCAAAACCACATAATTTACATAAACATACGTCTTTTCCACCAAACCTCTCCCAAACAGCGGTGACATGTAACGTGCTGATGGATTTCCAGCTCCTTCTCCCCAAGCTCCAGAAAGGTTGTGCAGTCCCTTGGTTAGGGACAAGCCCAGGAAACCGTGGGCTCGGCAGCTTATGCAGAGACCCGAGATGGTCAGCACCGCAGAGGTTAAAGCGATACGCAGGATGGGCAAGGAAGAGTAGAGAACTGCAGTAGGTCAGACAGCTCTCCAGCTTTTTGCAAGTTAATTTTTACCAGCATTTTTCCATCTGTCTGCACAAGTCTGGCCCTTTTAAAAAGCCACCAAAAACCTCGATGGATGACAGAAGGAAATACACCATGCAAAGCTTTCAAATTGTGTGCTACACACAGCGGTTCATTTCCATTACACTGAATTAAGTCACACAGTTAAAACTCCACCGGATGGCATATCTAAAGCAATTGAGAGGAGACAAGAAAAGAGCACAGATGCCTCCCATCACCCTCCCGTGTGTTCCTTGGGCGCAGTTGACCGACACTTCCCATGCAGGAGATTAGACTTTGGTATTTACCCAGCGAGGCAATGGCTGAGAGGGGAGCGCCCAAACACGAAGTACAGCCTGGAAAGTAGCTATGCCAAGGAAATCCCTCAAATTCAGCAGAGGAACTTGAAAACATACAGTGAAGGAAGGACTGTACAGCTAACCCACACACTTCTACAGAAAGCTTCACATCATTAAAATTAGCAACACAAAACATCAATAAGTGCATGGCGAGGGGATGCAGGGCTGGCTCTGTTACATCGCAAAGAACTGTTTGTCAACAGAAAACTTGCAGTAAATGAGTATTCCCACGCACGTTCAGTGGAGACAAATTTCAGACCTAACTTGAGTAGTTTAGTGACTCAATAGAAAAGCAGAACCGAAAAACTAATGGAGATAGGTCAGATGTACTGAGTGCTTCCTGAGCTTGATTTATTCAAAAGAAAATGCATTTAAGTCTAGCTAAAAAGCAAAGAGTCATCATGCCAGCACATCACCAACTCCCCCCTCCCCGTAACACAGGGGCAACATAATGGAAAAACTCTGCAAAAGACTGCCCGGGTCCATTTAACGCTGCGGTATAAAGGCCAGCTGGAGCTCCCAGGTGGCTGAGCAGCAGCGAGCACTTGTCTTTGCTGTTTAAACACGTCTGCCCGTCACAGCAATGAGATGCTGCAGTGCTGAATGCTGGGACTCCTGCTTTAAAGATGAGGTTGGAAAGGCACATGGGTACGGCAGAAAATTTTTCCCAAAAAAATTTTTGATGCTAGGAAAAAAGACAGAGTAAGGGAACTGAAGCAAGCTTTACCACGAATCTACAGTGTGGTTTAGCTACAGGCCCTAGTATTTCCTTTGTGTTTTTCTCTGTCAATAAGAGGCCTTCCACACCTAGCAAGAAAGGTCTTCTAAGGATCAACTGCTAGAAGCCAAGTCAAATACTTTCCTCCTACCAAGACTGGATGCCTTTTTGGAAGCAGAAGTCCATGGCATTATCTTGGACTTAGGTCTGTGCCATAGAGGAAATCAAACTGGAATATCTACCAAGGCTTTTGGTCTTAGTATCCATGGCCCGTACAGAGATTGATGGAGAATCAGCAAGAGGGCTGGAAGACTCCCTAAAACACAGTCAGTAACTGTAGACTTCACACAGTTACCATGGTGAGAAAGCACTGAGCAAGTAGAATACATCCTACGTCGTGTTTTCATTAATGTTTGAGCAAAGGCATTCCTGATTACACCTCCTTGTACTGTACAGTACACGGAACTGTGTTTTTATGAAAGACTACTGTTGCATACTGAATCCCCGTGTCTTAGGAAAGTTAATTTCACTTAACTGCATACAACCTTCCTCTTTCCCCTGATTTTATTTGTGGGTGCAATTCATAAGTTACTGAATTAGCTGTATGTACATAGCGTTTTCCACGGCAAATAAATCAAGCCTTTTTGCTCCTTCTCTCCAAGAAACCAAGTTTAATTAAACTGCTGTATTCCTGCAGATGGGATGGCGTTAGGTGTCACAATAATCAATCTTATGATCCTGCTGTCTGATTTACACAGATCTCAACAGAAGCAAAGGCTGTTGATATAAAATAGATCTAGTGAAGTATAGAAGATTACTTAGTAAAGGATTAGGTTCCATCTCTGCTTCCAAAATCCTATCTCAACAGACTCAAACAGCAGGTGCCAAGTTTCAGCTGTGCAGTCTGTACACTAATTAATTTAGGAAATCAGAACAAATTAACACATGCAACGCAAAGCTGGTTGGTTTTCTTCACTTTGGTCACCTTTCATTTTCTGTAAAACAATCTCAATTCACTCATACAGACCCAAATCAAACATGTTCCAGAGCTTGTAACAATGCTGGCACCTAAAAGATCAGGACAAAAATTGGCTATTGATTCTAGAATTGAATTGCTGACTAACAACAAACTAGATCTTGAATAAATTTTTGGTCTAGTTGTGCTATAGGTTATTTTCTGCAGACTACTGTACTGACTTGACTACTGTCAAGTAAAATCTGCTAATCTGCAACAGCAAAACTGTTCCCCAAAAAATATAATGACCCTTAGTTTATGTTCACTTTCATACAGACCTTGAGACGCTAGCTACAAGTACTTCTTTAGCTCACAAGAGACATCATTAACTCTGTGTATCAGCAGTCATGCCATTCAACAGAAATGTTTGTAAGGTTTAAGCATATATATATATGGGAATTATGATCACAGAGCCTGTGCGCTGTGTTTATTTTCCTATAAATAAATATCCTATTGTTCTAAATATCTAATCAGTCCTTGCTGCCCTTTCACAATCACCTAGGTGATTTAGGTTGCTCCCAAATTCTTTCAAATAGTCTGTGATTCCCTCCCAAATCTTTCTCCAATAGACAGGTTCCAGAAAAACCTATTAATAAATTCCCTTCATGTTCTTCCCCACAAGGACTCAAGCCATCGTAGTCCCACCAAGAAATTAACTTACTCTCCTACTCATCCAAGTTTGATCAAAAACCTGGGATAACAGGAAGCATTACTAGCCCTTCTGCTGCGCCCCAAGCAATGCTTCCCCAGCAGCTTCTAGCCACTACTGCCCTCCACGCCTCCTG
This sequence comes from Chionis minor, assembly GCA_013398295.1. Classification (NCBI taxonomy): domain Eukaryota; kingdom Metazoa; phylum Chordata; class Aves; order Charadriiformes; family Chionidae; genus Chionis; species Chionis minor. The sequence goes on from VZSF01002167.1 coordinate 517,050, forward strand.
GCCCAGGCTAGCTCCAGTTCTTGTTAAAACCTGACCTGAAATATTCCAGAAGGAGGAGGGCTGGAAGACTGGTTTTTGTCAGGTTGCTGTGCTGAAGCAGCTCAGAAGGTGTTGCCAGCAGCACAATCGCCCCAGGGAGAGACAGGAAACACAGCAGCCGGCAGCGCCGGGCACTGGGAGGCTTCCCCAAACTGCCACGCGAGCACATGGGATTTCAAGATGTCCTGCTGTAATGAGTGCTTTGCCCTGCAGCAGCTTTGGGTGTTGTGGTTCTTTGATTATTATTTTTTTTAAAAAGAAACATGGAAATGTTATCCTTAGGAAAAAAATACACAATTAGGCTATTTTTTTCACCAAGTTTATATCTTGCTAAGTTCATTGCCTTTTTAAAAAAAAATCTTTTGGAGGGGTAATATACCAGTGACAAAAGTCTAAGCCTCATCTCACAGCAGAGCAAACAAATTACTTATGTCATCGTGTCCAATTACACTTCAGAGTGGCAGGACATGAAATACTCATTTTTCAAAAGCAGGAATGCCGTATTCAAATACTAGAAAAATGGCAGAAGAAAATGTTACCTCCAAGATGAAATTGTGAGTTTAAACTCTTATAGGCCAATATTCCTTTAAGAGATTTAGCGACTTTAAAAGGTCCCTTTAAAAATCCTTATGGTTAATGTATTTTTAGACAAATATTTTTATGACTACAAGATGAGCAAGATCCCCACTGCTTTAGACTGTTCCTATGGAAACATACCCATTGGCGAACAGGAGTCCTGAACAACTCTGATGACACTGTCTGTACCCTGCTGCTTTTAGCAGAAATAAATCACTGTTTAGAAATCCACAAGTCTACAGGGCTGATTAAGGTAGGGCTCAAGTAATTGCAATCAACAGAGTCCAAAGAAATCTCTCCAAATGAAAAGTCTGAAGTGCATGAAATAGCTAGAGACTTACTTACTGAGCATACTTAAATCGCTTTGCACATGGAGAATGGACTCAGGAAGTTAATTCCGGATCGATAAATGCATGTTACATCAAGACAGATGAGAGCGTACATATTTAATCTGTTTTGGTCTGTGTGTGTAAGTAGTGCCAATTATAAAGAAATCATTAAATGACTTGTTGTGAAAGAATAGAAGCAACATACAGCCATGCTCCGTAACTCTCAGGCTTACTACTAAAACTACTAATTTCTGCAGAAAGCCTTCGGAGGCAGAGGAGGGAACAGTTGGTACATACTAGCTTGCATTTTCTGTAGCGAACCAAGTAAACAGGGCGTGGCAAAGACTGCTACAGAGGAGAATTTGGCACAGAAAGGAGAGGACAGGGATTCAAACCAAGCACAGTGGGAGCCTGCCCTTCCACAGTCTGGCAGTTCCTCTCAGGATGCCAGGTGAGGGCTACAATCACGTCCCCACGGCTGAGAACATTTCCCTTTATCAGTCAGAGTTGCTCCAAGGATACAGAGCTCCATGATGGAGACACGTCGGGGGGCGCAATGTGATTCTTTAGTGATGTGAGAGGGGGTTGGAGGTGCCCTGAGCTTCCACACCCATTTTGTGTCTAGTGTCTTTGAAAGGAAAGGGAGAGGCAGTGGGATGGTGCTGTAACGGCGATCTCCACCATTTCGTGGAAGAGGCTCTACAGGAAGTTATTAAGCGTCCACTGCTAGAAGTAGTTCAGAACAGGAAAAATACACCTCAAGACAAAACCTGTTAGGAACAGGGACACTGAAGGAGCACAGAATCATGTTGGTTTTTGAGATCCAATCCAAATCTAGTTGCTGTGACCTTCCATCATAGCAAGAGTTACTCTACTCTCTTGGTATAGCAGGCATCTAAACAGATGGATTTCTCTTGCAAGAGGAGATACGAGGTCAAAGCAGTTTGTGATGTCTACAAAAAGGAAAGCAATGAAGGATTTTAAAACGTTTTAATCAATGCTGTGAGGGCTACCATCACACAAGTGAAGTTTTACCTTTCCTATAGCCTAGATTGCCTATCAACCTCAAGAGAAAATTTCTGCTTAAGTCCCTGGGCATCTCCTGCCAAATACTTACTCCTTACAGGTGAGGATTTCTGGCAAGAGACTATGAGCTTCCTAATGTCACCTGCAGCATTGCAGACCCTGGTGATGCATAATCTATATTTGAGAATACCTACTGCTTGTGCAGTCAGACCTTAATGAGCGGCTAGAAACCTCAGATAGATTATTTTTATTCTGCCAACTACCATGATTCATCCATTTCTACGCTCCAGGGAGAAAAACAGGAAGGAAACACTTAGTAAGTCCTTAGTTTCGTTCAACATTGGTAATGAGCGTCAAGCAAGCTGTGGGAAGCAGAAAAAAACCAACCTCATTCCAGTTGGAGTGGCATTTAATAAACCTAAGTAACTCTGGAAAAATAAAGATATACTCAGGAGGTGGGTGGCACATGGAAGGATTAATTTGTGTTAATTAGAAGTTGCGGAGGAGGAATATTTTGAAGGGGGGGGGGGGGGAGCAGCTTCAGAATTTCAGTGAACAATGTGATAAATACTAATTAGCCAATTATTTCTCCATAGTGGCAAGCAGCTTTCAAAGTCATTTCTTTTTCTGCAACTGTCACACCTCCTGTTAAGTGGCTAAGACGCGCCCCACACAAGCCTCAAACATAACTATTCTGGCAGGACCAGTTTGCCTCTCAGCAGTAGCAATCCTTTTATCTTACATTTGATAAGGGCAAAGGAAGAGGGAATAGAGGCTTTTCCAGAGAATCAGCGTTATCTAAATTAGATAATTAAACAGAACAAGTGTGAGAGGCTAACTTGTAGAGGGGAAAAGCTCAAGACAATTCTGAGAAAGACTAGAAATAGAAACTATTGTGAACATCCCAGCTCAAGATTAATTATGTCATAAGGCTGTCTATATACAAACGGTCATCCTTTTATTTCCCCTAAGCATAGAAGTCTTAAAATTTTGTTACATACTTTCAGAAAGCCCAGCATTCAATGATTCCTGTTATTAAAAAAAAAAAAAAAAAAAAGAAAAAAGAAAGAGCTAAGTGCTGATTCCTGGGCAAGAGAAAAGATGGAGGGAAAGAGAGAAGTACACATGACCCAGAAGACAGTGATTAGCATCTTCTTATTAGGGCTACTGTGGTAACACCAAACACAAACTAACCTGGAGAACCATACTCATGTCTTGGTAACCTGCAGATCTTAGGCATCACTTCCATTAGGGTCTTGACGTACTGAAGAATCGTCCCTTGTAACTAAGAGAAAACAGATATGTGTAAACACGTCAGTGTTATTAAAATAAGAAACTTTACAATAAATCGCATTCAAACTACACGTGAATTGAACGAGCTTTGAAAATCTTTCATTTCATTCTGTCAGTCATCATCTTCAAAAAGGCAGCTTTTTCATACGAGTACAATTGCACTTTCCTTCATACAGCATCAGCTACCTTTTGCTACAGAAACAGTGGCACAACAGCTAAGGCCAGGAAGGTAAAAAGGAGATCATGTTCTTCTCTTGCAGACTGTCTCTATTGTCTAACCAGCTTACAGATTTTTGGTGAAAAAAGTTGCATTTGAGTGCTTTCAAAAGCAACAACAGAGAAATCCTTAGCGTTAGGTATGTCTGTAACAGCTCAAACTGGCTACTCCAGACATACCAGTTAAGACACAGTCCCAGCCTACCGTCCATACCAGTTAAGACACAGTCCATGCCATCTTGCAGTCAGTCCGCCTTCTCTCCCATTAGACACCTATCTCATACCTGCCTCCCTACATCTGAGCATCTGCATCTGGCATCAGCAGGACACCTCCCCCCAGGCATTTTAACCTCCTTTATAAATGCCAAAGTGTTTGATGTGACCTTTAATGAACTGACACAATTTGCCACTTCAATAAATAATAATTTAAAAAATCCCCCAAAAAACCAAACCAGTGATTGACCCCAAAGCACAAAAAATATCTGTTTTCCTCTTTCCCCGAAGATTAGACCATAGCACGCCTTCAAGCAGGCTCTCTCCTTTTTAGAACATCAAAAACGTAGTTAGAACACTGTGGGAATTACTGTAAACAAACTGCTGAATGTGTCAAGTGTCTGAAGTAAGATTATGAATACTTCAGCTATTCCCCTGTACAGTTGGATTATTTCGGCAGCACGCTCCTTAGAGGCAACAGGGACCAGGAGGAAAAGACCATTTCTTTGGCTTAAATTTAACTGCAATGCATTATGCCTGTATACATAGATACTAATAATACACAAACAGGCAGCCCCGCAACCTCCTCCTAGTTACAGAAAAGGCCCTTTCTTTCTAACATGAGGTAGCCAGGCTGTATGGATAACTTCTTCAACATGTGGTCTGAGCACTATTCTAAATAGGCCTGATGATATCCATTGCTAAATCAAGCACAGTGATTAAGCCTTACTTATTATTAAGGCATCATCTGTCAATGATGTTATTAATGAAAGCCCTGAAGTTAGGCAAGGCAGAAAGCGCACTGCAGCCGTTCTCAAAAAATACCGAGAAAGTGAATTTACAGTACAGTCTTTAAGTTGAAATCAACTAATCTGAAACATTCATACTTTTCCAGAGTTTGCCCAGGACCTAACAGTATAGGTCTCCACAAATTAAATTCATGCAGAATCCAAGGTTTTTAAAACACTGCTCAGGCTACCAAGGTACATCTACTGCTTTCATAGGACATTGAGTAGTCTCAAACATAGTTTATATTGAACTTCAATGGAAGTTACATTTCAGTTAGTTTTATCTGAGATCTTACTTTCACTTTGTTTTTCTTGAAACATTTCCTATCACAATAATGCAAGAAAATGAGAGACAACTGGCATACCAGGCTCTTGACAACTTTTAGCAACTCCTCCATCACCACAGCAATACCCTGATACCCAAGAAGTCTACAGATGACTTTAAAGTGAGGGGGGCCAACAAAATTCCTGTAGTTGCTGTAGATGCTGGAATATGCCAAATTCAATGCCTGAAACGAGATAACAGATATGATTAATGACAATTTCAGCTGACTGCACCTTTAAAATAATCTCATTTAAACAGCATTTTAAAGCATATTCAAAATAAAATTATAAATTTTGATCTCTTTCTCTCTCTAGGAAGTTAAAATACAAAGCTTCCCCTTTCTAAGGCAGGAACTCCAATCAAAATTTCTGTATTAGCAAGAAAAACTTGTAAACACTTTTTTTTTTTCACCAGGCGTCTTCCACTTACCATTTATAAAGCCATGAACATTTCCTGTTTCATATTTTCCTATTTACGCAGGTATAGGAGGATAAGAATAGTCAATGCCAACATTCAGATCCCTGAATTTAAAGCACAGCTTCTATTCCTATATCATCCATTTTATGTATAAGATATTCTGAAAGAAGTTACTTAAATTTTCAGTTCATAATAGGTGTTTTAAGACTGAGGACTCAACTGCAAAAAGGCAGCCTTCTGCAGTTACTGCTTTCTGCAACTAATTAATATGGATCTCTCTTTTTCAAATCCCTTAGCTGTACACAAGATCAAAGCAAACCTAAGTCTGGGATGTAATCTCATGGAAATTCTTCCAGAGTTGTATAAATAGGATCAGGTGCTTTGCCATATTAATGACTGTTTCTTCTGAACACAACTGTACAGGCCGATGCTGTGTAAGGATTCAGGAACTGTTTGCTGAAGCCCCAGATCAAAGAGGAGTTCACGAACTTAACATCCTCCTTTTCTGTATGTTCTCCTAATACCCTGAAATTTAATTTTAAGAGAGAATCTTGTCAACCCTCCTTGCAGAAGGTTCTGTTGTGTTTCCTTTTCTTTTCTGCAGTTTTCATTCTAATACATGCATGAAAGACATGCTGTTGAAATACATATGCTTGAAATACTGTTATAGACTTTCAACTCCACACACATCAGCTGTAACAGAAATTTTTCCTTCACCGGTATCCAGGAAGAACATTGACCTTCCCCCCAGTGCAGATCCTGCCCCAATTATCCATGCAAGTCAATACCAGACACTGTAATACATGGTATTGCACAAAGAAACTACTAGGAATTCAAGTCATGAAACTCTATCAAGCTTTTGGAGGATTTTAGTCTCATAAAAGAAAAGGACTTACAAATCATCTTTAGAAGAGATCATGATAGAAGACACGCATCCATTTTCCAACATGTTTTGAACTGTGGTCTTAGAAATTTAAAAATTGTATTCTAGACTGATACACAGCGAATGCAAGTTTGGCAACAGGTTAACACTTCTCGAGCACCTGTTGTGGATGCTGTAGATGGAGTCCACAAACCCTCACGGGTCAAATACTGTTGTACTATGAACCAAATACATGAAAGCACAGGCTCAGAAGAGACCATCTAGGTCATAACAAGAGAGAATGAGAGACCCAAACCCATTTTTCTGAATCGGGCAACTCCTGACCTAAGTGAGAAACATTGCATATGTTATTAAAACACACACACATAGAAAACTACATAAATTTTACTGTGCTTCAACAACCACAGAAAGTTATAACTGGCAATTTATTTCTGCAATGTGAAAATTCAAGAAGTTGCCAGTACTGAAATTTACTTGAAGGTTTAGTTATATTTCTCCCGTGTCTGAACTTCTGTCTCCATCTGTGTGAGGAAACTATACAGCAAGACAGACTGACCTGCAGAAGGTGGGTTTTTTGGGGAGGGGGATGTTTTTCTTATCTTGAGGGTCCTGGTGAACAAGAAGCTGACCACGAGCCACCAGTCTGTCCTCGCAGCAACGGTGGCCAACAGAGCGGGGCTGCATCAGGCAGAGCACTGCCGGCGGGATGAGGGAGGTGATCCGTCCCCTCTACTCAGCACTGGTGAGACACACCTGGAGTGCTGGGGTCCAGCGATGGGCTCCCCAGTACAGGAGAGATGCGGGAGAGTCCAGCAGTGGGCCTCAAAGACAATTAAGGGACTGGAGCATCTTTCCTATGAGGAAGGGCTGAGAGCTGGGGCTGTTCAGCCTGGAGAAGAGAAGGCCCAGGGGATCACATCCACACGTGTAAGTAACTGATAGAGTAAAGATGGTGGAGCCAACTCTGCTCAGCAGTGTCCAGTGACAGGACAAGGGGCAATGGGCATAAACAGGAAATCACATTTAAACACCAGGAAATACTTCACTACGTGAAGGTGGTCGAAAAGAGAGGCCGTGGAGTCTCTGTCTTCAAAGATTTTCGAGACCTGACCAGACACATCCCTGAGCAACCTGCTGCAGGTCACCCTGCTCTAGAGGGTCCCCCAGCCTCAGCCGCCCCTCAGTCTGGGAAACTCTGTTCTAAGGACCGTGGGCTTGTGTTGATGTTGTGGAGGGGTCATGTTTTCAAATTCTCAGCCATCTTTTTGGCGAACACAAACCAAAACAGACACTTGGCTAATTATTAGACTCCTAATATGCGGCAGAGTCCTGCTATTAGATCGGAGGTGGCTGAAAGGCCAAATTCCAAGCACACTCCACCGGGAGGACAGCTTGGAGCTGCACCGCTCTAGTACGACGTGTGCGTGGGTCTCTGCTTACAGAGAGCGGCTCTGGGGCACCGGCGGGGGAAAGAACTGGTAAAACCTTATGAAAACATGTGCAGACAAATGTCCTGACACCCTAAGCGTATACACAGTCGTCCCTAAAAGGTGAGATTTTATCTTTCGCTTTTGGTGTTTTCAATCAGGTAAGTCTTAACAATAAATGTGTCCAAACTATCTACTTCAGCTATAGTGCAAGGAGAATCTTACTTCAGTAGGTTAAAGCAATTTACTGCCCTGAGGTCAAGGGGAGGGAACTCCACTTCACAAAGCAGAAATTTGTCATAGGAAAGCAAGCCCTGAAAACACGATTTCAGTATTAAAAACGTCACTGGTATATAACAATAAGAAATCAATCAGTTTAAAAATACATCTTTCTTTAATGTAACCGTCATGGGGAAGTACCTAAAATGGTTCACCTGTAATTGCTGGATTAGCGGAGCTTTATAAGCTGTGACAAGGGATTTAGAAAACACCACCACACACCACCACCGCTTCCCCCCTATGATGCACAAAGCATAAAAAAATCCTTCAGGAAGAAGCCACTAACAAAGTTGGGGGGGGGGGGGGGGGGGGNGGAAGGGAAGGGAAGAGAGAGGGAGCTCTTTTTTTTTTTTTTTAACGCTATGCTGGCTCCCTCCCCTACTTAAATAAAAAAAGGAGAGAGAGAGAGAGTTGCTAGTTGCTGATGTCATCAAAGTGCTCACATTAATCACTCACAGCATCACTGGTACAGGCACAAGAGCATATAACAGGGATGTTCGGGCAGTACACTGTCCAAGGGGAGGCAAGCAAGACGGGGGGGAAAAAGACATTGTTTTTTCTCCTGTATGTCCTTTGAAGAGCAAGGCAACGGCACCTTTAGACAAGATGTGCTCTTGCATGAATTTACATGGAAGAGACAAAGAAACCATGCCACCAGCAGCATCGGAGAAAAAAATTGAAAGAACCAGGCAATGAGAATTCAGTCCAGGGAATCTGAGGGGGAAAAAAAGCAAAGTGGCAAGGAGAGATCAGGTAGCAAATAACTCATGTGAAAAAGGACGCAGAAAATTTAGTGTCCATGTCATTTTCACAGCAGCATCACCATATGAAAATTCTGTTCTGAAATTTCCATCAGGAAGTGACGGTAAGTACTGACTTTATAATCTATAAAACATCAAATGGGTTTTCCAAACATTTACATGTCAGTAATTACGTGTCTTCTAATAAATGATGTTTTGTAACAATAGAAATGTCTTACTGTTATTTAATTAAAATCTAAACATTCTACTTACAAAATGCCCTGAGGATGAAACTATTGTTTCTAGACTGTGTTAGGAAGTGTTCTGTAAAAAATAAATTATAATTTTAAGTGATTGGAATCTACCAGCTAAAGAGAAGACAACTGAGGAAGTAAAAGCTCTGATTTTACTAATGTGCCCAATTTAGTATCTGCAGAAGTTGGGTAGATGCCAAAATGTGTCTAATAAGTTTATTTGACAGCAAACTCACTTCCTTTATATTGTTGTTGCATCAAAAAGGGTGCACTTAACACACAATTAGAGCGGGAGCATCTACCTAGATCAGTCATATCTAAGGTTCTACATTTTAAGGAAAATAAACAGAGCTTTTTCTTCCCACTTCCTAATAAGTATAATCCAAAAGCGTCAAGCAACAATCTTCATACATAAACAGTCATGGAATTCTTACTACTAATGCAATGCAACTATCAAAATCTCACTAAAATAATGTATATTTTGCCAGCCTCCTACCTAGTATAAAATACTATAAAAGTGTTACAGAATAATTTCAGAATATGTTATGAGCAAATCTTATCAGCTTTCTTCATCAGAAGAATTTTCAATAGTCAATTGTTATTTGCGCAGGAGACTTAACATCTTAAACTTGATTTAAAAAAAAATAAAAATCAATTTTTATAATGAAGTCCTAAACAATGAAACACAGTGTTACTGTTGTGGGCATTTACATTCATTTAAAAAGTAAGAAACTTTCACAGTGAAAAAATTTTCACGAGTGCCACTAGAAACTGACCACTAAACTAAAAGAGAATCAGATTAAATTGCTGAGGTAGGCTCTTTTTCAAAAGTTACCCTAACAACATTAAAAGCAAAAACCCCCATCAAATGAAAAAAAAATATACTCTGCCTGGTATTAAGGTTTGTTTTGTTATACAATAACAATTTTAATTACAAGTTTACCATGGTAGAAGCCACCTTTTTGTTCTGAAAGGAAGATATTCTTTAATAAAAGCATTTAGCAAATTATGGAAAATAGGTGTTTTCCTTACACTATTTACTGTGGTAACATAAACTTAGAATCTCAAAATATTGTCAAGTTTTCTAATGGTAATTTTGTTATGACAAGGGGTATTAGTTGAGGGCAGGCAGACTGTGGAATTGCATACAATCAGTTAGCACAGAGAAGGATATTAGGGGTTTTTTTTAAAAAACCCACTATCTATCCATAGGGTGTACTATAGTGAAAGCTGTACTTCACCAACTAAGCCCAGCTCGAGAAGGCATCTTCCAGGAGGCTGACTAGCACCAAGACTACATACGGTGATACTGATGCCACCAATGTACAATCATCAACAGCCGCTGCTCTAGTGGAGGCTACAGGCATGCTAACTCACCAGCAAAGAAAGGGGTGTATCTGCGAGTAAGAAACTAATGTAAAATTATATTGGAGACAAAATAATATCTGGTGATGTTTCCACATACTGTTTTTCAATTGACTTGTGGATGGCCAGAGGAATTTATCCCTCAAGATCCACTCCTGCCATGCCTTGCTTGCCACGTAACATAAGAAATTTCCCTGCTCACAAAAGCAAGCTTTGAGACTACAGAAAACACCAAATAAGTAAAATGCAAGATACCCATACTAGAGAGAAAAGCAAATGTTGTATTTCTTTCCTTCAAAAAACAAACAGACAAACAAATCCAAAACCCACTTACCAACATACTCATTAGTCAAGTGTGTGACAGGTAAAGAGTTAATTAGTTGGATGGTCAATCTGTCAGTCTTTAGTTTAATGCCAAAGCACAGAACAGTTCAATTCAGTTTAGATTTCAATGACTTTTTTAGGAAAGCTTGACTTAGAACATAAAACTATGTTAAATATTAAGCTTTTTTTTCCCCCTTAGAAATGTTTATTCTATTAGAAAAAATACTGAGCATTGATCCAAAGGAGAGAGGCATTTATTAATGCATTTATTTAAACTTCTGATCGTTTGTCTTTCCCTGGGGAAGGGGTATATATTTCAGAAGTACAAAGCATATTCGCCTTTCATCTTTATACTCTTGAAGAGGTTTTGTTTCCCTTAGTGTTACCCAACCACAAATTCCTTAAGACAAAAATATCCAGTGACCTTACTCTAGGGACTGTCCCAAATATGTAAGCAGTGTGTATATCAAAGTTGACACAAGAGGCAAATTTTGAACGGGATGCTGAGGGCCAGCACCCCCTCGTTCCCCGAGGAACAGCGCACAGTCAACTTGTAACAGTGCAGTTGTCTGAACAAAACCCGAGAATGATAGTGTTTCCCCAGCTGCAAATTCTGCAGAACACACCGTCTCATGGAGACAAGATCCATCTGATCAGCCAGCCAGGTAGCAGCTCCGGTTGAATTTCTATAAGCGCATATCTAGCCTTTCCCTTGGGAAAAATGTTCGCAGTTTGAAATACTCCAAAGTTTATGAACTTCCAGCTCTCTCTTCGATGCGGCAGTACCAACAATAAGAGCATAGTTTGCTAATAAAGTCCTTTCCTAAATTACAGAGCACTACGATTAAGATCCAAACGACACTTCCAGCGCTGCAACTTCTCAGTTACCTCCCTGGGAAACGAACATCTCCCCTTTCCACAGCGAGATCAGCATCAAGGGAGAACAAAAAGTACCCAAGCAACATCCCAATGGGAATAACCGTCCAAAACATCACCGGAAATACGGCAATGGTAATTTGGCCAAAAATGGCCAGTTGCGCTGACAGCTTTTACAGCGTCATGTACCACCCTAACTGGAACAGCATGCTATCCAGTTATTCGAGGAAGAGCTTTCAGAAGGAAGAGAGGGTGCCCACCAGTCGCTCCTCCTTTGTTGTTGAAAACCTGACTCCGCTGACAACGTACATCGTGTGCGTGACCTGCCAGTCTGCCAACCCCTCCAGCGACCAGTGCAGAGTTTTTAACACGCTGGAACGAGACCCGGCATCTGCGAGCAACACCAAGAAAGAGCTAGCGCTGGGCATCTGGCTCACCAGCAGCGTCCTGCTCCTCATCATCGCCGCCATCCTCCTCTACGGCTGCCTGCACCTCCTGTGCCGCAGGAGACGCGAGCGCTTGCAAGGGCGGAACGGGACCTCCGAAAAAGACCACGGGGAGGTGTGGACCAAAAGCGCGGCGCGTGCCTCGGAGGAGCTCGGCAGGCAGAGCCAAGTGATGCAGGACGCCGAGGAAAAGCATGCAGGTGACATCCAGCTGGCCACAATCATAGAGAATCCCTCAGCGTGCAAGGAGCCCGTCACGCCGACTTCCAAAAGCCGGGAGCAAGTGCCAACGACAGGACAGTGCTCTGCTATAAATTAGAAACTCTGTCAGGGAGGAGATTTTTACTACACACGACATCCCAACTGCTTCAAACACATTGCGTGCACTGTCGGCGCTCACAACGGGGAGCTCCGGCTGCTCACCGCAAGGCTGCCGGCTGTACCTCCGGCATCATGTCCCTTTCCAACAGCCCGTACACAGCCAGAGGTGTTCAGAGGCAAAGGTTCAGATTCCCAGGCAGTGAGCACTTCAACCACACTCCATCATTTAAAAATGAAGCACATAGAAAATAATCGGGTTACATTTTGAGGGGATTTACTGTTTGCTTTTCTCTAGCCAAAACCAGCAAACAAATATAAAAATGCATCAAAAGTAACCAAGAGACTTTTTTTTTTTAACTAGCATAAATTAAAGCTGAGTAGAAGTTTTCAGATGGCAACCCAGACTGCTACACTACAGGCAGCTGGAACGTACACCCCTAGTGCAGTGGTTTGCCAGTGTGAGTTTTCACCCCACAATCCCAACTGCTTCTCAAACTACGTACTTTGCCAACCACGGTGCTCTCCAGAGCTCCCATCTGCCTGAGTCTCAGCGTGTCAGCTAAACTCACCAGGATTTTAATCGTATCCTTTTGCCGATCTTTGAAATTTCCCCTAGCAATTCTATATGGACACTTATAACGAAACTATGGAAATATCCTGGGTTATTGTGTTTCGCGCACTTTTGTACCCACCACAAGCCACTTTCTGCTCCGTGGGCGAGTGACTCCCTGTAGAGGAAACGGAGTTCAGAGAAGCAGCTCCTGGCCCTTCCTTCTCTCTTTCCCTTTCAGTTTTAATGACAAAACTCGTTCAGCAGCTGCGAATTTCTATCCAACTGCAGAGTACATTTTGTGTAATTGAAGGGGGCAAGGAAGTAAAAACATACCAAAACACATTTTATTTTTGTAACAATCAAATCTGCTGATCATCTCACTCTGCCTTGAGCTTCATGGTGAAGTGCCAAGAAAGGCCCCCGAGACAAAAGTCTGTTCACCCTCACAACACGATGCGTCTTGTCTGGCTTACGTGTATAAGTCACCCTGTTATAAATCTTGCAAGTGCATTTGTGTTCCATAAAAACATAATAAATGTCAGTACTGCTGTATAGTATGGGATGTCTAAAAAACAAAGATACACTGTGACAACAGGCATTTTACACTACTATTGATACGAACGTATGCGTCAAGTCAGCTCACGTTGACACAGCTCGGTGGTACCAGTAAAGGCTGGAGAACTGCTGGCTGGGCAGCGGCCATCCCTTTCCACCACGCCCTGGAAGCCGAGGGGGTGTATAATTTTGGCAAGAGAGCACCCGCCAAATATTTCACAGCAGGCAGTGGGTCTTTTCGGCTACTGTATTTTGACAACATTTCCCACAGCTTGTGAAAGACGGCAACTCTCGTATTGCTAGGAAGACAGAAACTGGCTTAAGTTTGATGCGTCATCTTTACTTTTTTCTACGGATAGGTACGACACACAGAAACATGTGCTGAATGGGGGCAAGTATTACTTTCAGAAAACACTTCAAAAAGTGTCTTTATTGTGTTAACAATAACGTGTTCTCCCCTACACAGCATTTCCTACAGCTGACACGTGTTTTTCTTTGTCTTACACACCAGTCTTAAATAAACCGTGAAGATGACAACAGTTTACTGCTGTTTCAAATGAAAGTGTTTCATGAAACAGACACTGAAAAACTTGCTTTAGAGCATGAAGCCAACACTACAGGTTTAATGCCAAAAAGGGGTGGCTGGGTGGCGGGGACAGAAAAAAATGCTTTAAAATGATCTTGTAATCAAATTAACAGCAACACTCCGACTAGGATTTCATCAAAAAGAGAAAAGATGATTTTAATGTTAAAGGGATGGAGCCAAGAGACATGTATTCTCATCTCTGTCAACGTCTTGGGCCCTTGAAAATCTGTTTACTTCTCTGCATCTCTCTTCTTTATGTGGGTTTTAAGGCAGTCCAGTGCAGATATTCACCTGCATTTATATGTATACACATGTATACACCACACTGAGAACCAGGAGCAGTTCAGTCGTAAAGCAGTTTTGAGGCAATTCACCTACTGAATTTTGTTATTTATATACAAACACAGCTATATAAAAAGACACACGCATACATCAGATTGAGAAGGCAAGGAGCTACCATAGAAGTGCTCCCAGGAATGGGATTTACCTCATCTAATTATAAAACCATTCCACCCAAGAAGTATACTGTGTGCTACTTAGATAAACATTTATCACCTTCACAAGCAACAGACCATCTCGCAGCCACTGCAAATGAGCAATGCATAAGGAGTGTCACTTGACTTCTACACTAGTTGTGAAAAGCTCATGTCATCACACACTCACAGAGCTGCATGATTCTTCTTCTCTCCCTCAGAAAGTTTTATTTCAGATTCATTCAGGTTCACTCTGGCAATTCAGTGTTTTGGTAGTTCACTGTTCAGTTTTAAGAGTGCTCTAGTAAGGGGCAAATATTGTAAGCGATTACTAAACTGGTAACAGGTGCGCAACCTAGTGCAAACTGATGTTGATTTGTGCACCAGCAGGAGGTAAAAAGCATTATAGTCACATTGAGAAGTATTTTAGTATTTTCCAAAGGGGTCTTTTTTCACAAGACAAATGAGTTAGCATCTACAAAATGCAGAAGACATATAAACATGAAAATCTTTGGAAAATGTTGTACAAGCCAGAAGGGAAGTTCTTAAATGCTGGTCTACGCAAACTATATAAAACCAGGTACTTCATTAACATGCAAAGTTAGTTTCAAATCCCCAGAAGAGACTCTTTCTTATATGTACATTATTAAGTATTTTATCCACCCAGACCATGTTGCCAAATTTCAATCTGCTAACATTCATTTCGTTAATTCTATACACACTTCACCTGACTAAAGAGATTCCAATTACCATGCTCAATGAGCTTTTAAAGTACTCCAGCTCACTTAAAAGGCTGACGAGCTTCTGCAGGTCAGCTCGTCCCGCCTGACAGCTCTGCTTCCACGTCAGCCAGGAGAAGTAAGTTGTACCTGTGGGTTTCTGTTTTGCTAATTGGATGAAGATACCACTTAGAAAACTTTAGATGCAACAGAGAATGTGGACACAACTGCCTAAATTAAGCATCAATACACATTAATATAGACCAAATGCTTTGATCCATTTAGAAATATCTGAGAATACATGAACACTTTAAGATCAAAACTGAAAATTTCTTTAATTACTCTTAAGCAAGCACATTGCTCATGCAAAGTTTCTGCTCAGAAAGTGTTTGGCCATTACAGTCCAATACATGCATGTACAAGTGTACATACACACAAGACACCACAATGCTCTTGTCTTGACCTAAACAAACACCATGGATTGCTAAAAAAACACCCCAACCCCCAAAAACAAACAACAAACCAACAAAAAAAAACCCCAAATCCAAAAAACCCAAAACCAATCAACAACAAAAAAGTACAATAAGGAAAACAAAAAGTCATATTCCTTGGCTATATGATCAATACAAAGTGCCCAGCTGAATATCTTGAATAGTTCAAGAACTCAAAAAAGACAATAAAATAAAAAATACCTAGCTACTCCATACCCCACTGTTATCCAGTCAGAAGGCAATTCAACAATATAACCGTTAACAGGCCCAAAGAAGGATGTGCTCTGTGACAAGCCTAGCTATATAGTACGCAGAATAATATAATGCAATTGTATCACACACTACAATGTGTAGCCTCTATCACATCAGAATTACTGTTACTTGATATGTACAGTAGAAATGTCCTCCTAAAATTCCACTCGGATATCCTCAATTCCAAAATACATTAGATTCAAGAATGAAAATATACTCTTGTAAAAATTTAAAACTACAGAGTCTGCTAATATAGGCATATCTAGTCATAAAACTTACTCCAGAAATGCATCTAAGAACTGCCTTGATTGCTTCTGCTCATATAGAAAAATAATCAGATTTCTGAAAATGTATAGCTCTCAGAGTAAAGATTACTAAACTAATTTTAATAATGTAACCTGGCTGATAAAAAAAAGTGTTCCTCAGTTAATCCCCACTGTATCATCACTTAGATAAATTAAGTTAGCAATCTCTACTAAATTCAGCGGGGTTTTTTGCACTTTACACTGCATCTGGTGAATTCCTAAAATAGTAAGGAACACAACAACTCTAATGTAAGAAAATCCCACTTTCCTCTAATTTACTGTTCCCCATTGGAGAACAATTATATAAAACACTATTCCCAGTACCAGACAATCAGCTGTTAAACTCCACATTAAAGACACGTGAATCCTTTTCTGTCTCCTTTACATGTTAAAAGCATGAAAGTTTTACAAATGCAGCAGATATATTAGGACTGCAATTTGTAACCTCTGAGCTGTCTCTTCAGCTCTCAAAAACTACCTTGCTGGGCAAATCACTTCACAGAGATTGCACCGTGCAACTAGGGAACGATGTGCAGAAAATAACGGTAAGACAAGGACTAATTACGCTCATGTTTAAGTAGGAGCTAGATAATGAAAGTAGCTAGACATGAAAATTATATTTACAGCACACTTGTATAAATTACAAGGATAAATGAATACATCATTTTAAAACCTTTTTTTAGTCAAATTTTAGTCTAATTTTATACATATATTTTTATTGATCTTTTCCATCCTTCCATTTTGCCTCCCGGATACTCAAGAAAACAATGCAAAATAGAGTGACATCTTGCTAAATATTCTCAAATGATTTTTACTGCTGCCAGAAGTAGATCAATATTGGTGACTGGATATTAAAAATGCAGATATATGTAACATGCTATGCGTTTAAGCATTCTTAAGACTCAGGTAATAATTCCAAAGTGTAAGAAAATAAATGTGCCATGATCAGGAAGAATAAATCTATCCTCCCAACATACGATACTGCATACATGAGCCTATATAGCATTGGTCCTGCAAATACAGGCTAACTTTCCTCACTTGGATAGCTCCATGGAAGCCCATGATTATTCTCTTGTGCCAAGTACTCTCTCATCTTGTCACCTACGTAAGCTGCTTTCCAACCTCAGTATTTGGCATCGCCTTAAAGCACTGAGTACGTGACTGCGTATCATCTACGCTTCTACTGAAAACTTGCATAAACCTTCTAAGCGCTCCTAATCTGCAGAGCAAGGAAGATGATGCTAATTCGGGAGATGAGATGGCCAGAAGGCCGAGTTCATCACAGCGACTTTGAGGTCCTTGGGTTGAAGATGCCAAAGAAATGCTAGAATTCAAGCAGTTTGGTATCTGATAGCTTAGGATGATCAGGATCTATATTCCTTTTAAGTCAGGAAAAGCTGCTTCAGATGTTATCTATCTGTTCCCTTTTCTCCTGCTATCACAGCCTTCATCCCTGTAACAAGGGAGCAGCTGTACCCAAGATGGGCTCTTTTTCTCACTTCACCAGATGACTAATTAATCTTTTTTTTGAGTCTGCTCTGCCACTATAGGCAACTGTGCAATGCAGGGTGGTTGAGAGAAGGACTTATTTTTAGATATGTCAGATAGGACTAACCAGACTAATCACTTGCACTTTGGCTGAAAAATATGGTGAGCTTCACAGCAAAGTCACAAAAAAAAAAGCATATGTTGAGTTTAAAATAGCCACAAAATGTATTTGAGTCCATTTTTAACAACTTTCAAATTCCATGATTTCTATAATTAAAAAAGATACCTTTAAACATTAGCAAACTATAAATATAAAGGGAA
Source organism: Chionis minor (assembly GCA_013398295.1). Taxonomy (NCBI): domain Eukaryota; kingdom Metazoa; phylum Chordata; class Aves; order Charadriiformes; family Chionidae; genus Chionis; species Chionis minor. The sequence goes on from VZSF01002167.1 coordinate 534,930, forward strand.
TTAGATCCAACCTTTGATCCATAGAGATACTGCGGCTGTGCATTAGGCTGCTTATCTCTCTGAAACTCCTGAGAAAACGGCAGCACGGTCCGAACAAATCTATGAAAAAAATAATAAAGAGAAATCATTAATTATACTTAGGTTAGTGGGTGTGTGTCTAATGCACCTTACCCTGCACGATACTGCTTTTGTCTACATATAAAAATCAAAGGCAGACAGGTAGCCTTTCAGCCCAAGATGAAACCGGGGAAGCATGCAGCCTACAATTGTCCAAAAGTCTGGACACAAATCTCCATCACCTACTGGGACCTTGTTCTTCCAGCGGTGTGCAGGGTCCCAAAATATTTCTCACCGCTACTCTAGCTCAGCCCAGAAAAAAGAAAAGCAACCAACAAACTACAAATAGCCTCTCACAGACAGCAAGGAAGTTCCTTGTGCTTTCAAAATGAGCTCCTTGAGACTGCACTACACCTTCAAAGAAGAACATGACATTTCTATTTAGTGTTTTGGAGCTTTCCCCCCGCCTCCAAACAAATGCACAGCAGGAGAAATACTTCAGGTTAATACCTTAAAAAAAAAAGTCAGGAGGAAGGGTATAATCCCTGTAGCAAAATTAATGTTTCAAAAGTTTGATCATACTTAGCGTGAGCATGTACCGACGCAAACCATGCTTAGCTCTACCTTTTGTATATTGTTAAGAGGCTGACAAGAGAACGACAAAGATATGGAGGGCTGCACAAGAGAGGATCAAAACAGCCTACTCCAAATCGACGGTCCCAGAGCCTGACGGACAGTGCTGGGGCTGAACTCTGCAGGCACGAGTCCGCTCTTGAGCGAGCGGCACAGACCCTGATGCTGCCTGTTCACCATGCAATGCACATTTTGCAGCACTACAGTTTTAGCGCAGAAAGAAGTTAATCAACATCTACTAAAATTCTGATTCTGCTTAACTTTACTAAGCCAAGCGAAATTATTGGTGCATGTGTTTATGGGTTGGATGGCTACTTTATTTTTTAACTTGATAAAAAGGATTTCTTGGCAAATGGTGCAAAGCTGTATATACACACAGAAAAGGAAAAACAGCAATTTAAGAAGCGTACATCAGATTTTGTGTCAGATCAGGCTGTTCTGAGTGAGAGCTGAGTGAAATAATGCATCTAGGAAAAGGTTTCAGGGAAGGAAATTTGCAATACATTATAATATCACAAGATACAATTATATCTTTATTTGGTTTTGTTTAAAATACATTTGAATTTAATCAACACGCAAAAGAAATGATCCATTAATAACTTTTCCTAGAAATAACATAGAAATTCTATTTATAATACATCCATTTTCTAGCTGAAAACAAAACCAGCCATGCTAATAAAAAGTTGTTTCACCCAAACAAATTGCACCATGTTGCTTACGATTATTTCCACTGGGTTTTATCTCTGAGTAATTCTTGTGAGAATCTCAGGACAAGGTTTTCTGTATTTTTTTTAACCTGCTCAAAAATAGGTATACCCAGAGTTTCAGCTACTTGTTTATATGTATTTTAGCCCCATCTTTCCAAAAGTAGTTGTACTTGCTGAAGTCCAGAAAGTGCTTACGTTTAGAGCTTTTGAGGAAAAAAAGATCATTTGTGTATTGTTTTTGATACTACACATATAGTTTAAGTCTCCTTATATTTACATTTCCTCAGTTTATAAGTTTCCCCCTTCTTTCTCACCAGCAAATGAAAACTTCCTCTTGAGATTACTTGAGTCTGTTCTTTGCACAGATACTTCATTAATGAGTTTACCAGAGATGTTGTAAACGTTTGATGGAATTCAAAGTAATCTGCAACATATGACAGTCTCAGAGATTACTCTCTTCCCCCTTTCTCTCCAAATCCTATTCCTTTTTAAACCAACATCAATTTTCAAGCCCTAGGAAAATCTCTAAAATGAAAGAAATCAAAAGGGATACCATGTCATTTGAGGTAAGACTGGGTTTCTGCGTGCAGACGTATTGAACAACAGCTGATTTGTTATCGCTAAATTAAAACCCTCACAAGGAAAAGAGTGTTTCAGAATATAATGTGGGTGCACCCCATGACTCGGGAAGTTGTAACTATTATTCTTTCTCTTTTCAAAAAGGTATTATGAATATATTTGAACTACAGTGTCATTAGTATCTGGGAGCCAACCAGTCAGACTATATTTGGATTGAGAAGAAATCACAGCCTCAGAAATCAAATACCAGAGAAATACTTCCAAGACACAGTCTCTTAAAGTTCATTAGCTCTGTACAAACACAAGTAACTCTTGTGTGTTCCCCAGTGCTCCTCTACATTCTTGGGGGTTTCTCTGTCTCTAATGTCTTAGAATAGTAGCAAAATGACCTTAAGGGTTTCTTAAAGCCTTGAAGGAAGCACCCATTTCATGCTTTCTTGAGGGGCACGGAAGATACTGAGAAAGGAAGAAAGAGGTTAAGAAGAGGAAGTAGGAGCAAGAGATACAATCATTTGGTATCTTATGGTGGGGGTATGGCTAAGTACTGAGGATACAACAGGATACAAGAGTACATCGTTTTAGGAGATGTGTGACTAATCACAATATATCATCCAGATAAATATTAGAGATTTATTCTCTCAAAACTAAGGGCTATACAGTAAAGAAATGTTTACAGGTCAGCATCATCTGCTATTCTTCAAACTTTTTCAAAGTGCGTGTGCTTTCTTTTTAACATCTTGCTGGTTGGCTTCCTCCTCCTCCTCCAAGAAACAGAAACCTCTCTTTGAAGGACTAAAGCTCTTTGAATATCAATGCTAAAGCTAGGCAAATTTTTACTTTCCCTCGGATACTACTGGATGCAGGTTTTGGCATACTCCAAGATAATCAGTTCTTTACATTTTTAATCAGTGTTGATGATCTCACAGCAATTTATCCATTTTAATCAACGCAGGTTGTAAGCAAAGTAGATTAAGCAGATGAAAAGCCTACTGGCTTACCAAAGCTTTGCAACAGTGATTGCTAAAGAACAACATGAGCCTCAAAGTAAGTATTTTAGGGATCGAATCATTTTATATCCGTATTTCTATGATACCTACCAGCAAGCACTTTACAAACTAACCTAAATGATGATTCTAACTACCATAATCTATTCAAGAAAATAAGGAGAAATCTGAAAGAGACCACTTCCATCAATGAGTCATCTTCCTTGCAACTGTAGGCACCAGATCAGACAATCTCATTCATAACCTTCCTGAGCGTCACCTCAGAACTAGTAAGATATCACAATTCTCCCTTCCCTCTTATACAGAAAGTATGCCTCTGCACTTCCCTGTCTAATTGGTATGAACACTTTTAACTTCCAGCCTTCTCAAATTAGCTCGTCCTGTCTACCAGATCTAAGAGTAGCCCCTACACCTCCTCTCTTAGGGAATGCTAGATCTAACTCACCCTTCTTGAACATGAAATGTCAAGACAGAGAAAACGGGAGGCTACAAACCGAAGTGTGAAGAAACAGCAGACAAAGCAGAGCACGAAAGAGCAACAGATATTCGCCACTCCATTGCTACCACCTTTCCTTTTGGCAGAAAGACTTCTGTTTTGTTTTGGTTTTTTTGGTTCCTGTTGTCAAATTTGATGGAGCATTTGACTACAGTCACCCTTACTTTGCATTAGCCTATATAATTGCACCATTCAGCTCTCTGTGGCAGAAACTAGGTAGTGTTCACTGCCAGGCTGCTTTTCAGGTTTGCTCCAGCAGTGTCTGAAAGGGCTGAAAGTTATTCTGAAGAACGACTATCACCGAGTATATGCAAGACTAGAAGACACAGCTGTTCTGTTGTGAAAACTAGTCTCAAAAGCAGTACAAGAGAGACAGAGAGCTCGCGAAAGGAAGGGGGAGGCAGGCAGAAAGACCAAAAAATAAAGAGCTGGTCTTTTTGTTCATTCTGCGACAAATCTGTATCCTCAGAAGAAACATGTCATACTGCATTTGGAAGAGTGCTAAACATATGAATTTTTAGCAGAGGAGACAGATTTGGATAATGTGTTGAGAAGAGATGGTGCTACAAGTCTAACTACTGTCTCCGGAAGCTTGTATCATTTGTGTCAAGAAAGCACAGAAAATCCTCAATTCAAATAAATGTCTAGGCTGTCTCACAGCTTGCTCCTCTGTTAGCCCTGAAAACAAAACATGTTATCATGGAAGGAAAAGACCAGCTTAGAATTAGTAGAAAATAAGGCAGAAAAATGAATGCTACAGAGAGTGGAAAAGGAACAAAGAACAAAAACCTGGAAGTTGTCCTTCTCTCATTTGAACCCTCCAGACAGCCCTAGTCCTCCTAACTCCACAAAGATACAGAGGAATGAAAAAAGTACAGATGTGGGCATAAGCATGAGAAAGATTCCTGGTGTAGAAGACCTTTGTCTTGGAAAAACATGTAACTGATGGCCAACACGAGAGAGGGTTCTTAAAAAAAATCCCAAGCAGCACAGAAAAGTCAACAAGTGGAAATGGCTGCTAAGGGTCACTTTCAGTATAAGAACTGGCAGGCAACAGCTTGAGAGGAAACTAAAGGAGATACTTTTTTTATGCAGCACACAGCTTCACTGCAGACTCCTCACTACAACACATCATGAATGCCAAAACGTCATATAGCTTTAAAAAAAAGTCTGGACAAAGCAACGGGGGAAAAAACCTACCTGTAAAGGGTCAGAAATGTACTAACATCCCACTATTTTTGTTTTACAGAAACACCTGATTGTTGCTAGAGGATGGATTTTCCCAGGAGAAAAATCACCACAAGCCTCCCTTGTTTTCACACTCGATCTCTGCATGGCTGCTGCCAGTGTCAGGGCACTGGACTAGCAAGAGCTTTGACCTCATATGCTCATGCCATTATCCAAAAATTTGTTCTCTTTCCTTCCTGACTGACAACAGGTAGATTAAAAACACCCTTGGATTTCACTGCTAATGCCCATCTGCAGAGGTCCCTTTGCTCATCTCCCCATTCCTTCTCTACAAACTGTTGAGCAGTCTGGACATGGCTGTGCAGCTGGACAGCACTAATAAGACTAAATTTCAGAAAACTGGCAACTGCAATTATTAAATTGCTAAATCTTTTAATAGCAGCCTCACTGTTTAATCTCAGTACATTACAGGATATAAAAAAATCCCTAAGTCTCAAATAATTAAACATGCAGCATGTTTCCATACTTCTGCGTGAACAGCCCTAGCCTTTGAATCCAACCTGCGAGGCTTCTAAACAGTCTGTTACAAATGTTTGAAATCATGATGTTCAAGCATTCTTGGGAAAAGTGCTTCAAAAGGTACTGGATACAAGTTCTTCTGACCAATACACTAACTTTAAAAGAAGGACCCTTACACCTAGGCTGTGGTCAAATTAATGAGAGGCAAGCCACGGGTTTCACATATTTCCCAGGAGCCCTACCCTCCAACCCCTCACCAAGCGACGTCTCTGCTTTTCATCATACTTATGTCTCTTCCAGCCTTTCATTGTTACTTTTCTTCCCTTGTTTACACATAGCTTTCATGCAAGACATTACCTACCAAGAGCTACGAATTAAACCAGCAGCTCTCCCAGAGCTTCTCACTGTGTATTCCTGTATTTGCTCACAACAATCTGTACAGTTGAATGCAGAGAGAGCTCATCAATTTAAAGTTCATGCTAACAGCAAGGCAGCAACAGACATAATGAATGTGCTGAAGAACTATAAAAGGGATAGAAACTCCCCGTTCCCTCTTCTAGCAAAAATATCAATGGGCACTGCATAGCGTGTGGAACACACACATTAATTCTCTCCACATTAACTCACTCTCTCCTTGTGTTTTTGACTGAAACCATAGCAATTCTGTGACGAAATCGGACACATGGTATACACACTGCCTACGATCTGGCTCCCTTTATCATCTCTTAAATTAGTTATCCTGAATTAATTAGCCAACATGCTTGCAGATCAGCCTAACTCAATTTGTGTGTACAGGTTTTAAATAGACAAGCAACAGTCCTACAGGATCCTGCTAGTTTCCTTTGGCGTTCCACGCTTGCTTCCCAAGCACTGTGGTCTGCAGTAGGGCAGTCCTCATAGCCAGGATGAACGCAGACTGAACTGAATAGGAGCTATTGAATATCTTTCATTAAAGCTGTCCGGTGAAGGATCAGCACTCATCAAGATTTTGTTTTAATGTTATGTTTGTATGATTCTTAACACATCACACTGAATATTCCAATACTGATCTCCAGATACATCAACTGCATAGTAGCTTCCTCGGAAATCCATTCAAATCTCCTATGTAGAGAGCTTCATGTAACAGAAGTTTCCTAGCTAAAACTTAACCACGAAAAAACACTCCTTTTTCTTTATTTTTCCTACCGACAGAATCTTGGATCTAAAGTGCAACATAACCATCACAGATATGTCAGACAGGGAAAGCTCTCCAAGGAGACAGTGAAAGATGAGAACAGGCTTCCTCTTCTTCCTACAGCTCAATATTCAATATCACTTTACTGTCACTTCACAGTGCTTTAACCAAAACCTGAGTAAAGGCTAAAAGCAACACAAATCTTAATAACAGCACACAAGCAGGAAGCCCAGAAATGCAAAGTACCAAGCACTGCGCCTTCCACTCATTCAGACTTTAGATTCTACCTTCCTCTTTCCATTTCCATTACTTGCTGTCCTTGCAGTGAACACTGAACTCTTTTCTTCTCCAGTAAACAATCCTTTTCATCACATTAACACAGAATCAGGAATATAATTTTATTTCCATCACCTCACAGTTGAGGATCCTGTTGACCAAAATATCTTCCTGATAGGCACTTTGCAGTATTTTTGCCCACATATTATTTTTCAGCATATCATAGCTAAGTCATTAAAATGTCAGAATTTGGATGCTGCGGTTACATTTGACTTCCGTGGACAATTAACGGGCTTTCATACATTTGACAGTACTTAGTAAAATGACTCATGCTGCTTTGTTTCAAGTAAAGCATTAGAAGTGGAAAACACACTAAATGAATAGAGGTGGACTTGTCAGCATTTGCTAGGAAAGATGTTGCAGGAGGGTGGTAGAAGAACTGCTGCAAACACAAGGCTGCCATGCTAACCTGTTAGTGGATCCGTTGTAGCAGTAGTTTGGAAGAAAATCGTAATTGAGTTCCCAAAAGACATGAAGAGTGATTCTGCCATACGGGGCTGACACATTGTGATTGGCTTCTCTGAACATGGCATCAAAGCTGTCCAAAGTCATATATCTACTCAGAAGCTTGTGAGTCATTTTGTTTATCTCTATCAAGCCATCCAGCTCCTACAAAAAACAAGAGGAAAGAAAGTGAGCAGTGCATTTAATAAAGTGGAGAACTCAACAGAGTACATAAATAACCCTGACCGAACAGAAGGCTGGAAAGAAGTCAAAATGAACAATTGACTCTCCCCGAGTCTCTTACATCAACGGTAAGATCTGGAAAGAATCAATGCTCTTGGGATTGTTTTTTAACTATCTCCCACCAAGATACTGGTATTTTAAGGGTGTTCATTAAAATCAGTCCACGTTGCAGATGGGTCGCAAACACAGGTCTGTGCCTACTCTTCTTCCACTGAGTAGAAGTTAAAACTCCAACATTTAAATGGGGTCAGACGTAGGCCAAGAAGCATCTTCTGCATTTCCGACTTTACAAACTATCACAAAGTAATTTGTGCTCAGCAGGACAACTGGTGAACTAACTTTTGTAGTAGTACTGGTAGGGATAACACGACATTTACCATAAATCATTCTCATGGTTTACTCCAGCAAAGAACGTACTAAGATGCAATGAAAGACCACACCAGACATTTATAAATGTTGTGAAGGTATCCACAAAACCACTAGCTGCAAACTACACAACTATATATGAGCACTGCCTTTCCTAATGTTTCTCCTCTTGACAAGAAATTCCTAGAATCGTTTCTGTCACTTTCAATAAAATAAAATAAAAATAAAAATAAATCCATCTCTGACATTAGACACTGAGAACACCAAACGCAAAGAACACCACCTCTCACTCCAAAAAAACCCAAACACTGCTTTTAAAGATCGTTGTGCCATGACCTAGTGAAGCAATGTCCAGTGGGTTGCTTTGGCTGTGCATCAAACTACTGGTCATCTTCCCATACAGTGCTGTCAGGTCTACTTGCTCCACATTTCAAAGGATTTTCAACCCTGTGAGTAATAGTTACTTTAAGGAAAAAGAAAAATATACAGTATTGAGTCCAATCTGAGGGAAAAAAGTAGCTCAGTCTTTCAACTACCTTCATGTAATTTATTTAGCTTGAAAAACAGCAGAATACACTGATTAGTTAAGATATTAGTATCAGTTTCTCACTGACAAAACCCAAGCTGTTTTCTGTAGAAATTATTTTGCATAAAACAAAAAAAAAGGAGCATGGTGGAGCGACAACACCTTAGTCCTGCCACTTTCTACCTCAAGAAAGAATGAGAACCTGTGACCTAAGAAACACATCATCAGTGTTCACTTACCCACTAAGAAAATCCTGCACATAACAAAGAAAAAATGTATTTCAATAATTCAAAGGTTATAACACCAAGTGCTGAAAAGTCAAGAGGCTCTATGGTCTCAGTATTTGATTTATCTTCAGTAAAGAACAAAATTAAATCAAGGTAGTTAACCACATGACAAAATCTCACTAGTAAAAAACTTAGAGAAAGACCAGTGCTAAACTTTCTTACATAACTTCTAATCTTTTTTCCATTCCAGCAGAACTGAATGTGTCTGATATTTTTCACGTTGACTGCGTATTACTTGTCAAATTCATGCTGTCTGGAAATAAAATTGGATTTTTAGCTTTTTAATCAGGAAACTAACTCAAAAAGACACCTCAATATTGCACACATGCTCTTCTTCCACAGGCACAAGTCAGATCTCGTTCTTCCATAAAAACCCCCTATTTTTGTCATGCTACAAAACCAAGCTGCCTGGGTGAATAAACTCATTTTGAATCTACCAGGCACAAGGCTGTTTTGTTTTGGTCTGCAATTTATCTGTAAGCATGGACAGAAGTGGGCATTTGCAAAAATCATAAGAACAGTCATTTTCCTTGTTTCCTCATGGCTCCTAGTATATGCCTTCTCTACAGGTGATGTTTACACCTTACTCCCAAGACCCTCAGGTGCAGCAGTTTTTTGTTTTTTTTTTTTCCTGGGCAAGGAAAGAACAAGATTCTGAGTCTCAAGAGGACTGGGTCTTGCACAGTCCCAAGTATGGCAACATACTCCAGAGCCCTGCGTCAGGTCAGGCCAGAGCACTGTTTGAACAGAGACGCAGGTGAAGGCATGGGGAGGGGAAAAAAAAAAAAATCATAGCACATCAGAATTAATAAATCCACAACATATTACAACGGCAACAGAGGCTTTGACAGAATAATTTCCTATGTAGCTGGAGAAACTAAAAGAATGCCTTTTGTAAGACTAAGCTGCTTCTCTGGTAGGAGGTTTTGTCAATCTAGACTTCGTAAATCAGACAAACTTTAACCACAGCATTGTATGATTTCACACTTACAGAAACATTAAAACAAAACATCAGATGGAAAAGTTTTGTTGTTTTTCTAATAACGCTGCTTGAATTATTTCCCATTTATATATATTTAACAAAGGTTTAGGATAAAACGAGTTTGCCAGGTTATCATTCAGCCTCTTCTCCTTTCAGGAGTGACTGTACAAGTATTTGCTGAGGGAATATTTAGAGGACTTCTAGCAAAACCGGAGAAAACATTTTTGCTTCTGCCATTAAAAAACAAATATAGATTTATAATAGGGGAAAAAAAGCTAGATGTCTATCATTCTCAATGCAAATAAAAGAAATAAAAATTAAATTGAATTAAAACAAAACAAAAATAGCATCTAGACCCCAACTGCAGTGTCAGTGCTTTGGCAGAACTGCAACACGACACTCACCACAATGGAAGTCAAATCCTCACTTTCAAACCGACCAATTGCCAGTTCCATTGACCTGTACATGGCTGCTGAAATTCGCTGAGTGATCAGTCGATTCAGGTCTATTGACCTGCCAAGAAGCTAAAGAAAAAGAAAACGATGAAGTTTTGAACTGAAAGTCAAATTACAAGACAAGCTGTACAAACACTATGAGACTCCACAGATTAACAGACTCTCACATGGTAAACTTGCATTCCAAACACACAGCAACAAAGCAGACAGACAAAAAATTATAAATTCATGAACAAATGAGGTACTACAATTTACATCCCAATTCTCACAAAAAGAAGTAAAATCACATGTTGCATTTACGTCAAAGTATTTGCATAGCATTTTATGCTTCCATGACATTGTGCTGAGAACATATTGAAAACTGATGAAAGGCATTCCTAGGAAGAAAACGCTACAAATGTGACATTCTTATTTGGCTTGTGTTTGCTTAACTGCAACAAACATTTGCATTAAAACAGGATCTTTTAAGTTTTTTTAATTTATCCTTCGTATGACGAAAAAGCCAATCCCAAATGTCAGTTATGCCACTTAGATGACAGAACACACAGCACAGACAGAGTTTTATATACCTACATAAATCAACACTATTTGAAAATTGCCAAGCAACTTAAATACAACAGAGTATGAGTTAACTCACTTGGACATGTCTCTGTTTCAGCAGTGTCTCGTAGCGGTTGGACTGTAGCAACTGAATGGTTGCTCCCTGATTCTTGCATTCTGAACGTAATCGTTTATCCAGAAGCAGACTATTAAGAAAGGAAGAACATGCTTAAAGTATATTAGACAGGAAAGCAGAGCAGAAATGCATGAATAAAAGTTCTCTACTGGAACAGCTACCTGCCAGCCATTGCCTTGTAGTACGCAAATATTTGGTCTGCCAGCTTGTAGACAAATTGGTCAAAACACAGGTTTACCTTGGGGGGGAAAAAAAATTGTGCATTTAGAGATACTTAAAATTAAAAGAGGGGAGCTTATCAAAGACCTCCCACTGTTTATCAAACATAATTATGAAAGTTAATGCATCCAAATTTCCCAGTACAAGAGATGACGTTCAGTTTTCAGCATTAATGTGAGGCATTTTGCACAGGTCTACAGATTTCCTCACAACATAGCACCCAATCAATTACTCATCTTCTGGTCTTTCTTCTCAGTTTGTGTATTATCTCCAGCTGTTCTGAATCTCTTATAACTGGTCTTGGCCTTTAGCCTTATTTTCACATTCAGGTACAGACTATTTTTCTCCATTAGCTAAGGGTACTTTACCTCTGCCTCAATCTCATCATAGAGGAACTGCTTCTTAAATTTAGTAAGTGCATAGTGAGCACTGTCATTATAAAGGTCCAAGGAATACAGAACATACCTGAATGAAAAAGAATAAAAAAAAAGTTATGTGTCTACAGAAATATGATTTTTTAGGATGGTGCAGTCAAGATGTTGTAAGCCAGTGAATATTGTAATCTGCATGTGGTTCATGCAAACAGGATCACTTTTTTTGTTTGAGTTTATACAGAAAGTATCACAATTTCTCCCTTAAGAAAGTCTTTTGTTAGTTCAAGAAACTGTGTAGATAAGTTTACAGTCTGAAACTTGTTTTCTAGATATAGCTTTCTGACAAAATGGAATCATGCTTTTACCACTGTGCATTATATTTGACATCTTTGAGGAATAAGTAAGGAGAACTCACTTGGGGAACAATGTATTTGGCTGGTGCAATGTTACTTACATGAAAGGTTTCATATTTCAATTATTCACTTACAAAAAGAAAACTTTGAAAATCTGGAAATTGACAAAAGTAAGAGGAAAATTTTACAAAGGTTTAGACTACCTTCTCTGTGACTGCTTGTTAAAACCAATTAAAGCAGTAACAATGTAATAAGGAATTGCAATCATTAAGAATAATCATTCAGTGGCCTTACTCCATCATCGATGCCTCTTTGGTCTCCAAAATGTGGTCTGTCAGAATCCAAGGCATCGACATCTCAATGGGAAACTGGATTCTTCTGCCCATGGTCAGCTCTAAGAAGAATTCCCTGAACCACAGCTGGGACAGATCACAGCATTGCTGCAGGGTTTCTTTCAGAATAAATAAGGAAGAATTACACTTCTTACAGAAATACATCAGGAACAATACAACTGTGATTCTGATGATGCAATGTGAAACGAAAAAAGCAGGCGTGAGTCACTAGAGCTATACATAGGCCAAATATGTAAACCAAATTCAAAACGTAAAGGCCATGACTTTTACATAGCGTTTTAAACTCCATGTTGGCCCCGCAAAGTCGGGGGGACCTTATTACAGAAAAAAGTGTGGAAGTGGATCAGACTACCAGTTAAACAGAAGAACTACGTACACAAGTAAAGGGGGGTTTCTAGCTTAATTCCTCAGCTGCAGGCTGAGAAAATCATACACTGAACTTGGGAAGCAGCAGGCAAAGGAGGCAAAATTGTACCAGATGCACCAGTACCATCTCTCCCTTTGGAGGACTGAATCACTCCACACGTTCCTGTTGATTAAATGGGCAGGAAATGACAGACAGACACACGAAGGAGGGATTAAAACAAAAAGTTTCTAAGGCTGCTGTCAAGGGCATGGAGGCGTGCTTCCCACCTCTCCAGAAAACACTCGGCACAAGCCTTCTTTTGCAGAAGGCTTGAAAACCAAAATTTTTTGGAACGAACTTTTTACATTAAGATCTTCTGAAGACCTTTTGAAGCACTGTTCCCCAGTAGCATTATGACTGACATTAACAGGCTCCCCCTTCTCTGAGGGTAGAGGAGTCCGGTAGCAAAACAAAAATGAAAGACAACACAGCATGGTGATGACAAAGACTAAATACATTCAATGTCAGTAGGTGAATTCTTTAGGACATCATGTTTCCGATTACAATTAACTGAATAGTAAGAATAGTGAAATGACATCAAATTTACCACAACAGAGAATTTGTTTCCTCTGTACTTAAAACAAAAACAATCCCCCAAAACCCAAAACACAAAAACTACTTCCTTTTTAAAATTTCAATGGGTATAGGCTTATCTGTCCCTTGTTTATATAAATACGTACATTAAAAAAAAAATAGAAAAGGGAGGTAACAATATGAAATTTGACACATTATAAACAAATGTATAACAAGTCAAAATAAAAATCCCACCACAATACTGAATATCAAGTCTCAGAAAAAGTTTGGAGAGACCAAGGCTTTTGATAAATAAACCAAAGGTAAGTTGACTTAGGCAATCGGAAACATTTTCCAGGTCGTGTTAGAGGTGTTAGGACATGCTAAGCTGGACACTGATCATCTACATATCTTACCACTGAAATTTATCAAATGAGTGTAGAAGAAAGACTCGCGATGGAATTTTTCTATGTCCAATATGGTGGGCCCCTCAAGGCTACTTCTCAAGGTTTTCTTGGAACCACTTTTGTCAGCAATGAGGGACTCTAACATAGTTCTCACCATGTAAAGCTGTATCATTAAAGGAAACAATTGTGGTGGAAAGGGGGGGGAAAAAAGGAAAATACACATGGTACATTAGTTGAGCAACACTGAGAATTACTATCAGTAAGCGACTGCTCCACTTCAAATTGAAAACTGGCACTGTGTGGGCAAAAGCCTTTCAGGCGAGAGGAACAGATGCAACACTAGCCTACGCACCAGCACAAAAGCCTACCCATGCCAAGGGGACCTCCACTGACACTCAGCAGCAGACCATTTGCAGTGGAACAGTTCACACCACAAAAAGTAAAAGTAATAAGTAATGGCTTACCACCAAAGTTTAAAAGAGGCGGATAGATGTAGGACTGCCTCAGAAACTTGTGTGTCACATGCAATAGCTTTTCCAGTCCCAGAGACTTGAGCTGCTTCAACAGCTCGGCAGAGTTTAAGGACTCTGTCATAGTGCGAACCATGTAGAGCTAAAAACCAACAGACAGGGGCAGGCAGGGGAGAGAGAATCCGTTAATAAAAACACATGGGTAAATAAGGAAGGGGAAATAGAAGCAGAGAAAATGTGTTAGTCTGTTAAAAATGAAAAGCAGCACAGTAAGCATGCAGAGGAGGACATAAAGAAAGGTTTCTTCGTTCAGAATAATCACTGCAATCCAGTGCTCCCTCAAGAGAAGGGAAAAGTCCCCATTCACTTTAGAGGATACTCAGAGAGCCATTAGCTTCTCAAATGATCTTGCAAAGATTTCTAAGTATTACCAGTTCATAGACAGCCATTTTAGAACTGCGTGAAACTCACAAAAACCTATCTAAAATTGATATATTTGACCTCCTTTCCTCCTGTCAGCCGAGACAGACAAGTGTGCCAGCCCAAGAGCAGAAAAAGCAGACAGAACCGTGTACTCTAAGCAGCCTGTTGCAGCCAGTGAAACGAAGCCCTTAAGCGTACCAAGCACAGGAGAAGCACACTGGTTGTGATACTTAATTTCCCTCCCCAGAAAATTAGAAATCAAACTATTTTTTTCCAATTCCCAAAACAAAATCTTCATTAAGCCCATCTTACCACAATTTAAGCAACTTTTTATTACCCAAGATCATTATCTATACATGCTCTTCCCCATAGATTTTAGGTATTAAAAGACTGTCTTTACAAACCACGGTTGCCTTCAATTTTTCACCCAAAGTGCTCAGTACCTCATTTTCTCAGATGAGCTACGAATACCAGACCATACATTCTCCAAACAAATCCACAAAGAAAATAAAAAATAGAATTATATGGAGGTAACAAGTACAAGCATCTAGATATGGGATTTCAATGACTACCACAGAAAACACACATGAAATACCTCTTGTTTTAGTGGCAGTAGCAGATTAAATAGATTTTAGGGAGCAGTTTTATCATTCATTACTGAACAGTAAGAGGGATCTTGTCAGATGTCAAATACTCTCCCTTATTTTACAGGCAATCATTTATATTTTAAATGTATTTTAAAAATACACAGACAGCTATTGAATAATGGGATTTAACAAAAAAAGTCCACCAGCCACACCACTGATGGGAGTCAGTCAAAAAATAATTCAAATAGTTCAAAAATATTATTTTAAAAACATTAGGAGCTCAATGAGAAAATACTTCTTCCCAGGAAGTCAAATAAAAGAGATTAAACGTGTGGAAAAATTATGCATCAGAGTAGAAAGTGACAGCAACAGAGGATTTTGATTAAGTATATATAATTTTGTAAATATAAATCTAATCAGAGTAGAGTTTTAGCTTTAAAAAAAAGCCAGCTCTGCAAGTTTTAAATGGCTCAGGCCACAGAGAAAACATTTTACGAAATAATTGTTGACAGATACCACAACCACCAGACAGGAAAATACCTGAGTGCTGGAGGGTCCCACTGCACGCCTTGGGACTTTGATGTCAAAACCGCTTTTGGGGTCCTTCTCTCCCCTTAAAGCTGGGTCATTGAAAGGCTCATGACCTGCTTCCCAGTCACAGACTGTCTTTCTGATGGCCTGCAAAACACTGAACACAATTCACACTACTTCAGACCAGTACGCATAGAAGTCCACTGATGAGAATATTTTACTTTTTTTTTAGCACTCTTCCAAAAGCACAGAAACTTTGCAACAGCATTTGGGAGCTCGAGATAACTGAGAGCAACTGCATGATTTCATTAACAACTTCAAGAATGCCACATCCACAAAAAAAATCACTCCACAATGTTTATCAAGACGGATAGTCAGAGCCCTTCTCCTCTGTCAGAAGAAAGCTGACCTCTGAAACCGGTTCACCAGAGACAAAAGTCACAAAAGTAAAGAATTCACCTCTGGGATCCTTAGCAAGCACCTCAACGCCATTACGTTCTCCTAAGCCACAAAAAAGCAGATCATTCAAATCAAACAAAAGCAGATTATTAAGCAAACTAAAGAGAGACAATTCTGGCTTGAAATGGAATGAAGCAGCACAATTCTGGTTTCCAGCAGAACTCCAGAATTCAGCTGGAATTTGTGCTTCATACTTCTAACTCCAAGTACTGGACTGGACTTCATACACATCTCAGAAACACAGCCAGCCATACCCTGTGGCATGCTGAACGATCAAACAAATATCTCCTCCCAAATCTGGGCAGATAAGAAAGTAATACTTCCCTATCTCATTAAAGTCCCTGGAACAAAAAGACTCTCCCTACAAACTTGATAATTTGGAGTAATTTGTTTTTGTAATTTGTCTGGAGTAATTTTTAGCTTATGACTGTATTTTTGTGGCAGTCAGAGCATTTAGCGATAGCCTCATTAGCCAAAGGCTTTCACTTCTAAGAGCTTTGCAATGAAATGTGGGAGCAAACAAACGGTAAACAAGTCCAGATTCAAAGCAAACAATTAGGGACAAAAAGATAAGGTCAGGAAATGCCACCAGTCAGTGTGGGCAGATGGAGCACTTGGAAGAGAAGTTTAAGGCTAACAAGCCAAAAAGCAGCAGAAGCTGAGAAAGAAGGCAGGATGCTAAGAGTGCAGAGGTAAGACTATGGGATGGGATGTAAACATGAGACACAAGGACAGGAAACACTGGAATCATATGGAAGGTGGACAGTAACACCTTTCTTCAAAATAAAAATACTAGTCTTGCTTTCATTATTACTATACTTATCTTTCCTTAAAATAAAAATAAACTACAAGGAATACAAGACTTCCTGCAGTAGTCCTAAGGCACTAAAGACACCCTGGACTCTCATTGTAGCCATGTTGGCAGCCATTCATTTTTGACTTCAGATTTCTTCAGCTTCCAATACACACTCAACCAAACTAACTTTGAGTGCCAGACAGGCTAGTAGGGGAGGACAGACTTAAAGAGGCAAAATTTAACGGCTGTGCAATTCTGAAACAAGTTTGGTAAGATCTGGGGGAAAGATTATAGGAGAGGATGATGACAAGAATTCTACCTCTGAATGACGTTTTTCTTCTTTTTAATGGCTTGTCTTAAAGGCTCTCTAAGCGTGACCTGGGCAAAGTCCTGAAGAGCTGCATAAATGGTATGGCGAATGGCATGATTGAAAACACTTTCCATCCTTCCCATCAGCACCTGAAGACCTTTGATCATGGCAATCACCTGAAAAAAAAAAAATAAAGTATATTTTTCTTATTTTGTTTGCATGATTGTTTAAAAAGTCCTTTTTTCAATACAGAAAATGGGAAAAGGGGAATTAACAAGTTCCAAAAGATAAAGGATATTCCTCCTGTGCTGCTCCTGAATACTGAATGGAGGAAAACATGCTCTTTCAGGGTCAACAGAGCATGGTGTCTTTTTGCACTGGGTGTAGAAGATGCTTGTAGAGAATGTTCTCCTTCGTATAGAATTAATGTTTGGAAAATCCCTGTAAAAAAAATTTATCTTACCTCAACCAAAGCAAATTTCTCCTCACTAGTATAATTGTATCTTGTTGCTCTTTCATACTCTTCTGCGTTGTCAGGACAATCTTTATTAGAATATTTGTCAGTTGGGTGTACCAGCTTCCACGAATACTGCAGTTCACACAGCAGAACAGGGAGAAAAAAGATGGGGGAAAAAAAAACCAGGCCTGAGAAATACAGAACATAGCTGGACACAAATAACATGCTTTAAGAAATACTCCAGTGTGTTCAAGAATATCTAAAAAACAATATTTCGTGCTATTCCCAAAACCTGCATAAATTCTGAAACTACTATTTAGTAGAAATACCAAACAATAATTTGCCTAACATATTTTCTTGAAAGCCAGTGATCCTGTATTACCTCAAAAAACGCAATACACACGCAGAAGGTAATGCACGTCAGAGTATTTTTTACTGAGAAATGCAAGTGTAGGCAAAAATTTCTTCTCCACTTCAAGAAGAAGAAACACAGACACACCTCAAAGCATAACAAAAAGATCTATCACACCCACACACAAAAAGAGGAGTTTCCAACTTGGACAAATATTCACATATAGAATTCAAAAGACAACTGGAAGACTACACAGTTTTTGGTTGGGTTTTTTTTATGTTTACTTAAAGATGTGGAAGTAGCTGTATTATCTGTGACAATATCATCTGCACAGCATGCATTTCTCTTAAATACTGCCTTTTCAGTCACTGCAAACACAGCTCAAAATGTTCCTGAGCAGTGGCAGGCTGATCTAATACCCATCAGGGTACATCTAGTGAAAAATCCTAGTCACGTTCAAATACAATTTTCTCACAGTTTGAGTTTGGCGAATAGTAAGGTCTGGTTGATATTATCTTTGCATAAGTATTAGATTACAGAACAATATAATTTTCTGTACTATAATGGATTAATATTTGCACCAATTTACCTACAGCAAAGAAGAGCATCACACCCTGCAACATAAGTGCTACAAGGAGGACACCGGGGAAATTATTAAACAAAGGTGAAGTATTTTGGGGACATTAAGTTGACAGGGTTAAGTTGGACATCAAATGTATCCTGAAACTTTTTATCTGAACGTGATGCACATAACAAGGTTCATGGATACTGAGTGAATGCAGAAGACAGGTAAATAAGTGGGATACTCCAGATCAGAATAAATTCTATGTAGGAGGACAGGGAGAAGGTGAACATGAGCTTACATGAGAAGTACTCAAGAAAATCCATACAAATCAGAAAGACAAAGAAAAATAGTCATAGTAGGCAAAAAAACCCTGCTGTGGTCCTCAGAGAAAGTATGTTCTGGAACTGGGAGGATTAAAACAGAGCTAACAATGAGAAACTTTCTACAGAGGTATAATAAAATAGGAAGGCTGTCACTGTGAAGAGAGAGCCTCAATGCAGCAGTTTTCAATGACAGAAATAAAGGGAACAAGTCTGGGAGTGACAGAGTCCAGAAATAGAAGACAGCAACCTCTCTTAAGAAGGAGAAAAGGAGAACAAGATTTTCACCATAAAATACACTGTTGATTTAAATAGGAATAGGATAATACAGGAAAAAGCATGACTCATCTACTGTCTTTTAAAAGCGGCAGTTAAAAATATAGAAGAGAAAGAAAACCGGGTCTGTAGCTATGCCCACTGTGACTGCGCCGGATTCAGGCAGTGCAAATGGCTCGATGGATGCTTCCTCAGACATCAGCGGCAGAGGAGGAGCAAGTCTGGCTTCTCTCATCGTCTCTTTCAGCCCTTCCTAGAACATGCTTTGGTGCAGGTAAGACATGCAGCTTTTATCAAAGTGTCTGCAGCATAAAAAGGTCTCCTCTTCAATTTCTGCCTTAAGCAGTTTTTTATTGGAAAAACATGGTCACTTTTCTGACTGGCATCTGTTTTTAAAATAAATTATTAAAATAGAGAGAAACAACTCTGCAGGTTCTTTATTTCCCCTCCCTCAGCTCCTCTCAAATTTTCCTTTCCCCACATTTCCTTTTGAGTAAAAGCCTGATCTAAAGCCAATGGGAGCCTTTCCATTCATTCTTGTGTCTGTGGTCAAGCTTGTACATGCTTCATTTTACAAAGCGATGATGTCTAAACATAGCCAGGTGAAGCTGTTCTGCCACCAGTGTGACTGCATCTTGGTGTGGATATTTCTACCAGAATACAATTTTAAACAACATTTAGAGGAAAATAATGAAGTCTTTGTCTACAAAATGTATGAGCAACATAAAAACATCTGGTCAAGGCTTACAGGTGATCACCTATCTGTTAAATATAACAAGTTGAATGTACTGTAAGAGATTGTACATGCTACTGGAGCTTCAAGGCAGCAACACTACTCCTAGCCTCTGAGAACTTTGTGTGCCTTCCTCTGAGAATGTGGTTTGGAGTGGGAGGAGAAAGGGAGTGAAGGAAGAAAGAAGAGGGAAATTAAGGGAACAAAACACAACATACATTTTTCATTCAATTGAAGCAAAGCCTGTATAACCTCACCAAGCCACCTCTTATTCAGCTGGTTTTATTCCCCAGATAACATACCACTTCCATGACATGTGCACTCCACTGGGAGAGAAGCTGCAGGCCTTGGAGAGAGAGATCAAAGAGCTTCCGATACTCTGCATCTGTTTTTTGAGCTTCCTGTCGACCAGACCCAGTCACCACCTAGAACATTATTAAACAAACAAACAAAACCCACATCAGAACCTGCCGTACCCAGCATCCATAGCCAAATTTCTATATAGACATTAAAACAGCATGAGGTACCAACACTTGCATTAATAGCACCTTTTTCTTCCAGAGACTCACATACTTAAACTTCACAGCTTTTGGTCAAGTGATGGAAATCACTGGTATCCTTAATCACCAATATATTGTTGCAAACGAATCCAAGACATTAATTATACATATATTTTATGTATATTATAGATTCTATGTATGTATACATGTGTGCGTACATGTGCTGCGGGGGTTTTTTTAGATAATCCCTTAACTTAGTTTCATTTAAACTGCTATGAGCACCTATTTGGAGTAAGGGCTAGACAATCTATTCCAAAAGAGATATGCCAAAAGTTCTAGGATATATATCAGAGAGAGAGAGAGAGAGAGAGAGACACAGAGGAATACTGCAGTTTGTATCATGTATCATTATTATTTCAATTTTAAATACTGTAAATATCATGCAGAGACTGGGTACTAGCCCTGCAGCCAGCTTTTCTTGATTCAGGTGATCAAGCTTTGTCATTTACCTAGCCTGAGGTTTACCTGCTCTTCAGATAGTTAACAAAAACTTTTAATCAGTGACGTGAAATGTGCTTTAATAGCTCTAATCCCACACACCTCGCTGTTGCTGTAACGAGCCAGTTCTGATATGAAACGCATATGGTCTTCTCTGATTTGGATCATCTGCTCACATATGTTATATTGGGGACTACTGCTGGAAGACGTGCACGTCCATCTGTTTCACACAACAAAAAAACCCCACCTCAATCACTTTAGGCAACACACAGTACAACTGATACTGCAAAGAAAGAACCACAATGCATGACTTAAAAAAAACCAAAAACTTCCTTCTCTATTTGAGGCCTCGCACCTCTACCTCTGACGCTGCACAACACATTAGTGATGGATTGCCCTTCTGAGTTCAAACAGCACTACTTCCAAGTCTTAAAAAACCCTTTTTTCTTTTCTTTTCTGTATTTTTTTAAGGCTGCTGCTATGAAATACAAACCAGCACCTCTCTTCAGGAGCATAACCTTAGGGAAAGGACTGAAAAGTATTGAAAGGCAGGGCAGAAGTCTAAATATAGGCTGCAGGATACATCTAGCTATCTTCAGATTGTTTTTCATCATTCTTGTTTAACTATAAAGAGCCTACAGTATGCCCCCAACTATTAAAAAAAGGCATTATTATATACTATCAACATGTTATCAAGAGGGACACAAAAGACATGCTACCAAGAATGTCATGTTAAGCAGCCTCATATTTTTAGTAGCTCAGTAGGCCCACCGCTGTTGATTTTCTCTTAGCAATTACATGCAGGTTATGTGTTTTTTCTGCAGGAATTAAAATGCAAAGCACTACATTCTAAATTCATGTAACTGCACGGAGGGAAGATCTTGGAGGAGCATGGAAACGTTCACTAAAACAAAGCAATAACCATAAACCATGGAACCATTTATGTAAAACCATTTTCCAGCCATTTTGCTGTGCTGCACACCTAGCCAAACAAAAAAGAGGGGGGAGACAAGCTAAATTGCTGCTCCATATACAATATACACATGCCTATTTACCCATGCACTACTTCTGCTCACCTTGCTTAGTAAAATCCTTTTCTTTTATAGAAAGTTTCGTATTTAAAGGAAAAAATAAAAATGAAATTAGTGTAAGATAAAATTCATTTCCTCCAACCCAGGTGATAAGAAATGTCACAGATGCAAGAATGAGCTCAGCAGCATAGAAAGGTCTTTAAACAACTTGTTTCTTTAGTTGTATCTATTACATGAAGTACATTAATAGGGAAATGCCCACACCAAAAAGTAGACCAAAGTAAAAATCCTATTAAAGTAATTTCCACAGACTAATGAATAATTATGAAAATATACTTCAAGGGTCTGACTTTCCCCAGACAAGACTCTCCCTCTTTGTTTCCTTCTCCCCCTTACCTGGATTTATTTTCCTCGTAATGGGCACTGGTCTTAATGTATCTTGCAAGTTCAATCTGCATGTCACCAAAGAGTGGGACAACCTGCAACTGCTGTATACAGGGAATAAATCAGATTAGATAAATTATTAAACACAAATCTTAGTGAAAGGAAACCGGTATTTACCCATATTATAGTCTGAAATTATCTTTATTGTATTTAATAAATTTAAAATGCACGGAAAATTATCTTTAAAATCACATATTAAGATCAAATCTTGACCAACCTTAAAGAACTTGTCTATCTTGGCCAAATTTATCCTTTTCTTTGCATCCAGCTTATAGATGTTACTGACACTTCCATCCATCAAGTACAATCCGAAGCCCATAACCTGAAAAAGAAAAAAAACAAACTTCTCCACAAAAGAACCTCAGAGTTTGTGTACTGTTTCAGGATGCTTCCATTTGGTCCTAATGAAGGTCTTTGGAAGTTAAACACCAAAGCAACTCAAAATATTTGTCATGAGGTAAATTTTCAATTCTTACTCTCTAACTTTTCTTCCACTGCAAAACATGATAGTGGTTATCACATGTGGTTGATAGATCAACCACACTACATATTGCCGAGCACTCACTTATTACATGAACATAATCCAGCTAACTAAACTTATCTACTTACTAATTTTAAGCTACTTGTTCCCTGAAATTTTTGATACACAGCCTCACCTCCAAAAGCTTTTTATATAAACTTGCCACATATCTAAAAATAAAACGTGGTAGTTGCTCTTTGCTATCATACTTCATAGAAACACAATTCCATAGAACTGGTTTCCTAGCAAGACTGCAGTTCAATTGAGGCAAACCTTAATTTATGAAAAACCAAAATGGATTAGAAACTTTCTAAATAGTTTTAGTGTGTGATATAATAAAAACACAATGGAGAGGAAAAAAAACCAAAAAGGAATAATTTGAGTTATTTGGTTAATCTGGTTAATTTAAAAAAAAAAAAAAAAAGGCAAAACAAAAAATCCCAGGAATTCAGACATCTGTGTCCTGCCCGAACAATTCTTTTTAAATTTTGTACCAGAATGAAACTTACTTTCAAAAGCATATGTTTCTCACTGGGTGTTAGGTACATTTTGTTCTCATAGTAGTCCACACACAAATTTACAATATCTGCAAGGAGCTCTTCATAGCCAACGATCACCTCCAATTGCTGCTGTAAAGACTAGGAAAGAAAGAAGAAAAGGATATTAGTCAACTAGTTATACTCCCTGTGGAGAAACAGTTACTACCAAATTGGAAGAGTTTTATTTTAATAGTTTTGTAAAGCATTAGTTATTTTGCAAAAAGACAATTAAATCTTACTTGTGTTATCTTGTTGTGGTTGGCAAGGAACATGGAGAGGTTCTGGGATTCTTGAATGGACTGAGGATCTGCCATTTTCCGCAGGAACTGAGCAGCTCTTTGAAAACAGAAGTAAAAACAGTATTTCCGCTCAGCTGGACTGCTTGTAACCAAATCCGTCCCCTCTCAATAGAAACACACTCATCCCCAAGTCTACCAGGGAAACTTAAGTTGTCAGCGCAACTGCCGGTATAATGGTGTATCATTCACTGCTCGTACAGGATTGTCAACCTCAGTGCATCTCCCACCTCCAAAATTCTTGAATCAAGCAGAAAGAGAACTTGGCAGACATGGCCAATACTTTTTTGCCACAGCTTTATAAAAGTGTGTTATCCAAACACAGGCTATGGACTCGAAAAATCTGTGTTAAGAGGCTGTTTCATAAAAGATAAAAGGAATATTTAGGAAAATAGCTGAAAAGAAAGATGGAAGTTCCCTATAAGAGAGATATGGACTTCATTAATCCCAAATTCCCCACTGCAGCCTAGTTATAAGACACAATCCAACCCAAAACAAAACCCATTGGATATATCCCTCAACTGATGGGGCAACAGTGGCTCTATGGACCCAAGCCACGAAACAACCCAGGAAAAGTCAGCCTTCCAGAAAACAGAGTTTGTCCTCCAGAAGCACGCCTCCCAAAGAAAAAAAACACAAACCAAGTAAGTTTAAGAGGTCTCCAGGCACAACAACAGGTACAAATGGCAACTACTGACAGAGATAGAAGTTAAATCTCACATTAAGTGGAAGCAGCACAGACAAAATTGGCTAGTCATTCCCTGAACGGTTTTCTTTATGAAAGACCACAGATGCTACAGCTGGCATAAAGACTACCTTCCCCTGCTGCTCTCACCACCGTGTTCGACAAAAGATACCTGATACCACCTGGCAGCTCAGGCACAAAACTTGGCCACTGATATCCCAACCCTGGTCCCCTCTCTGCTATACCTGCGGTCACAACGACCTTGAACCGCAAAGCCAAAATGTCTTAAGAACAAGTGTAACAACTCTCAGCTACAAATGTCAAAAGTGGATGCCAAAACCCAGATAGGACAGGACAGGACAGGCACAGGTGACCAGAAAGCCGGTTTCTTTTTAAACTTAAAAAGAAAAGCTTTATTAAGTGAAGTATATTCATTATGTTTAGTTTACACCAAGGCAGAAGTATTTGACCGCTTGGCATTAAAAGGCAGAAGAACCTTTTGCTGCTGAAAGAACAGGATACAGAAAGTAGGTTTATTCAACTGCCTAACTGCAGTCAGAGCACCCCTAGTTTCGAGGTACTGTGTCCCACAGTGAAGGGACAACTTTTGAAGAGAAAGCTGTCAAAAAAAGACCAACTGCTGCCATCTCGTGGGAGGTCTGTATCCTGGCAGCAGAAACCCGGGTCCTGTTGCTGCTTGCCACTTACCGCTTGTAGGCTGAATGGTCATTCTTCACGCTGCACTTCATATTTTTCAACTCATCCAGTACGGCAAACATATTGATGAATTTGCCCAGCGTGATCAGATACGCTTCAGACACAAAGTCCTTCCTCCTCTCTGCGTGGCACAAGCGTCTCACCTCCCCACAAAACCGTTCAATCGCGTTTCTCTAATGGGAAAAACAAGGGAAGAAACAGGGAGTAAAAGCCGTGACATTGCCAGGAAAAAAGTTTCAGCGTGTAACTGGAGCTGTACCAATGAAAAGCATGACAAACACAAAAATGTTTAAAGCGTGCAAGGCTAACAAGGCATTAGCACAGACTTTCCAGCTCCACCTCTGTGTACTTGCTGTGTGCTGCAAGTGTCACTTAGGATTTTTCCACAGATCTTGCCTGGCACAAGGGGCAAGGTTTTTCTTTGCAGATTAAAGTCATGAAAGTTTAAAATCCCTTAGAAACAAGTGATTTCATCTTTAGTGAGAAAGTGCATATGCATTAAAAGGCAGATTACAGGTATATTACCTTAAAACAAAATATCCCACAACACACTCATTAACAGGAGTACATGCCAACTTGCAAAATCATCCTGCTACATGGTTATTTGAGGGCTTATTTCCAAGTGCACACCAGGGCCATTTAAGATTAAGGTTACAAGTACAAAAAAGACAGCAACTTCAAATGAAAAGAAGAATCTGAGTTTAGAGCACTAATCTCCTTGAACAAAAGGAGATTGTTTGCAACCAGTAAGATCTGCCAAGTTGGGGAAGACGACAGGAAATACTACATTTCATTCAGTCTCCTCTTCCTGTGTGCTCTAGGGCTTATGAGCGCTAGCTGCTCTGGCTCCCACCAAATAATGCCTGGAAACATCCTCAGTCCATTGAACTGGCAAGCTGCCAGGAAAAAGCAAGACAGACTGCTATTCTGCAGTGTCCGTGTAGCTCGGGTGGCTGTTAGGTCACAACAGCTTGCCTCAATTATCGATTTCCATAGCAAAGTTGCACCTGCTGCTCTGGTGTCCAGGCTGGTGGATCCCTCACTCCCCAACAAATGGTTTCTGTGCCAAGACGCTTTTATGTGTCCATGTGAAAAGTATTATATTTCTACTTCCTTTCTTCCTAAAATGCCAGAACTGTCCCCATGTGCTACATAGGGACCATATGCAATTACCTTTGATTTTATGCTGAAAGTCTTAATGGAGATCGCCTTAAGACAGGCATTAGAAATTCTGCCCTTCTATGAGACAGTATAATGGCTAGTTTCAGTATCGGAGCACACAATATCAAACATACAAAATGGGAATATAAAAATACAAGCCTACTGACAAATTTTGTTTCCATTCCGTTTACCTGAAAATACATAAAATTCATCAGTTTTGTGACTTCTGGCTCCAGAACTTCCACAGTTTTCTCATAAATTTCTACTCTGTTAGGCTGCTCGTTGCACTTGACCTGAGGACAATTAAAGAGATCGTTACTCTTAGAACTCTTCCTGATAAAGCCTCAGAAACTAAGATCCCCAATGACAACTTGAGAAAATATATTATCATCCTAAAGAGACAAACCAAATTGCTGGGTTCGGTAATTTTACGCTAGTCTTCTAAGATTAACCCTGTGTGTTACAAACAAAAAAAAAAAAAAATCCAAGCTTTTTCTCTCTATTACCTCACAGCAAATAATTTAGTTTTCAAAAACATGTGTAAGGTTAGGACAATATTCTTTCCACCTTATTAAGCCACTTGCTGAAAGCCATGCACTAAAATAGGGCCAAAACCAGAAATAAAAACAGATTACCAGATTTTCACTACAAATATTTAAACCACAGGATAAGCCTTCCTTTCATTTCAGTACAAAAATAACTGCATTACAAACTCCTTATAAAGCTGGCAGGTGTCGGGTCATGGTTATAATTTTGTTCAATTTTCTGATGCATCTTAATATTCTTCTCACCCCTGTACACCCATTCCCAGACACCTGAGGCTGCCTATGGACTTTGCACCTATTCACAGTTTAAATTTGCATATAGATCAATAAAACACTGCATAGCTCTGACATTTAGCAAATTACTACCTAGGATGTCTAGAAACTTAAATGTTTAACCTGAGTTGTAATTATTACATGCTATGCCACCTGTTAAACCTGCTATGAGCTTAAGTATTACGCTGCAGGGGTCCATTCTCTTGAATGGAACTAATTAATTTTTTACCTCAAACAGAAATGGCAATCAAAGATTTTCCTTCTAGAGCACATTACCCCTATACTACTCCTGAACTAATCAGTAAGATTAACACAAAACCCATGAGGTATTGCTATAGCTTCCTTATTAAAAAAAAAAAGAAAAGAGAGAGAGCAGCTGGTCCCCAAGTGGTAAAAGACACTATGGCACGGCCAGTTTGCCTGTTCAGGAGTCAAAGTAGACAACATTTCATAGCTCCTTGATAAAGTTATATCCGTGCAACTCCAGCAAAACAAGACAGAAGATCACATGATGCAGGGCAGTTTAATTTTCATCCTTTACCTGAGGAATGGCTCTTGAACAGCTTCTCCACGTGTATAACATGACTGCATATTCCTGACCCTCTTCTAGCATTTCATTCTGTAAGAAAGACGTTCGGCATAATTAGGCATTGAAATACAAAAGGGTTAAATCCACTTGTCTTCCATCATTCCAAAACCTTGTCCAAAAAAACCCCTCTTTTTCTTATCAGAATGTATATGTACAAACAAAAATATATCACAATCTGAATGATACAGCATATTGTATGTATGTAAAATAATATAACCATAATTCATAGGCTCAGCTGGCATATTACATGTATTAGAATTGACCAGCTCCTGATGTCCAGCTTGCCTATAACCCAACAGCTAAAAAAATCTATTTTTTCTCAGTCATCCGTTTTAGCACCCAACCTAATTCTGAGAGAATTCATATCATCATCTTCATACCATGTAAGCCAACAAACACCTACCAGATCAATAATCAGCAACTGCAGCAATTATGCCTACCTAACGACAAAAATTATCATCTCCCCAGATCAGACTGGTTTTTGTGTTGGTCTTTCTTCCCAAAACTAAAGACACTGTGATCTAGAAATAAAAATGCTAATCTGATGGGTGGGTGTTTGTTTTTCTTTTTAAGCTCAGGTACTGCAGGTGGAATGGCCAAGAATGAAGGAGACAGCACATGCAGAGCAATATCCTTCTTCACAGGTCAAAGGAGAGGGCCTACATATCCAAACAATCAAAACAGGTTAAGGAGTTGTCAGATAACTTTAAGAGTAGACTGGTGTAAATTTATAAAATTTTCAGTAGCGTTTAATTGGGTGCTTAACCTGCCCATTCAACTGTTTGTGAATTGGCTTCTAGAATTACAAAACACATTATTCCTTATCTTCCAAGAGTGCCACAAAACAAGAAGTTCAGTACAGACCAGCATTTGCAGCCTGCAAGTTCTTTTGCAGCCCAAAACAGCAACACCATCAGAGATGGATGGAGTTACTAGTACGAAGTCTTATATTGTGGAACTGTTAAAAACTGCAGAATACCTTACACAAAAGCATGCCAATAAATCACTAAAATACACACTCCACAGTGAGAAAGCCAAAAAAACCCCTTCAACACCACTAAACTGACAGAGAAGTAGTGGAAATTTGGGAGAATGGGAAGTAGTTTTTCACTCAAGTTACAGCAGCGAGCTGTCAGTACAACCAACTCACCTCAGAATACTGGAAAAATGCACAGTGAAAGCAAGAAACTTTTAAGCAACACTTGTTGACCAAGAAGAAAGACCATTTTAAAATTATCAAGAAGTACATGTGCAAAAAAAGAAAAGCCGCACCCTTTTTCATCTCACTACTCCTGGAAGTGTTGTAGGTAACATGGTTTCTGGGTTTCTGTTTTTCTGTGACTACAATTCTTGTAATGAAATGCAAGAAGACACATTCCTCTCCTTTTACTCCAAGTTAACACAAAAGTATATATCTGAACATCTACTTACCATGCTAGAATGAACTGTAGCTTGCTCAATATATCTTGCAATGCCAGTGACAAATGCATTTCTGTCTTCAAAATTAGTGTTGAAGTTTGGCTGTAGAGAAAGCAAAATATAGAATTTAATCCTTGGAAGGGAAAAGAATCTTTATATATATTGCAAATATAAACACACTTTGGTTTGGGGGCTTTTTTTAAAAGCACATATTCCTTTTCTTAACAGCAATGGGAAATGGAAAAACTCTGCAATGACAACACACCTGGTAAAGCAGAGATGATGGTGGGGGTTCGATACATGGTTGCTGATCTGGCAATGGTAATTCTTCCAAGAGATCCACGTTGGACAAGGCATCCTCCAGTGTTACTTGAGCAGTCATTTTGCACCTGCTTAAAAAATACATACATCCATATAGATATGTATACACACATACATGTCATTTTTTATATGTTATTATATACACAGAAAACAAATGAGTAATATGAAGAGCAAGGAACAACTTATGTTGTGGGAAATGCGCAGTTTCCCTTCAACCATAACAGAAGGGAAACAGTCAAACTGAAACCCAGTTGGTTTTAGTATACGAGTTAAAAGCGACTTTTAGGACTAACATCCTCTTCCTTACTTTTCTGAGTTGAGAAATGTTTCTTCCCCCATGGCTGCAAACCAGAAATACACCAAAAAAACCAGAGGAAAGGATGACCTCTAATGCACAGTTAAAAAAGGAAGACTACTATGTAACCTTCTCTGGTTAAACTAGAAGGAAAGTTACTCTGTGTTCTGCTCCAGTTACAATAAACACAGAAAAATCCTGTAACAAGCTCAAGTATAAAACTTTCCTGTAAGGGTTCAGTTTTGAGCCGACAAGTCTTCAGACCTTTATCCACAGATTCTACTACCAGCCCAGCTTCAGGAGACCTGGCTGTCAAAGGTGCCAGCAGTCTCCATTGTTCTAGGACATCCAGATCTGCTTTGAGTTGATAATGATGACAGGGCACAAAACCCCTCGGGGTCATGGCAAAGGCCAAAGAAAGCGTTTTCCCCCTGAGAAGGTCAAAGAAAGCGTAGCCCCCTGATGAACAAGACTGGACAATGGACAAGGAGAAGGTTGAGGTACTCAACAATATTTTTGCCTCGGTCTTCACTGACAACCTCTCTCCTCACACCTCTCGAGTGGATGGACTGCAAGGCAGGGACGAGGGGAGCCAAGCCCCTCTCACTGCAAGAGAAGACCAGGTTCATGATGACCTGAGGAACCCGAACATAGAGAAGTCGATGGGACCTGTTGAGATGCATCCCAGCGTCCTGAGGCAACTGGCTGACGTAGTTGCCAAGCTAGTCTCCATAATACCTGAAAAGTCACGTTAGTCATGTGAAGTCCACAATGACCAGAAAAAGGGAAACACAGCACACGTTTTTAAAAAGGGTAGCAAGGAGAACCCTGGGAACTACTAACCCATTAGTCTCACATCTGCGCCTGGGAAGATCATAGAACAGATCCTCCNGAGGGGAGCCAAGCCCCTCTCACTGCAAGAGAAGACCAGGTTCATGATGACCTGAGGAACCCGAACATAGAGAAGTCGATGGGACCTGTTGAGATGCATCCCAGCGTCCTGAGGCAACTGGCTGACGTAGTTGCCAAGCTAGTCTCCATAATACCTGAAAAGTCACGTTAGTCATGTGAAGTCCACAATGACCAGAAAAAGGGAAACACAGCACACGTTTTTAAAAAGGGTAGCAAGGAGAACCCTGGGAACTACTAACCCATTAGTCTCACATCTGCGCCTGGGAAGATCATAGAACAGATCCTCCAAGAAGCTATGCTAAGGCACATGGAGGACAGGGAGGTGATTCAAGGCAGCCAGTATGGCTTCACCAAGGCCAAGTCCAGCATGGACAACCTAGTAGCCTTCTATGATGGAGAGACTACTTCAGTGGACAAGGGAAGAACTAAGGATGTCGTCTGTCTGGAATTACGTAAGGCCTTTGGTACGGTCCCCCACAATATCCTTCTCTCTACATTGGAGAGATATGGATTTGATGGGTGGACTGTTCAGTGGAGGAGGAATTAGTTGGCTGGTCACATCCAGAGGGTAGCGGTCAACAGCTCAATGTCCAGATGGATACCGGTGACAAGTGGTGTCCCTCAGGGATCTGTAGTGGGACCAGCACTGTTCGAGATCTTCATCAATGACATAGACAGTGGGATTGAGCGCACTCTCAGCGAGTTTACTGACAACACCAAGCTGAATGGTGCAGTTGACACACCTAATGGACAGGATGCCATCCAGAGGGACCTGGGCACCCTTGAGAAGTGGCCCCACGTGAACCTCATGAAGCTCAGCAAGGCCAAGTGCAAAGTCCTGCACTTCACTGGAGCAACCCCCGGCTTCAATACAGGCTGAGGGACGAAGGGATTGAGAGCAGCCCTGCTGAGAAGGACTTGGTGGCACTGGTGGATGAAAAGCTGGACATGAGCCAGCAACGCGCGATCACAGCTCAGAAGGCCAAACGTATCCTGAGCTGCATCAAAAGCAGCGTGGCCAGCAGGACAAGGGAGGGGATTCTGCGCCTCTACTCTGCTCTTGTGAGACCCCACCTGGAGTACTGCATCCATCTCTGGGGTCCTTAGCACAGGAAGGACATGGACCTGTTGGAGCAGGTCCAGAAGAGGGACACAAAAATGATCAGAGGGCTGGAACACCTCTCCTATGAGGACAGGCTGAGAGAGTTGGCGTTGTTCAACCTGGAGAAGAGAAGGCTCCGGGAAGACCTTATAGCAGCCTTCCAGTAATTGAAGGGGGCCTACAGGAAAGATGGGGAAAAACTTTTTAGTGGGGCCTGTTGCGATAGGACAAGGGGTCATGGCTTTACGCTAAAACAGGGAAGATTTAGACTAGGTATTTTTTACAATGAGTGCAGTGAAACACCGGAACAGGTTGCCCAGAGAGGTGGTAGATGCCACATCCCTGGAAACATTCAAGGTCAGATTGGATGGGGTTCTGAGCAACCTGATCTAGTTGAAGATGTCCCTGCTCATTGCTGGGGAGTTCACACTAGATGACCTTTAAAGGTCCCTTCCAACCCCAAACTATTCTATGATTCTATGATCTCTGTACAACCCTGTTGCCACTGCATGGACGGTCTGAACCAGGAACAGCAACAAGAAGAAATTTTAGGAAGAAAGCATGGAGTGAAACAACTCAATCATCCATTTTTGTATAATGATCTACTCATCCTCCTTGGTGGAGTAAAAAATTCCTCATTTTTATGGTAACACCTCTAATCAAGCTGTCTCTTTTTTTCTACAGGGCTTTGCAAGTTATTTTCCCCCACGTACCAGAACAAAACCATGCATCTACTGTGAAAGGAGTGGCCGAGCACTGCCCTTGGCTCTACCTAGGAGGGCAGGAACACCAAGCACCCTCACCCTGGAGGACCAGGGCCTTGACTGCCATGTGTCACCCTCACGGAGCTGTGCCATCCCACGTGCAGGGGAGAAATGAGCAGATCTCACAGGCTTTGCTGAAAGCTCACCACGAGAGAGCCAGGACAGGCTGGCAATCCCACCACTTGCTGCACTTTTAGTAGCCTGGCAGAAAAAACCTCCTCCCTTTCTCTTACCTAATTATGGTTTCCTGGGGAAAGCCCCACAGAAACAACATCTTTACCACCAAGGAAAGACTCAGCTGACAAAAAAACCCCAAAACCCAAAGCAAAGGGACGGAAGCAGTGAGAAGTAATTACCTATCTACCTTCAGAGACCCAAGCCATCGCCGCAAAGGTAACGTACCACATATGGAGAAAGCTCAAGGAGAACTTTAAACAAACATCATCAGAAAGGTCCAGGGGCCTTCCGCTTCGTGAGACCCCAGACCAAACCTCCCTTCAAGCCTGAGCATATGAAGTATTTTTTAAAATAAATAAACACCCATATTGTGCAATTTGCGATCTGTGCCAAAAAACGAGGGAGGACTGGATTGACAGGAGTGCTGGCTGGCAGACCTGCGCCGGGATGCTTGCCCAACACCTGCCTACACCCAGCTCAAACTCCTTCGCAAGAACCACAGTTCTGCTCAAATTAGAAGCCAGCAAAACCCACAGCATCCTCCCTTCAATAAATAAACAAATGTCAAAAAAATTCTATGTCTGGGCAAAAGTCCTAAGAGGAGGTCAGAATCTCAGCAGTTTTACCCTAGAGGAAACAGAATAGAGTTGCCAAGAAGTAAGAGCATTTCAAATAAAAAGTATTTCGGAGTATCTATTGACCAAGATTTAGCTAAAAATGAAAATAACATGTTACTTAGGTTAGTTTAACAGAAAGGATCCTTCCAACTTGAAACTTTTCCTCCTCTTAGCCTCTCTAACAAAGCAGAAACACCTGGCTGTGTGGCTGCTGTGGGACATGTTGGCGGTGGGACCTATGGGTCCATAGCCCTTTCCCCCGCTGCACCGCAGGACAAGCAAACAGCCACAAAGCACCATCTCCAAGCAAGCACAACAGGGGCGTGCTGTGAAAACCTGCTCCAACCGTGCTCCAAAAACCATAAAGAAAAATGGCTGCCTGTTCTACACCAAAAATTACTGCACCTATCCACATAAAAGGCAGCTGTCACTGAGTGCAAGGAAAGTATCAACACCCTCTCCCCAACCCAGACATCCTCCTTCTCCTCCTAAAACACCGTCCATTGGTGACTCAGGTCCCTGCTGCAGGAGACAGCCAGGCGTTCACAAAAGCCAGGCTCTTGACTCATTTTTTCCTCAGCACTACAAGCAAATATTCTGAAGATACAGCCTTTAATCCCCGTACATGCTATTTCAGAAAGCACACCTGCACGTATTTGGCCTCAATATTTACAATTACACAGGAGCGCAATCCTCCAGCATCAGCTTTCTGTGTTCAGACTATCGGACATTAGAGTATCTGTGGATTTTTTTTAATACTTAGAAAATAATTTAAAAATAGAAACCAAAGCATAAGCAAAACCCCAAGGCCATCTCACTTACGCTGCCATCTATTTAATAGCACAAGTCTGGGACACCCCCTCGCTGCCGTTACACCAGTTAAGAAGCAAAAGCTCCCTGCTGCCCTCTGGGTTGTTACAAGAAATACGGGAAGGTGCATTTCTCCAAGCCCTTCGGCATGATTTCACAAAGACGGATCAGCATTTTTCAAACTGGGAAAACATAAGCAATTGGGCACAGACTGTTACAAAAGCCTTCTTGTTTTAAGGTCGCTCACTGACAGCTCCACTTTGTAATCTTGCCAGAGGTATCCACATGCCTGGTGTTTCGTTGGCCAAGTTCAATGCTCCTGTTCCACAGCCTTTTTACTCTGGTACCCAGCAAGACATGAAAGAGGAAGCAGCTCCTTCCTGCCCAGCTTTGACACGTTTGCAAACACTGCAAGGGCATGATTCACCCTTCCCCTCTGCCCCCCAGAAGCGAGCAGTGGAGGTTCGACAACGGCGGCGGTGGGGGAAGAGACAGAGCTTGGCCACACTCGCACCCTGATAGCCAGGAGACAACATCCCACAGCCGGGTGACACCACTGCACGTTACGTGCCACATCCTTGCCGAGATTGGAGTCCTGGGAAAAGGACAGAAAATATTTCCTTGAAGTTCAGAGGTTTTTTCCTTTTTCTTTTCTGCTGTTGTTGTGAATAAAACCAGCTCCAAAAGACAACGGCTGTTTCAAATCTACAACAATGGAGGGCTGGCAAAACCAGAATTTTTTTTCCCCCTAAACCTCAGCAAAATTAATTTAAGAAAACTAAAATTCCTAAGACACAAAATTAGATAGTTTTGCCTCCTCCTTAAGAGTAATTCACTATGAGTTCTTACAGGTGAAATTACTGAGCAGGAGAGCTAATAGTTGAACAGACTCCTTTTTTGGCAGAGAACATAAGAAACTTCAAAGACCAACTTCAAAAATTCAGAAGCTGCAGTCTGATTAGGAGTTTTGCTAAATGAGAACAGATTAAAACACTGTAGTCATGCTGATAATTATAGTTATACTGGTAAATTTACCCAAGCTGTGAGACTTACTTTCTTACTAAATTCTTACAATGTTGTGTTTTCAGCTTTGTACCTACCTGACATTTTTCAGGATGGGTTTTCTCAGGTAGAAGACATGTAAGAATTATTTCTGAAATAGTCCCATTTTTATTTTTGTTATCTTTGTATCAGCACCCATCATTAAAGCAGTAAACTCAAAATGCACTCCAAGAACACATTTTTGGGGATGTACACAACTTAATTAAAAACCACTCATTATCTGACATCCTCTCTCCAGCAGAAAGAATCACATATGCTGGCATGCTGTTTTGCTAAATTTTGGTGTTTGATGAGCACACCCAGCTCTCTAAGCAGGAGACAGCAGCATCTGTGCTGATTCTCAGCTCCTTTTTCTGGATTTCAAAGCAAGAAAATTCCCTGTCTCTTGCACAGACAAGCTTCAGCCTTACAGTGCCAAGTCCCACCGTGTCCATGGATCAGAGGTATCAATCACAGCATTTTTAGGGAAACTTTGAGTATGTTAGTGCAAGGCCGCTGTCTTAAATTAAGGTGGGGTTTTTTTACTTCAGTTCTGAAGATAAGCCCTGCCTGGGCCTGACCTGCTCGGAAGAGCTTGTGCTGCAGAGAAGCTCACTGAGCCGCCTCCCATCGCATTTTGTCCACAAGAAAAACAAACCAAAAAAAGGCACCAGACCTTGAAGTCCCTTCAGCGTTGTTTACACTTTGATTTAACTTCAGAGCTGGCTTATCATTTAAATATATTCAAACAGAAGATTTGCCAGTCTTTTTAAAATGTCATAATTCTGTACTGTCGTTCAGAGCCATGCAACTGCATGGTACGCAGTGCTCTGCTCACAACATTGCTGCTGGTATTTAACGGAGAGGAGCGTCAATCCTAATATAGAGACACCATTTTCATATCTCCACCCTTACAGAATAATGTTGAAGTCTTTGCAAAAGATCTATATTCTTATTTCCAAGCATATCAGAAAACACCCAGCATGCCTCACTCAGCCTTGCTCTTTTAAGCCTCCTGAGGCTTCAGACTAATTGGGAAAAAAATATGAACAGGAACAAATTATGGCAAATAGTCTTTTGGACAAAAAAAAAAATAGAAAAGTGACCAGAAGAAATTATAAAAAAACAGATAGTAAGGACTGAGAAAGCAGACAGTAAAGAACATTAACTTCAGAATCACTGTGAGAGAGGACTGCTCTAACAATATTTGGCATTCTAGCTCAACGTTAAAAAAATTCCCCCAAATTCTAGGGAGTTAAGTCGTTACAAAATGAACTTTGAGCTTTTAAGATTTCTTCCAGTGACAGAGTTAAGCAGGTCGGGTTATTTATCAAAGAGAAGATCAAAAGACAACTCAGGCACTCAGTCTATAAATAGCTAAAACAGGAAAATCATGCTTGATGACAGGAGATAGTTCTTATATGTGTTCACAGCAACAGCGCACACAATCCAACTTGTAGCTAGCAACCAAGAGCAAAAAATATAAATATCAGTAAAGCAAATGAACTTAGGTAACCATAGGTTTCTTGAGACCTTGTTATAAATGCAGAGATTACCACTCTGTTCCTCTTTAGCCTCTGCCACAATTATTTGGCCAAGACTTCCCCAAAAAAAGCCTTAAGAATCTATCCAGCTGAGCTTTAAAAAGGCATTGATTCCCAACATAAAAAGTTCAACCTCAAATAACTAGGTTTAATAATATCTTACTTACAGATGAAAAGTAAGGCTCATCACCACAAAAATTATCAGATTAAATTATATGGCTGTGTTAGACAAGATCAGGAGATGATGAGGATGGTATCATGTTACCACAAAACATTTGAAAAAAAAAAAAAATCAAAAGGTGTACTGAGTATCCTGAAAATACATAGGGAAAGAATGGGAAGTAATTCCTTGGGTAGGTACTAGTCATATGCTATTTAAATTACTT
Organism: Chionis minor; assembly: GCA_013398295.1. Classification (NCBI taxonomy): domain Eukaryota; kingdom Metazoa; phylum Chordata; class Aves; order Charadriiformes; family Chionidae; genus Chionis; species Chionis minor. The sequence goes on from VZSF01002167.1 coordinate 571,692, forward strand.
GCAAACTGGTATTGTTCCCTGGACCAAGATTGTCAAGTGACCATTGCCACAGAAAACAGATAAATAGTATAATTCAGTTCTTTGGTCAAAAAAAAAAAANAGTATCAAGCTACAGCAAAAGCAACTTTTCTTCAGAAGACAGTGATTTAGACTGTTACACAGCAAGCAGAGGCATTCACTTTATGGCAATCCTTGCTCTCCTTTTTGGAAAAAGGAGTAACAATGTTAAACTTCCCTCAAATGAACAAAACCAATTAAAACCTAAATCCCATAGCTGATGGGCATTTTCGTCTCTGCATCACTCACTTAAGGATTTGACAACCTGAGAACACCTAAGCACCTTCACCTTGAAATCTTTAAGAACTTTTCCTCACATAACTGTTAGAGCTGTAAGCCAGCCGTCTTCCTTGAAACTTCACTTCTTCACTCGAAACATGGGGGGTTGCAGCAGGTAGGTAACAATCTGGACACAGGGACGATTACCAGGTGTTTTTTGCTGTCAGCTCCTTACAGCCCATCTTTTGCCATACCGCTGCACACCGGAAAGATCAGGAAATGGAGGCAACTAGGTCTGTTGCTACCACATGCTCACCTCGTGCCCTGGAAGGTAAACTTTCGTGGAAAACGAAAGAAAGGTTTCGCTGACATCACAGCAAGGGAAAGCTCTGAGGAACAAGCAGGCAATGCCGCGGAGAAGGAACCTCTCCCCAGCACCGATATCACACATGGAGGCGCAGCAGCCAACCTCACCGCCCCAGGCACTCGAGCTGATAAGGTGAGCAAAGGCTGCTCTCATTCAGACAATGGCTCAGCTGTTCACAGACAGTGATTTCCTTTTATCATTAACCTCCAATTAAATAAAAAAAAAAGTATGAAAGAGAAAAATGACGTAAAGGATCCACACTTTCTACAGCTTAACTTCAGCTGAATTATCAGAATGTCCCAATAGCCTGAGAGTAAAACAAGTGTCTTTATTCAGTTGGGTCCTCAAGCTGCCCTGGCATGAGGTGCTGCAGCAAGCTCAGAGCAATAGATGAGAAAGTGATGGATGAAGTAACTTCCCTCCACTTGTTCAATCCCACTTTTCAGATGGACTCTGAAAATGGGTGCCGAAAAATGAGGCACGTCCCATCTGCTCCTGAACAAACTGCCAGCTACCTACGTTGTTCCCACAGCAGAGCAAAGTTCTCCCTGAGGTCCTACCCTCTTCACAGCAGCCCACCTACCACTGCTTTCTCTTTTGACAGGCCCCCTCCCCGCCTGCCCCAAATACACACACCACCACCTCCGGACACACTTGGCTGGGCAGGTGGGAAGAGCTAAATGGGCCAAGAGTTGAGCCACACTGGATCTCAGGCTGAGAAGGGTCAGAGAAGTAGCAGCACTGGCTAACCTCCTGCTGTAATTAATGAAAAACAACAGGGAACACAGGAAAAAAGAGCCCAGCATAGACAGTGCAAGCGGTTTTCCTGGAACAAACCACAAAACAAAGTCACCATTCAGATACAAAAGAGAGATTAAGCACTGAAATTATCATAAACTCTTCATTTTTACACACTGTACAAGTCAGACCACAGAGACGCATTTACTTCACCATTCTTGGACACCAGTATCTTAAACCAACATCTCAAAAAAACAAAACTAAGAAATTCTCCAAAGCTTGTATTTTCAGTCATTAACCACCAAGCTCCAAGAAAACTTGAAGTTTAAAAGAAACATGAATCCATTCTAAACGCAGATAGTTACCCTTCAAACGGCCTGAAGACAGTTCAGGAAAAGCATACCCTACGGCCAGCCTAACGGCAGAGCAAGTTCCCACCACTCGAGAGGTTGGGGCCCCCGGTCACAAAAGGCTGGATCAGCAGTTTGGGGTTGCAGCTGGCAGCCGGGGGCCCCACGCCACGCTCCCAGCTGGGATCAGCAAAGCCTGACCCGCTCCAGCACGGTTTCTCTCTCTTTCCCCACCGCGGGAGAAGCTACCACGGTACGTTCAGCAACGGGGTAGTGCAGTTGCACAAGTGGGGCAAGAAGAGATGCTGCAGCACACCCCTCCTCCTGCCGCACAGAACGGGCCGCAGTTGCAGCCAGTACCATGTAAGCTCTTGAAACTAGCACATATCCAGCACCACTAAAAAACGTACAAATATTTGCCTGAGAATACAGCCCAAGAAAGCAGAGGTGCTTTGGGATGCTCAGGGAATTTTTTTTTGGTAAGACCACGCTCTACGTGACCCGAAAAATATCTCAAACGCTGAAATTTGTAAGTGGAAAAAATTATTTCATGTCCAAAAAAATGGAGAAGAATCATGCCAAAGAGTGAGGTAATTAAGGTGGAGTTTAAACGACTAACAAAAAATTGCTGGATTACAGAAATTTTAGAATATTTTATGACTTTGCAGATGAGAACACTGTTTCATTTGACTGAAAACAGGTGTTGGGAAGGGATGTCCCGTGCCTTTTTGCAGTCCACTGGACACATTTTTTCATTTTGCTTTTAAATAGATGCATTTGATCTCCAAGTGCTAGTATATGTTCCCAGGCTCAAAATAAGACAAAGAGGAAGTCTGTCTGCACTTTAAACAGCACTTCCTTTGACATTGCCTCTCTTCTTTCCTAAGTCTGCAAAAGCATCTTTGAATCTTAAATTAAAACAAAATCTCAAGCCTGGCATGGATATCAAAGATTACAATTGCCACACAATCCATAAATTGAAATAGGTATCCGCATGAGTTGTTTCACCTTTTTAAAACAATACTAAATAAATAAATAAATACATACATACATACATAAAAGCTTACCCTACTTTACAGGACAAAATACCTGGGTGAAAATCAGGAAGATTCCAAGTACAACAGTTAAGGAGGGAGAAGAGAAGTAAATCCTTCAAAAAGAAGGAACAAAGGCATTCCACAGTCCACGCACAGACAGAGAGAAATTAAAATAGAGATAAATTTAAAAAGATGATTTACGACCAATCTCAGTGCACTCCATGGGAACTAATGACAACATTCCCACAGGAGCAGGCTTGGTCTGCTCAGCAGCAGAAGTTAAGTTTTATTCCTATAGCAACACATTTTCAAGTTTCTTCTGTTCCATTGTGTCATTCTTCTATGTTACTAGCTTGCAAAGAATCAATTAAATCATTTTTCTATGAAGAAAATTTGATTCAATATTCTGTGTAATGTTCCTACTCAAACTGTGAGACTGATCACAAAAGGCCCTTGTGAAGGGAAGAGCTAACAAAAGGAATGGATTTTCTCTTCCAAGAACAGCACAGCAATTACTATAATAATTCTCTTTTCTTTCAAACCTCTAAGATCTCTTTCAAAAAATCCCTTTTAGTTCTATTTTAATTAAAGTTCAAACGTCTCAGCTGTTCAACTGCATACCTATCAATTCAGACTAAGCAGAAAACGTTGTAACAGACTTATAACTAAAGTGCTTCAGAGAACAGCGATGTCCTGGATCTTCTCCTTTTGAATGCTCTTTTCCATGCTCTGGACTGCACAATCTGCCTTTTTGCCAAGGGGATGAGTATAAGATGTTCCTTTCGGGACTGGAGCTCTTCTTCGTTCCTAAGCAACAGATTTACATAAGCTGAAGGAGCAAAGAAAAATGCTTTTCACATCATCTACTGGCCTGCCTGATTAAAAGAGAGAAGAAAGCAAACAGCAGCTGACAGTCCTTTGTTCAACAGATTTGACATACTGTTAAGCTTTCAAAAATACATCTGCAATTGGAATAAAAAAAGGCTCAAGATGAGAAAAAGAGAAAACAAAAATGCCAGCACTGAAGTATGCCATCCCAGCACCATAGCAAGTCCCAGAAGAATGACTGCATAATGGCAACAATTAATTTAGTATTAGACTCCTACGTAGCAGGGTGGCTCACATTAACTGCCTTGTCCTGCTGCTGGAGGGGTGCGGGGGAAGAAGCAGGTTTCCAAGAGCAGACACAAATTTGGGGGAAAATGTAAGGCTAAAGCACAGAGTTTTTTGCATTTTTTTCCAGAAAAACTCAACTTCCCAAACTAAAAGCTCTTTGTGTTCAGTCACGTGTGAATTTTTCACGCAACCTTCTTCATTAAGGTAGCCTACGCTGCTACTTGTCCGGCTTCTGTCCCCCGCATCACGACAAGCAATTGCCATCTCTTTACACAAGCAGCACCTATGCTATAACTGTGCAACCAAAGTCCAAGTGCTCAGCGATACGCCAGTTGTATCAACTCGAAAAACAGATTTTGTGCAGTATTAGACAGTTGGGTAAGTAACGGCAGCACCATTAATGCAGCCTAAAAGCCACGCTTTCACGAATCAGCACTGCTCCTCTCTCCCCCTGACAAGATAACCAAGGTCAGGGGGACACCCGCTGCTAACGATGCTGTCACGTAGCTGAAACAGCTCACTGCTGACACACTGACCACCAGCACTCAGGTGACCATCGGTCACGCTTGTCAAGTAACTATAGGCGTTCCCTTCCAATGTCCTGGATGAATTCAAGCACATTTCCCATGGCAGGAAGGCCTGACTCTCTACTGTCATCACAGCAGGTTACGAACTCTCAGGCTCTTTCGACAAAGGACTGGTGAGCCACGGTAGGACAGAATCGCCTTTCTTGATGCCTGCCACCAGGTGCAGGTCTACCCACTGCTCCCTTTTAAAGCATCAGTAAGAAAACTCTCCCACAATTAGGCAACATCATGTAAGCCCAGCACTCCCGTAACACAGCACAAGGCTGGAGTCAGTATATTCTTGCTAGCGAGTTAGCGCAAGAGTGGGTTTATCTTTTCCTGGTGAGTTAGCAGCCAGCAGTAGCACATGGATGAGCACATAATAATTCTACAGCAGCAGTACCTGCAGTGGACAATACAGCAAGTAATCACTGGGTAATGTGATAAGCAGCCTGGCTAATACTACGCATCTTCAGAATCACTCCATATCTTAAAGCTTTGGAGGAGAGATGCAACTTCCTGATGATAAAACACAGGGTCAAATGCTATCCCCATGTAGGAATCTCAAAGCGCAATGCAATGCACGCACTTCAAAAATAGGAAGCTGATCCTGCTCATCCACAGTTGTTTTATTTGAGAATCTGTTAGGATGATACGGGAGAAGCCTAACCCTGTAAATCTTGTCCCAAAGGCATCCCACACGTGAACAAGGAGGGAAGGCCTGTCACTGCAGCTTGGTCTGCAGCATGCAGCCCCCTCTGAAATGGCACTTGTGCTACAAGAATCCACAGAGTGGGTTTGTTTGGTTTGTGTTATCTGTGTACCTAAGCCCAAAGCCCAAGGTACAAATTGTCAACATAATATAATCTGCTATTGGTGGGGCTAGATGGCTGAGGGAGTTTGTGCTGATTCACTAATTAATTCTTACAGACCTGAGTTAGTTCTGACTGAGGATGGAAAAAGTGTATGAATCCTAAACTTGCATACATATTATAAAAACACTTCTGCAATATTTGGCCTCTCTTCAGGCTGGAATGAAGTTAAAGATTTAACTGTTGTCTTGTTCTAGGTGAGATGTGCTGAGATTTGTTTTACTACACTCATTTGCCTCACCCCTTTAATATTCCCTGATATTCCATTTCTGAGTCGCACTAACTGCAACTTACATTTTGCTTGTCCTTCAACTTCCAGTTCTTTCTCCTTATTGTTTCTTGACTAACTCCCTCCCCTTCTCTTTTTCCTGTTCTTTTCCTCTCACCCAGTTCACTCCTCCCCTCCCCTGTTGTTTTATCTTCTTGTTTTGCTGCTTTGGCCATTTTGCCATGCTGCTGCTGCTGCTGTCTCCTGCAGCTGTCCTCAACATGCATTTCTTCCATATTTCTGTTTGATTCTTCCCACTGCTGCATGGGTGTGTTAGGAAGCAATGCTGCACGGTATTGCTTTGGGCAAGACTAAAGTTTAGCACAGAAACCAAGCACTGAAGTTCAGCAGTTGTGAAAAGCTCTCTCATTTCTTAACAAAGATTAAATTCCCCAGTGTAAGGATTCTGCAAAGAACGAGGAAGGAAGCAGCAAGAGCAACAACCACCCCAGAAAGAAGAGGGGAAAGCATGTGCACATGGAGAGAGCCTGGGTCGGTTGCCCTTTTGTGTCCAGTGCGGGGGGACTGCCATGACGTTAATCAAAAAGGGCACACCTGTGTGTATATGCTGGCAGGAGCAGTGGATGGTGGGCTGAGCACCGCTCTGTCACATTGCAGGTGAGAGAGGTGGGCCTCAAAGATGGAAAGACAAGAGTCCGGAGTCTTCAGATTTCCATCTAAGCAATAACACAACCCCTCAGCCTTAGGCACACTGTTTACTTAAGCACATGAGTTCTTGAACTGTACTTTCATTTCACAAGACTGGGGAGAAATAAAGAAGCAAACAGTGTTTTCTCAGGGGAGGGGAGGAGAGCACTCTTCCTGAGCCCAGTCCCAAACACGGTTGCTCCAGGGTCAGTCTCTCGGCTTCTGGGTGAAGCCGGCCCAGCAGCAGCCCCTGCCTGCGGGGAGGCCACCGGCCGCAGCAGGGCTGGGGGCAGCCCCCCAGGTCTCCCTTCCACAGCGCCTCCGCATTACACATCCAGCTCCCTCTTACAGCATACGACCCCAATGCCACCACAGGCGCTAATCATATGCAGCAGGTTTTTGCCAGGCAAACCTGCAGGTGAAGCTCTGGCTTTGGTACTGACTTATTTTATAAGTTTTAAAAGTGAACAAAAGCTTCAATATAAATGACTCCTCAAAACAGAGGCTGTGCACTGTCATTCCCACCTCTTCTCTCTACCTGAAAGTATTTACTAAAAATCAGCAGTACAACTCCCCTTGACTTTTATTGAAACAAAAAATGTATGCTGCTTTACCTGAAAAATTAGTTGGAAGACATTTTAGGCAAATTCGTACTATTCATGCTTAAAAGCAGCTTTTTATTTCATATCCAACACAGTACAGAAATAATGTAAAATTTTGTAAAATTACAAAATTTTTTTAAAACGTCTTCAGAAGCTGTTAAAAAAATGTACCACCACCACACGCATTTCATGGAAGGGGGGGAAATCAGACAAGAAGCAAGTTATAGTTTAATAATTCCCTTGAAAAAAAATTAAGGAAATACTACAGGACAGGGCAGAGGAGAAAACGGAAATAAGCAAATAGCTTTTAGTTTCTTAAGCCTTCTTTTTCCTCTAAGCGAGCCCATAATCTGTAATATTTTATACTTTCATTTTCATACAGTACATGAAAACATTTAGTTTCAGTGAAAATCCATCAAAAGTTCTACTTCTGGTACCACCCAATAAGTACCCACTTCTATCTTGAATAATGTGCCTTGATAGTTTACATTCAGAATGCATCATTCAGTGCACTGTCCTCCTTGATTTAATATAGGTCAGTGAATCCACTTAAAATAATTAGAGCTATACTGAACGAAGACTACAAATCAAGTTCAGGTCTATAGCATTTTTATTTCCTGACAATAAAGTGTCCATCAGAATTAAAGTATTTTAAAGTGACATACAGCACTACCATATTTTTATTGAGACCCTGGAAACAAATCTCTTGCATACCTGTAGCACGTGAAAGTAAGCATCTCTGAGAGTTCCTTGTACCATTTACACAGCTCAAATCACTACTTAGCATGTCAACTCTTGAGACTCGTGGCCTAGCATAAAACCACAGCACTGGTTTTGCAATCTTAGTATTTGTTTCTAAAACCAAAAGTGCCATTTAATTTTTTTTTTCTGCTTCATAGTGTATTCATTCATAAGAACATCACTGAGACTCAGCCCTGCTAATCATATGTAGAGAGCATCATCTAATAAGCATAGAAATCTACACNTTGCTCCAGATGAGTAACCTGCAGCTTTAAAAAGTTGCTTGGTCATTCTACTACCTTCTGACCAACATTCCTGAAAAGCAGACCTGGAGAAACCCAGCCCTGCCAGAGGCCTGCTGAGGGACACACCATTAAACTGAGGAAGTCTCCCAACATCTGGTCCAAGCATGGAGAAATTAAACAATTTCAGTCCATGAGTAACTGCTTTGTAAACCAGGAGCACTCACGACCCACGGGAAGGGGGGCACCACAGCCTGCTGCCCCGGCATTTACCTCTCAGCAAGAACAGAAGCATCAGTTCTTCACATGTTAACCAATTAATGAAATAAGAAAGCTTTATTAAAGTTAGCAGGTAGGACCTCCCCCTCTTGCAGAGAACATTGACTTCAAGCTGTGCCTGTGCCAGGGCACCTGTCCCAGCAGCACACACACAGAACCACAGAAGAACCACCCAACTGAAGGACCACCATGGTCACCTTTAGTTCTCGCTTGTTATTGACAAGATTTTAACGAGGACCTTGGTGCCTGACTGGGAGGGTTGCAAATCCACACCTGGCAGACCACAGCTGGGCAAGTCCCCCACAGGCAGTGTGCTCAGCAAGCAGCTCATTTAGCTCCGAAGGGATTTCCACCCCAAGAGCGCTCCCTCAGCTCAGTGCCTCACCGGGCCGTGAGACTGATGCCCCGTTTGCATCACTGCCAGCAGGAGCAGAGGTCTGGCAGGATGAAACAGCTACAGAAGATGTAGGGAAAGGACAGAGCAGCAGGGCAAAAGCTCTGCTCCTAGCCCATCCCAGGAGCAGGGACCACCACCTCCCAGCTGAGAAGCCTCAGAGAGCCAGGCTCCATCCCCAGCACCCTCAGCCACATCTGCTCTCAGCTCTGCTGCCCACAACCTTATGTCACCTCTCCCCACAAAGGTCTTTCTCCAGAAAGGCTACACAGCTAGAAATTCACTGCTGTTGGTCAGCCTGAAGGGAGGGGGTTGCTACCGAGGTGGTAAGTGCCTGACAATTATTTGTGCCATACCCGTGTCTACCACCATCCTACATTTTCCAGTTAGAAGTCTGAGAGTGCCACTTGTTCCTAAAAATATTGAACTATCTGAAGACAGGATTTTCTCCAGAGTGCACGCATTTCTGAATGCGCATATATTTACAGACATAACAGAAGTAGAGAGCAAACAATACGTACTGACACAGAAGAAAATCTTTTTTTAAGTCCTATGAAGAAAACAAGCTTCAGGATTTTTTACCAGTGTGTTTGTGCGAGATAAGAAACAGCTACCCAAAAGATTAGTCACAACATTTTAGGTGCCAAGAGATGGAAACATTCTCTGCTATTTTGCACTGTCTGTCTTCCTGTAGCAAGTCTCATCAATGCATCATATATTAATTTTACCACTAGAAAGGCAGGTGATGTGGATTAATGGAATTATACTTAAAACAAGCAAATCAATGCACACTCTCAGTTATCAGTATTACAGAGCAAAGTGTACCTGAGCCCTACAAATGTCAGCTTTAAGGGCAGGTGTATAGTAAAGAATCCTAAATTTATGTATGTAGCTTAAAATGTAAGTATCATTGCTAAGTTCTCAGTAAGTTTTTATAAGTATACAATCATAGTTCACCACGTTCAAATGTCCTTATTTCATGTTACTATGTCAGATCCGCACACATGCACAAAAAAAGGACAAATACAGCTGGCTTTCATTTGTTATGTATTCAGATAACACTGTAACCAAAAACTAACAAAATGCCCTATAAGAATAAGGTCTGTCAGAGGCCACTTGTAACAAAATATATATTCTAAATATCAATAGTTTCCAGATCTGTTACATTTGCTACTCCCTCTCGGTATGATCTAACTGAGAGCATGCGCAAATGGAAGCTCAGGACTGTTCAAATAAAAGACATTCCTAACCACCGGCACGGATCCACTCGAACCACTTCACTGGCCACTTCAGGCTTGGTTTGTGTCAAGATCCTGCAGCATCCCTAGGTAAACAAGTGCTTAATTTAATCTAAGAACAATTGCTTATTAAGTCAGGGCTTGACATAGTAACTACAGCTACTTAAAAATATATAAACAATAAAAATTCAGAAACTCACAGTGTCACTGTTTCAAGAGAGGCAAAGTCAGTCACACAGCTGAGTTCTGACTGACTATGGTGTGTGGAAATTATGCTAAAGTTAATTTCCTCTGGAATAGCACTGCAGAAATTCTATCAGCTTTCGGGCTAAAGGATGAATAAAACTGAATCTTTGTGAGTACTTCTTGTTCTAGCTTTGCAGCTCAAATCCAACCACCCTGAAGCTTCCACCTCAGCCTGAGTATCTTGGAAATCTTCGAGAAACAAAACGAAAAATAAAAATAGGATGATTCCGAGAAGAGTTACGACAAGACTGCGAAACCTAACTTCAGGAACGAGCCACCTTAAGAAGGAACCTCTCTCACAGAACAAATAAACAAAGCACTAACCAAAGCTTAAGAAGTATATCAGACAAGCTTCTAACATAAAACACATAGCTGGAACAGGTATCTGTTAATTATTTAATTATGCTTTAAAGTCTGTGTAATGGGTTGAGACAGTCTGTGAGTTCAAGCCCAGGGGCCAATTTGCACCTAAGGCAAACTGAAGAAACAAGAATTTTGTTAATGAACGCTTTGGATAATACAGATACACCACTAAAGGACTACAAGATTTTTTAAGTCACACATTCAGAAGTTAAGAACTGAAAAGTCTTGACTGTTTGTTGCACATTCCCTTTCTTAGAGTGAAGTTTGGCGGGGTTTTTAGACAACTTACGTAATTCAGCTCCTCTTAGGTTTAAATATTGTGGTATCTATTAAGTGAGAATTTTTAAGTTAACATTGCTGAACACATTTCAAATATCACTACACACTCCTCACCCTGACCCTCAACAGAAATTGACCAAACTCAAGGTTTGTAAGCAAAACACACAGTCTTTACTCATCTTCAGCAGGGCAGTTTGGAGAGCGCCTTGTTTATTTTTCTAAGATTGAGAGGTTTATTCTCAAAATAAGTATATAAATAAATTAGGTGTAGCAATCTGGAAACCACAAAGTACAATTGAGAGGTTCCATCAATCACACTGTCTTTTACAAAAAAAAAAAAAAAATCTAAGCTGCTGCAGAGAAAGACTACTGTGCATTTCTTAGAGGGCAAGCTGAGCAAACTTTGGCAATACTGGGACTAAGCCTTCCTGCTGTACCCCAGTGCTGTACAGGCTGCTTCCAAATTCTTCCTCCTCCTCCTTCTTCCCTGCAGCTACAGAGACACTGGCTGCCCACACCAGCTAGACTTCACAGACCAGTTGTCTGGGAATGCTTAAAAGAGCGTTTTACATTAAATCAGAAGGTGCTCCATGTTTAAAAAACCAAAAAGAATTAAAAAAAGAAAAGTTAGAGGACTTAGATACAGCCAAGAACCAGAGCATTGAAGTAAGGACTAACAATGCATTTTCAAGTATATATAGCTCAGAGATACTCAGTCTGAACGTGAAACAGTTTGTATAACTGCCAGAAAATAAACATAATCCAGAGATCACAGAATTGCATTACAGCATTACTAGAAGTTACATTTTGAAAAACACGCTAACCAGCAACACTGCATGTGTACATGTTCAGTAAGTTTATTGTAATAAAGTTACGGCAAATAAGTAACTGGAATGCAATAAGGACCAGAGCTGCTCATTAGCCTAAGCTTTCAATTTCCCACAGTTTACAGCAAAGCTTGGTATGACCTTCTAATTAAGGAGAAATTCCTTCAGACAGCCTTCCGCCCCCTCCAAACGAGCTCTCCAGCCACCACTTCAGGCAGACTGGCTACATCTCACAAAGACAACTTCCTCCTAACAGCTTCCCTGGCGCAAACAACCATTTACATGTCTAAATGGCTACGCAAACCTGTCATCAAACAGTGCAGGAATAAAAATGAAGGCAACGAGAGCCTACTGGAAGGCAAAGATGATTAGCAGTGTTGCTGGTGAACTACAGGAACACTCGGACAGATGAACTGCACGTCTGTCTTCATGTCTTTCCTCATCGGAGACAGGTACGAGAGGGATGAGGTGGCCAGACCACCCATCCGGGGAGTTTCGCGATTACATCGCTGCTCTCACTACAACATCGTTACTTTAACAGGATAAAAGTCAGCTTCCTCAAGAAGAAATCACTCTTACGCCCTTAGGCAGGCACCAGCATCATCTCCTTCCCCTGAAGGGCCGGACACACTCGCCTAAGGCTTTTTACTTTTATTTTTTGACCAATCTCCCCCATCTAAGCCACTCCTAAGCCAACCTGTGCATTTCAGAGAGAACAACTCAAGCCCCCGCACCCAGAAGCGGGAGACTGTAATTAACTCGGCGGTAATTACCCCTGAGGCTTTCGCCCACCGGCGGCACCCACCTGAGGGAAGGCTGGGGCGGGGGGACACACACACATGCACGCAGCAGCCGGCCACCTGCCTGTCGCCGACAGTCACCGACAGTCGCCTCACAACCGACCCTTCGCGCCTCTGAGGCGACACCCGGTGAAGCTGGGGGAGGGCCGACTCCGGCCAAGCCGGCGACCCCGGGGAGGCCCCACAACCCCCGTCGCCGGCTTGGCCGGTGCCGCCGTCCGCTGCGGAGGATGGCGTCGGGGGGAAAGAGGGGAGTCGGCACCAAAAAAACAGAGCCGCCGTCGTTATCGAGAGCGGCCGCGGAACCGCCCGGCGCCTCAGAGAAAAGCGTCGGTAAACGGAGGAGGGTGAAGCCGCATCGGCGGAGCGGCCGCCTCAGGGACGGGCCCCCAACCCGCGGGCAGGCCAGGCCGCTGCGGGCCCGGGGAAGAGCTGCTCACCCGTTCGCCGCCGGCTCCCGGCAACGGCGCTACCGGAGGGGTCCGTCTTGTCTGTCTGTCCGCCCGCCCGGAGGCTTCGCTCGGCCCGGCCCGTCGTCCGCCGCCGCCGAGGGTCGCGTCGGCCCGGCGGCTCCGCTCCTGGGCCGCGCCTGGCGGGGAGTTTCCTGTCTGAGTCACTTCAACCGGGAGCTGCGCAGGGAAACACCCTTCCTGCCGCCCCAGCTCCTCCTCCCGCCTCATCCCAAACCTGCCGCCCCTTCCCTCCCCGCCAGGCTCCGGCTCCTCCTCCCGGAGAAGCAGGGAACGTCCGATTCCGCCGGCAGCAGCCGCAGGAAAAACCAGCACCCCCGGGGACGGCGTTATTTTTTTTATTTTTTTTCTCTCCCCGCTTTCCCTTGCCATCCTGCCAAAATTGGAAAGAGCCCAGCAGGACCTCGCCTGGAAGAAGCAAAGGGTATCCCGTAGCAAACCCTTGTAAATGTCCTCTAGAGGGTGCGCACGGATCTCCTTTTCGTATCCGAAATGCTACTGTTCATTGAAACTAAAAATAGGAAGGAAAAAAAACCCCAAAAACACCACCAACAAAACGAGAATGGCTGTCTTCCACCGGCTGCTGACAACCTCCCGCTTCTGTTTTTCCTGTAAAACACAACACATACATACTTGCTCATTTAAAACTTTGCTTACCTTTTCCATGGAACGTTCTCCCATTTCACAGAATCACACAGAATCACCGGGGCTGGAAGGGACTTCTGGAGATCATCTGGTCCAACCCCCCTGCCAGAGCAGGTCCACCTACAGCAGGCTGCACAGGATGGCATCCAGGCGGGTTTGGAATGTCTCCAAAGTTGGAGACTCCACCGCCTCTCTGGGCAGCCTCTTCCACCCTTCCAGCTCTGCCACCCTCAAAGGAAAGAAGTTCTTCCTCATGTTCAGATGGAACTTCCTTGTTCAAGTTTGTGCCCGTCACCTCTCGTCGTAAAGAGGACAAGTTGTGGTTTTCTTTCATTTCTTTAAGATTTTTCTAATTAACTTGATGCTGCACCACAAAATGAAACTGCCAGCTCCTTTTCACTCAAGTTTGTCAAGATTGCTCTTTCCAGCCACTATTTTATAGCAGACAGAATCCACAAACTTCCTGTATGTCAGGGTTAGTCAGCTGAGTGCATGGGAACTTCCCAACAATTTTTCCTCAAAGCCTATTTGCTTGTATTTGACTGCTTTAAGTGGCACCCAATGTTTTATTTACTCTTGAAAATCCTGTCTAATCATCAGCAAACTATGCAGTATGGCTGTAGCAAGCAATTTTGGGTCTCTCTTTTCAACAGCTGTTAGTGGGACACTATGCTATTAATGATTTTTGTACTGAGAACAAAATAATTGGTCCTTCACTTTATCTATTGTTTTTTTTCAAGCAAATTTCCATTGTATTAAATTTCCCTAAATAGCCTTTTTGTAACAAGCATGTACAAGAAAGCCCTTGGAAAATGGGCATAAGTTGCTAGATCCTCTAATTCTCATTATTTCAAGTACTCTCTAATTCAATTATTCCACCCATTCCATATCATCAAGAATTCCCACAGCTTGTGGAGAAGTTACGCATCATTCAAAACTTTATTGTTACCATTTCATGATACCACAAGCACATCTTCACAGTCATATTTTTCCCAGCACGGCTATACATATATATATATACATTCTTTTCTATGAAACAATTTCTTTTCTAGGATGTAGCTGCTTATCCTTCTCCGACTGTTTGTGTGTATTCGTGTTTCCAGTGCGTACACCAAATGAATGAATTTCCCCCGTCACAGCTCCTTATCAGTCCAGCTTCTAACCCCAGCTCAGCCAAAACTCTAAAACACAACCAGAGCTGGATGCTTGTTTCTAAAATTGACAGCTGATACTGTTCAATGCAATCTATCCCATGCCCTTTCCCACAAATCCTGCTTGGGGCGCCGAGCTCATTGAAGTAAAGAATAACTCACTTTCGTAATGCAGAACCAGTTCTGTTTCCTTGTCCCAGGTAGGTACAAATTCAGGACAGCCTTGTCTTAATGCAGCCACTTGGCCTACATCAGCAGCGAGATCTCCGTTATCGAGCCACAGCGGAGCAGCAAGGATGGGGAACTTCCTCCAAGGAAAGCCAAAAGCTCACAGCGAGATCTGATCAACAGCAGCTTGTCCCGAAATGAGTGACGCTTCGCAGTGCTCCTGTGCGAGACTGCCACCACAGCTCCTGTGTACTTGCCAAAAAAAGCCACTTGGTGCCAGGAGCAGCTACTTTGCATGAAAGCAAGACACTGCCAACAGGCTCCATGCTGTCCTAGCAGTAACAGCTTGTCCTAAGGACTGGCCGGTGCCCCCGGTCTTGCTGTGCTCCTTCTAAAGGGACTGAGTGGGCGAAGGAGCTACTTCCCCACTGCAGGAGCAATCTGCTCTTCATTGAGATTCCCACACTCAAGTTTATAGCTACCCATAAGGTGAGATAAAAAAAAATAATATTGATGATGATTGATGATGATATGGAGCTAGTCAAGATTTGTGCTGCTCTTCTATAATTTGATATTGGAGTACATTCTACCATCTGGATGTCTATGTTCTCAGGTAACTTGGGGCACACTTACCGAAACTATTTTAAAAGAGCCCACATCACGCCATTCCAGCTGCCCGATTTAATTCTGTAATGCCCCCACGACCCCCTGCTCTTTCCACTTCTGTGCAATTTGAGTACTGCGGCAACAGTACTTGATTATCATCAAGTCTCCATGACCGGCTTCTCCCTCTACTGTATCCACCCTTCATAATTATCCTTGCCACACTGAACATGGGCCTCCTGGGCCTAGATGAAGATACATGTATCTACATATTCCCGATCAAGCCATTAACTGTTCTCCTATCCATGAGAAGACAGGTGTGGTTTTCACGAGGCCAATGGCTAAATACTCCTGGTAATTTATATACCCTACACCTATACCAGATGAACATCATCGTAATACGGTAGTAACAAGCTTAATGCAATTGTCTGAAGATTAGACAAAGCCTTTGTTCAAGACACTATGCTACACACATACATCTACAAATCTACCTCCTGAAATCCAGCTTTTTTCACTTTAATGTCTTTCTTTGGGCTTTGCAGTATTTATACAAAGTCAATGAAAGAAAATCTTCTCCAGGAGCCCACAGGAATCCACGGAAGAGTTCCATTCCACAGCAACCTCAGAGCTTCAACAGGAAACCTGTGGTCCTGCCACAAGCTGTCTGCTACGTCTCAGATGCTGATGTACTCTCTGCTTTTGCATCTTTCCACTCAGATATTTTAGTGATTAAGCTTAATAGCACATCTAGATATTAATTTACTTTTTTTTCCTGCTGAGTCCAGAGATCTTTTCATTGTCAGAAAAGAGGTATGGCAACATAGGAAACTGCCATGACCTGACACAGAAAGGTATTTATGAAGCCACAACAGGCAATGGCCACAATGGTGCCAAGAATAGGACATCATGCAGAACTACAAAGAAAGAAAACAGGTAATTGTCTATAAATGAGTTAAAAAATCCTCTGGCAACCTATCAACCACCTGTCCGTACTCTAACAGACTGGACAAGATTTTTTGCACAGCACAGACTTAGTTTTGTGTCAGACATGGAAAATGGTTTAAAGCATAGGAAGGCTACAGAAAGATTATACGCTTCCCCGCTACACATAGCAAACCCTTTGTTTGAGCTCTCAGGAGGAGACAGACACCTATGTAAAGGGCACACCACTTGGGAGAGTTTAAGTAGAAGACACCGAGCAGAAAAGAAAGGAGCAACTGTCTCAGAGGTCCCAATAAGCAGCCAGCTCAGAAAGTGAGAACCTGCCCGTAGCAGGAATCCTGGCCAGCTACACAAAGACCTAACTCCTACCTTGCTACAGCCAGGAGCTCTCTGCTTCACAAAGCCCTGTGAAAATGCAAAGTGATCTGGTCACCCACACCTACCTCTAACTCCAGGATTCCTACCTCTGAGAGCACGTGTGCTACCAAGAGCACAGCCATTGCACATTCATAAATGCCCATTAGCACATGACAAGATGTGCAGCGCTCTGGTTCCAGTTTCCTTCCTCGTGCTGCAGCCACTACCTCAAATGGATCTGAGCAAGCAGGGTTTCCTAGTCCTGCTTTCCAGCTCCTCGAAATGCTAGACTGTTGCCAACTCAGAGGGATTTAACTCTTCATCTGTAAAATAGGCCCATGTCCACCTACCCTGCTTTCCAAGAATGTTGCACGCTGTGCTGCCAGCCACGCCAGAGGCCACCCACCAGCTCCCTAACAGACACAAACAAGCATTAAATCCCTTCTTGATTCTATTATACATCATATTCATTTTGCTCATGCAGGACGTGAGTATAGAAACCAGATTTTCAGCAATTCATCCCACCCACTCTTCACCTCAGCCCTCACTCTCTAATGGTGGTAACTTTATTAGCTACCTAGACCCCCAGACCTATGACCCGCTATAGCCTTCCCAGCAATAAATGCACAGTGCAGCAACAAGCCTCCGCACAATCCAATAAATATGAACGACATCAGGGAGGAAAGGTTTTTTCTGCAAGTGTGCACAATGTACAGGAGGAAAGCTGGAAAATTTGTAAATCTCTACAGTTAATAAGATTAAAAAGCACATCAGGGGCATTTTTTTTTATTTTTCCATCAGCCTGCAATTTAGAGATACTATCTTTCCTCCACGCTACCATGGCAACCATGCAATCAACAACTGGTTGCTAACTTTGTTTTATATCAATAGTTTGACACAAGCAAAGGTCCCCAAGGACCCAGTGGTTAATTAGGGGTTATTAAAACTGAAGAACAAAGAAAGCATTAGGGAATTTACAAAATCTGTAGTAAAATGTGGCTTGGAGATTACAGAAGCCCACAGGAAAGAAAAGAAGTACTGAGCCAGATAGATAAGGGCATCTACGCTGCAACTTTTATGAGACTGCATCCAGAAGTTAAAGACAACAAATAAATGTGGAAACGAAGTATACTTGAAACTGTGACAGCAACTAATAATGAAATGTGTTCTCTTTCGAAGTATTTTAGACATTAGACACATCTTACCGAGAGTATTATGATCTTCTCTAACACCACTTAACCAAATCCCTACTTTTAAGCACCCAAATCCACGCTTGCAGTTCCACCCATATCAGTGCTGATTTTTAAAGCCATTCACTTTTCCGTCATACATCTAAGTACTTATCCTTATGTTTCAAAAAGCCAAGCAGGCCTTTTTGTGCCTTAGCATAAAAAAGAAGAATATGGTTAAGACTAGGACCTAAATAGTTTTTTTCTCTTTCTAGTTTAAAGTTCTCCACGATCACAATAATCTAGCTATGACTATAAACCACATTATGTTTCTTCTCCTTCAGTAATACATTAAAACATCTTCTCCCTAATCAAGAATGATTTTTTAAAACTATAAAATAATTATTTCTTATTTTATGCTTTTCAGATCACACATATTTAGAGGAAAGCACATGCCTTTTCTCATTTAAATACTGATAAGCCTTTTAATGTTATGAAAGCAACAGCCACGAGCTTGGAAAGACCTCAACTAAAAAAAAAAATTCCCTTGAAATTTTAAAATCTGCCACCTAGTGGACTTTTACAAAAATATGGTTTTAAATTAGAATATACCTTGCCAGAAGATTAAAAAGTTGTTCCTACATGCTTTGCTGGGTATTTTATGCTTTCCTTTAGGTAAACTTGACAATTTACAAAACAATAAACTATGACAGAACTCCCTTAAATCTATACACACATGCAATAAATCTGGCCTTGTATTTCTAACATCTCTGGTTTTGCTTACTTGAAATTCCAGAACTGCAAGTAAAGCATACTCAAATGCTACGTCTCCTCCATCAAAGAGGAAAAGTGTCCAAAAGTTAACATCAAAATCAATTCAGAGGTAACTGATAAAAACAGGAATTTGGAAACAGGGTTAAAAAACGTCAAGAAGGAACGGACCCAGGACAGAACCCAAGTAACACTGCTCTCTAAAGAAATCAGAAAACCTTACAAGGAAAATTGAGCAAATAAATAGCTAAAATACCCCAAACCTCACTAAAAGCCTTCTTTTTTTCCAAACAGGTAAACAGCCATTTTAACTACTGTCAGGGGACTGATGAAAAGGTCATAGTGGCATCACAGGGCATACACGCTAACAGAAAGAACATATTTTTCTGTGGGTCTGATGAAAGAGAAAGGGATGCCAAGACAGACTCGTTCAAGGGAATTTGTCAGCTGACTATTACTGACCCACAAAAAGCTAGGCATGGAGAATGTCCATGACTAGAATCGGCCAACATTGCCAGAGTTAGATTTTTCCACTCTGCTTTTGTGACAACAGAGGAGCAAACAAATATTGAAAGTTGGCCAAAAAACGGCATACAGGCATCACCCACCTCCAAAGCGCACAGAAGTCTCTCTGCAGAATGCAAGGTTAATTCCTAAGCAGGAAATGGGGTGAAACAGCAAATTCTTTCACTTGCACAGGGTCTTTCAAATTAAAGTAGTAAAATCTGCAAAGGATTTTACTAGTAATTATTGTTTCAACGACATAAAGGACTGAAGGATCTTTTTCTCATATCTAGCTAATATTATCCAAGGCGTGTCTACGAAAAGCAGTAATTTCACTGAAGGTACCCACCATATAGAAAGGAGAAATAAACAACTACTTGTTACCTTTTTAAAAGCACAGAGTACAAGACATACATATACTCAATAAGTAATGCACCAGTGCATACAAGTGCTGAACTTCCTAGTACTAGTATGCCTTTTAAAGCTGCTAGTATGCTACTTAGTTTTACTCTGAATGAGCAAGAAACATTTCATCAAGAACATACACTACCTCTACATGAAATAAACAACATGGAATCTCAAATGAGAACCAGTCATGGTAAACTAGAAGCATGAATTACTTTTTTAATAGGTGTCCACCTACCACAAAAAGCATCCACTCAGAAAATTGTGTCATATGGTAGCAGAGGATAATACAAACGTAATGTTCTCTAAGGCAAAACCTCTACTCAGTCAAACAAAAAGGAACATGCTGCAGGGCAGCACGATGCTTCCTCACGTTATACTTTCCATAAAAAGTTTCTTTTTCCTGAAAAAATTTTGTGGCTATAACTTGGAAGAACCTTTTCAGATCTCCTGTTCAAACAAGAACACCAATATTCATTTTCATATAAAGTAATTATTAGTTCACAGCTTAAAAAAAAATTGTTTTATGTTGTCAGCCACACAGTGTCAGGGCTGGTAGTAACACACTTCATTTACCTTGCAGAAGCAGCTTCAGACTTTAAGTTACCGACTGTATTTCAGCAGAAACACACACAACAGTGAAATTCCAATTATTACATCTTTTATTTATTCAAATAAAGAGGTAAATGGCTATGATTGATTTTCCCTTTTTAAATGCTGGTGTACTGATGCCAGAATTACAGCAAAACTTTGACGGGGAGGAGATAGGGCAAGTCATCTTGTACAGAACACGTTCCACATTTACTTCTTTAGGAATATACACTTCAATATTACAATCTACCGCTTTACAAGAGATTAGCTGTTAGATGTAAGGTTTGTTTTCAGAAAGCTGAGGGGAACAATCAAGTCATATCTGACCACCTCTGAAACATCTCAACAATCCAATAGTTAAAATTAATACGTTGCACACTGTGATCTTGATCCTACTTAAACAGACAAGAGTCACCACTTAAATCAGTAAGCCTTTGATCATTTAACATCAAAAAATACTGGTATTTTATGGTCTGCAATAATCCATTTTGATAAATTAATCTTGTATTTTTTACATCAGCTTATTGTAACTCATAGCAGTTCCCAAAGAGCTCTTCAGAACCACTAAGCAAATAAGATTAATGACTCTTAGCCTTTTTTCAAAGGAAAAAAAAGGCCAAAAATGCAACCAACCTTTTTGAATAACAAAAATTGAGTCATACCACTCCACACTGTCCTGTGACCTATTCACAGCTGCAAAACTAATGGAAAAAGTAAATACCAATTATTCATAAGTTAAAAAGAATTATTTTTACAGCACAAAGGATATTTTATGTATTTTCAAGTAAGATAATTTACACAGGACGAAATTTTACACTGTACATGTTTTTTGATGTTGAAGTGTATACATACAGAGAGAAATATTGCCACAAACAATACACTTAAATACATGTACATTATTTACATTTTAAAATATTCTACACAGCCCCAAACAGTCAGCGTCTTTTAGCTATGCACATTTCAAACTGGAGTGTAAAATGCTTACAGTTTTTAACAAGGGGATTTCAGCACAAATGCTGCTTTCAGTTCTTTAGTAACTCAAGGTATTCAGGTGTTAACTTTGTTCCATGCCAGCCATCAGTGACAAAGCTAAAGATTCCACTGCAAACCAAACCATAAAGAAGTAGTTAATATCTGCATTTGCAGCAGTCTGCAAGTATTTGTTGCAATATTCAATTCTGTAGTTTAAAAGGAAGATACCGGTTTATTTTCTTAAATTGTTACACTTCACGATCTAAGATGTAAAGATATTTTATGAATCTCTGACAGTTTAGACAATATTTCACCACTTTCATCATCAGTTATCCATTAGTTATGTCAGGTGGTAAGAAATGGTAGGAAATTAGCTCCTTCATTTGAAATGCCAACTGCTGTACACAAAAAAAGAATAAATGTTGCAGGGAGCTATATGCACGAGCCATTCTCACAGACAGCTCCTGCAGACAAGCTCTTGTAGACTAAGTAGCAGCGATGTCAGATATTACCTCTTCTAGAAATCCATTAGAACATTCATCTCCATCCCTCTAACCCCATTCAGCAGGTGCCCCCCTAACTCAAATGGGCAATGATTAGCAACTTACGCTACTATCAGGCTGCATGTAGAAGCACAGATATATCACCTTCTGCTGTTTCTGCTACTGAGAAAATAACTTCTAACATATGGGCAGACCAAAGAGCTTGGTGCAATTGCACTTGTGGCACCATAACACTAAAATTTTATCTGTTCAACATATGTCACGACTGTCATCCAAGCACAACAAAAAGAACGCTTTTCTAAGCCCTCCAGACTTTAGCTTAGTTCATTTGTTTACAAAAATGATTGTTACTTGCTTAGCTACCTCAGCACCCCTTCATCAGGAAAACAGGTAAACTGAAGATAGCCATTATAAAAAAAATCATGGCACAAATACTCTAAAAAATAATGAAGTTAACTTATTAAGAAGTACGCCTTCATGTCTGTCTGTGAATACCTCACCAAATGAGGTTAAGATTGCTGTTAACATTAAAACAGATTAAAATGTAAACGCAATCCTAGTAAAGCTTGTGTCCCAGCTAAGTGCAGGTATGTGAAAAGCCTCATGTACTTACAGTGAGGAAAAGAGCCTCGACAGACAGCTTTGTTGAGAACGGTTACAAGAAACATATGACAGTTTTTAAAATCAGATTCCATCTTCTGTATGGATTCCATCCTACAAAACAGTTTGAGAGAGGAATGCTTAGCAGACTAGCACTATGTTATCTTCAAAAAATATGACCAAAACTTCACAGTAAATGACAAAAGTAATCTTTGCATAGTATTCTGGCTTGAACTTACCAGATTTCAGTTATACCTGTGTATACTGCTTCCAGAAAACCAAGGCAGTTTTGACAGGAGTGTCTGAGCACTATCACAATGGCATTAATAATCTCCTCAGCTTAGAAATCTCTGTAGTGACTAGGAGGAACTGTGTGGTTCCAACTGACAACTCTTATTCCCACACAGCTTTGCATTTCAAGACAGTCATTCCTGGTCCCTGTTGCTTCAGAGCTCCTTGGGCTAAACCCTACACTGCCAAATAGAACAGGGACAGTCACACTGCTTTACTATCAGCCAATTCTTGAATTCCACTTTGGATTGTGCCAGCTAGTGCTCACCAAGAAAAGTGAGAAGATGTAGTTCATAATAGTCACTCCTTTCATTTTTCCCCTGTCCCAAGAAGATACGGATGACACTACATCAGCTAAGACTTTTTCCTGACACATCCAAGAGCATGCAACCACATGCCCCAAGTTTCAGTCTTTATCAACAGCATTCACAAATTATTTCTGACACTTCAATTCGGAAAAGCACTCCGAAAATAGCAACTTCCTAATGCCACAGGAGAGTGGGATCCAAGTTTTAGGTAGCATCTGTGCCAGAGAGAATTAGTAGTGAAAAAAACATGGATATGAGCCAGTCCGCACCAGCTGGTCTCAGGGCCATAGATCACCCCTTGATTGTTGGACATAGCCTTGGAGACTTGCCCACTATCATTCATCCTTCAAGCAGCGGGTTTCACAAGCAGAAGTATAAAGTATAAACTGGGAGAGGAGTGGCTGGAGAACAGCCCTGCAGAAAGGGATCCGGGGGTGCTGGTCCACAGCAGGCTCAGTGGGAGTCCTGGCAGTGTGTCCTGGCAGCCAAAAGGGCAACCCGCATCCTGGGGTGCATCAAACACTGCAGAACCAGCTGAACAGAGGCGATTATCCCACTGTATCCAGTGTTGGCGCAGCCTCACCTTGAGTGCTGTGTGCAGTTCTGGGCCCCACAGGTTAAGAAGGACGTGAAGGTACTTGAACGCGTCCAGAGGAGGGACAACAAAGCTGGTGAAAGACCTGGTAGGAATGTTCTATGAGGAGCAGCTAAGGACACTGGGTTTGTCAAGTTTGGACATCAGGAGGCTGAGAGACAACCTCATTGCTCTCTACAGCTTTCTGAGGAGAGCAAATGGAGAGGGAGGAGCTGGTCTCTTCTTCCTGGGATCCAGGGAAGGGATGGGTAGGAACATCTCAAAGCTGCACCAGGGGGGTTTAGACTGGACATTAGGAAGCATTTCTTTACCGTGAGGGTGGTCAAATCCTGGAAGAGGCTTTCTACAGAGGTAGTTGATGCCCTAAGACTGTCAGTGATTAAGAGGCATTTAGACAATGCCCTTAATAACATGCTTTAACTTTTGGTCAGCTCTGAAATGGTCAGGCAGTTGGACTGGATATCATTGTATGTCTCTTCCAACTGAATGATTCTATTGCATTCCAAAAAAAAAAAAAATCAGATCTTATTTTTAATCTTGTCTAAGGGATGACTTAGGGAAGAGCAACTGGTTCACAGACCAACACATTAATCTTATCTTGGAATTACAGGTGGGTTTCCAATGTCAGTCACAGGACATAAGGAAGTCATGCGACATCTTTTCTAAATATCCCAACTACGACACACATCCCAGGTTGTTTCTATAGAAAAGGATAGCATAGACCAAACATCATTTCAGATTTTACCAATACTACAAAATGTGAGGATTTGAATGAATGAAATCAATGCTCTGCATTAAAATCCTGACTCCAAAGTCAACAGCAGAACTTTCATTGACTTCAACAGCTTCACATTTTTACCACAAATTTTTTACAAAGGCTTTATAGTTTGGACAGTCCAGATTAGAAAAATAAGGAGGTTCACAGATTAGATTTAGATGATTTTTTTTTTAAAGAAAAACAAAAATGTATTGCCTTCTTGAATGAAGGCCAAACTAAATAATCCCACTTTTCATAAAGCAATTAATGAATGTCAACACCTAGCTGCCTACAATTTTAAATCATCGCCAGGAAACATTACCATAAACCAAACCTGCGAATCTCTCATTTTACTGTTACAGACAAATATGAAGGAAAAGAAACCCCTCTTTGTTGCTATGCTCTACAATCTTTTCAAACACTTAGAAGTTATATATTGTCCATCTTTTTAATTAGAAAATACTGAACATACACTGACACAAGTGCACGAAACTTGTTAGGTTCTACCTAAAATAAATTTCGCTTTTGCTGAGAAATAGCTATTAGCCTCTGGTATCTGCTGTTAGACACTAAGAAGTCCTGTTATTTCACACACACACAAAAAATACCTCAAAATCACATTCTGAGCTGTGAAATTATGACCATATAGGTTTTTAAGTACATATACTTACTTCCAAGCACCCAAACCAGCCTGCCAACGGTCTGCAAACATCAATACTAAATTTAACACTTTCATTATAGCTTCTTTCACAAAGCTCACCTAAAATAACAATTAAAAAAAAGGAGTAACAGTCAGAAATTCATTGTTAAGCATAATAATTTTCATTAATATATCAAATATGCCTAGTTTTTTACCCACCTTTTCTCTCAGTAGGCAGCGATCATGGATTGTAGATAGATACCTGTAGTGAATCTTTATCAATTGATCTAAATCTTTGGCGTCTTCTACCTGATGCTGAAACTCCAAGCCTGTACTGTGAAGAATCTTAAGACGACCACCATAGTTATTAAATTCCATGTTGCAAACAAGTGCTTATGATTGTCTTCCTGTATATACTTTTTTTTAAAGAGCTTAAAACTGCCCGATTCATTCACTCTTGCCTCTCAAATTTTAGGCTCACCCTCCAAATTACCACCAATACAGCAAAAAATTTCAAGCTCTTCCTCACAACTGCACAATGACATTCCTACGTAAACATGAATACTGCTATTGCACAAGGGCAAACAGACTATCCTCAAGGGAGTTGATATGGAGTATATTAAAGTATATAATTTTATTAAAGGCCAAAAAAGGCAACAGTAGAGCATATATGAATCTAAAGGCATTGCCTTTATATTTGAGAAGTCATGGATACACTTTCAGATCTGTCTACTAGAGATTTTTGAGAAGGATCCATTTAACTAAAATGTCTGTAGTAACACTTTTGTAAGCATAATAGCACTTAAGATAGTAACAGCTTAGAGAAACCTATTTTTACCTGACTGTGCTTCAGTCATAGAGCACTGGGATAAAGAGTCAAAAAGAACTAATAATATCCAAAGATCAATCATATACATGTAGAACTTTTAAATCAGTAATTCTAAAAATGCTTTAGAACTGCTAAGTTAAAACTGAAACATGTTTAGCTTAAAATTATTTTGCAGAAAGGACATACGACTAAGATTTTGGGGGGTTTTTTGTTTGTTTGATTTAAATGAAAATTAATACTGCATCCCCAGTTCATAATATAAATGAAATTGTGATCAAAGACAAACCCTAGTCATGATGTAGTTGTGCAGGCTGTTAACAAAATGCATAAGTTTCACTCTTAAGAGGAACATGCGATGTATTTGTTGTTTTATACTTTCTGTTTGTGGTCCAAATAGAGGAAGCATTCCTTGTTCTAGTACAGTTCCTTCCTTAACCTGTGGGCTTTCTGCAGCACAGACTAGTTCTAAAAAGAAAAGGTAAGAGTAACATATTGAAGTGCTTACGAAGACAAACTGTAGCTAAAAAGATACTTAAAACTGAAGTTTATTATTTCTTATTATTCTGTACACAATACTGATGGTAAGAATTTTCTTGCAAATTCAGCTGTGTTATTAAAATATAGCAACAACATACTGAATAGTTTGACAGTGTATGTACAACGCAATTTGATAAATACTAGAACAGGAAATGTTATTTAAGAGCTAAAGATTATGTGAAAGGATAAAAAAAATATTAAATCTACATTACAAATAAATGTGTGTACTATCTCCACAAAGGGGACAAGACTTAAGCACAAAGCCATATTCATAAAGTTCAAGCAATAAAAAACCCACGTACTTTTAGGAAGAGAATTACTTAACTGATGTACAAAACATAGATGAATCAATCAATTTTCTAATTTATTTTTCTAGGACATAACTGTGTATCCACTTTATATGGGACAGGAAGAGTACAAACATTAACCTGGTGAAGGAGACATTAAGCAATCTCTTTCTACAATCCCCAAATATTTAGATTGCAGCTTAGAGTATGTATTCCCAAATACCTAGCCTATTGTTTCAATCTCAAATGGAGAATTTTTTTCATCGTTTTCTTGTTTGCAAAATATTACTCATAAAAACTTGGACTATACATGAAGCAAAACATTAGGCTGTGGTACACAGACCTTCTTTCAACAGCAAGGTCTGAAGAATGGAGTAACAAGTTTCCAATATAACTAAATAGACCTGAATCAGAGACAGAGGAAATACATGAATAGTGTTGTCCCTGAGGCTGAAAAGAAATGAAAAACATACCTTGCTTAATATATTTAATTGGCGAAGCTAATATAGATTAATATTTTATAGAATGAATCAAAATTCTAACTGGTTTATATTACTTACTGCAGAAAGCAGCAGACTATTTATATCCTCAGACCACAGAACAAGTTTCTAGAATATCTTTCATTGAAGAAGTTTCTTACCATCAAATCGTAAAACATCTAGACTGTATTTGGCCCACTTTATCTGCAGTAAGAGCAGAAAGACTTGATTGTAAATTTTTTGGCACTCTAAGCTTATAACTATATCCACAGGCCAAGGAACCTAAGAAGGGAAGATAAGACAGAAAACGTAAGTCACTTCAATACAATATAAGTCACTTTAACACAGTATTTCAAACTAAGAACTACAGCAGTATTAAAATTCCCTACCTTGTAACTCAATGTCAAACCATCTAAGGTGTGGACAGGAAGTTTCTTCTTTGCTGTATCAACACTTTCAAATGATATAGATAACCTATGCAAGGAAACAAGTGATATAATTGGTAGTAACCTATTTTAAATTAGTGGTTTGTTTCATTATTATTTTCTTTTTTTAATTTCTTATCACTAAATACCAACTGACTGATTTAATCTGATGCACTTGGGTAGAAGAGATGACAACAGCTCAAAATTTCATTAAAACAGATTCTTTTAATGAGGATGCAAAAATTAGTATTGCACTATGCAAGCTAAGTACACTAATAAAGGGAAATGTGAAAGAAACATAACTAAACTATATTTTGCAGGATTTTGCATTTTACCTTGCACTGTCCTCTGGATAGCGTTGTCCAACTGCTTCTTGAAGTTGAACATTTAAGAAAGCAACGTTCTGCCAAGTTTCTTTTTCTCTAATTTTGTCAAAAATAGATGTATAGAAGTCATACATGGTATCTCCAGCTTCCAGCAAGAAAAAGTTTCTCATTGCCTGCAAATACTCTACAAGCCTAAACAGGAACAAACATATAACATTTCATCAATCTTAATCATACAAATGAACTCAAACACAACTGTTAAAAGACATAAAAATCTTAAAAACTCTTCACTACGTGAGCTTAGTATTGAACACAAACTTAATGAAGCCCACAGTAAATCCTTTGCTTAACCCTCAGATAGCTTTCCCATGTTCAAATAAAACAAAATAACCAAGCCATTTGTTCATGTAAGCCTGCGCAGCCTCACTAACTTCCATGGAAATGCTCATGGTATTCAGCTGTCTTACGGGCTGGGCAATTCTCAGAAACAGCTTTGTGTTTGGAAGTCCTGTCCCTCTCCCTAAACAGAACTTAGGGAAGGAGATGAAATTTCAGGGAGAGCTCTGTCTAAGAAGAGACCTTACTATGGAGCCCCAGACAATTATGATACAGATTTTCCTTTTCTGATAAAGTAGGAAGAATAATACCGCTACAACTCTCACATGAACCGGGACTATAAATACAGTATTTCAGACAGATTAAAAGCATGACAATGTATGAACAGCCAAAAGGTAAAAGTAATAGGCCATTTTACTCTACGTAATATAAAAATATTGCATAATTTTTTGTCTACTTTGTCTACTGTACATTTTACAGTATCATAACCGAATCTCGCATTAAATGAATATATTCTGGCTTTCTAAAATTTGTCTTCCAGTTTCAAATGACAACACTATTAAGAGTACTGTTTGAAATAATTTCTCTGTTGAACACCCGCTGAAGACAAATCACAGCTTTGCTATGGATTTAAGCTAGACCAAGTTTTCATCCAGAATTCTACCATGTTAGATCGCCCTTTCCTCCTTAATGATTTTATTGTTATTATCAAATTGGAGTAGAAACACAACATGTAATTCCAGCTTTTAGTGTATGGCATACTTCTGGTAATTAAAAAAAAAAATAAAGACGACCAAATCTTTCTTACCTATAATCCTTCTTTAAAGTTTGCATTAGATTACCACAGCACTCCAAGTATTGCTTGTCTATGTGCGGATAAAGGCAAGACCTCAATGTCAGTTCAAAAGTCTGGCAGGTCACCGATTCTGAGGATCTATCCACACAAACATCCCCACCAGTAAACTTCTCGTGAAAGTCACTCTGTTCCAAATACAATCTTCAAAATAAAACAAACTACTTAGGGAAGAAGGTTCATAATTCATATGCTATATAAAACAAAAACGTAACAGCTTCAAAGATTTTAATCAAAATTGGATCCTTTGCATGGTGCAGAAGTAATAAAAGCTGTTTTGTAACTGTAGTACATATCAACCCTATCAAGCGATCCTTCATACTGGTTTCGTATGTCCAGGCATAAGAATATCAAAAAGGATGGCACACTGTAATCATATAACTGCTCAGGGAATAATTCTGAAAAAACATCATCAAGTTCAAACACTGTACAGCTCATACAGCCACTCCAGCCAGTAAATTATCTTCACCAGGGGCCCAACTTAAATGCCTGTATGCAAATGCCCATAGCATGGGGAACAAACAAGAGGAGTTAAGACACCTGCGCCTGCAGGGCTATGATCCTACCGGCATCAGAGACATGGTGGGATGGCTCCCACTGAGCGTTGGAATGGAAGGATATAGGCTCTTCAGGAAGGACATGCAAGGCAGACGGAGTTCCTGAGGAGCCAAGCAAGAGCTTATGGGTCAGGATTAAAGGGAGGGCAGGGACAAGTGATGTTACAGTGGGGGTCTGCTGCTACAGGCCACCTGACTAGGAACACCGAGCGGATAAGGCCCTCTATAGACAGATTGGAGCAACCTCGTGTTCACAAGCCCTGGTCCTCATAGGAGACTTCAACCACCTTGATATCTGTTGAAGGGACAACACAGCAGGGCATACGCAACCCAGTAAGTTCCTGGAATGTGTCGATGATAACTTTCTTCT
This sequence comes from Chionis minor, assembly GCA_013398295.1. Taxonomy (NCBI): domain Eukaryota; kingdom Metazoa; phylum Chordata; class Aves; order Charadriiformes; family Chionidae; genus Chionis; species Chionis minor. The sequence goes on from VZSF01002167.1 coordinate 601,382, forward strand.
CCAAGTGACAGAGGAGCCAATGAGGAGAGATGCCATGCTACACCTTATTCTCACCAACAAGGAGGGGCTGGTGAGGGATGTGAAGCTCAAGGGCAGCCTTGGCTGCAGTGACCATGAGATGGTGGAGTTCAAGATCCTTAGGGCGGCAAGGACAGCACGCAGTAAGCTTCCTACCCTGGACTTCAGGAGAGCAGACTTTGGCCTCTTCAGGGATCTGCTTGGCAGAGTACTGCGGGATAAAGCCCTGGAGGGAAAAGGGACCCAAGAAATCTGGCTAATATTCAAGGATCACCTCCTCCAAACTCAGGAGCAATGCATTCCAACAAAGAGGAAGTCAGGCAAAAACTCCAGGAGGCCTGCACGGATGAACAAGGAGCTTCTGGACAATCTCAAACAGAAAAAGGAAGTCTACAGAGAGTGAAAGCAAGGACAGCTAGCTCTTCTAGACAGAGAAATTGTCCGGGCAGACAGGGATCAGGCTAGGAAAGCTGAAGCCCAGATACAGTTAAATCTGGCCAGGGACATCAAAGGCAACACGAAAAGCTTCTATAGATATGTCAGTGACAAAAGGAAGACTAGGGAAAATGTGGGCCCACTCAGGAAGGAAACAGGAGAGCTGGTCACCCAGGATATGAACAAGGCCAAGACACTGAAGGACTTTTTTGCCTCGGTCTGCACCAGCAAGGGCTCTTACCACACCACCCAAGTTGCAGAAGGCAAAGGGAAGGAGTAAGAGAATGAGTAGGAAAAGACCAGGTTCGAGACCAGATGGCGGCACTCAAAGAGTTGTGGTCAACAGCTCGATGTCCAAGTGACAAGCAGCAGTGAGTGATGTTCCTCAGGGGTCAGTAATGGGACCGGTACTACTTAACATCTTTGTTAGCGACATGGATGGTGGGAAACCCAACAAGAAGAAAATAACAAACCAATAAAAAAAAAAAAAA
>VZSF01002167.1:602360-648918 GCA_013398295.1 Chionis minor
CATCACCACAGAGAACTGGTTTGAGGCACCTTAAATATAGGATATCTATACATTATCTGTATTATTATATCATGGGAGGAGAGTATCTGCAGTCTACCCTTGTTAAGCTTAATTATTTTGTCACAGAAAGGATTAAATTACAATAATAATTTGTAAAAAGCTAGCTGAATCCACTGTAACAGGAAGCCTGGCTCGTAGCAGTTATCGCCTTGACAGACTGGCTGAGTCAGACACTGAACTCATCTATCAATTTCGACAAACAGAATAGTTCCAATGAACAAGTAATACAGTCTTATATACTACTAATTATGATTTTTTTTTTTTAAAAAAAAAAAACCACTCCTCCTAGGACTGAAATGAAAACATGTAAATCACCAACTAGTATTTAGGAAAAACATACATAGCTATTTCTTATTTGTAATCACAAAATCAGTACGATTTTCAGATTTCGTCTTCCCTCCTGATTTCCAAGACACTTACAACCTCTACATGAGTTCCCTCATTATGAAGAATGAAGAATTTTTATACAAGTAATATGAATTTTGGAAGGCTTTTAAAGTTAAATTATTTCAGCACAGTACAACTGAAACTGCATTCTTCAAAGAATACAACGGGTGCAAATCAAAGACATTGTGTACAAATTCCAAGCAAATAAATTTAAAAGCTTAGATTTTAAAACAGCATTCACCAGTAAAACATTTATTTGCTAAAAGCTTTTTATGATAAAGACTACTCCTAGTTTCTAGCCTAACAGATGCGAGTACCAAGTTCTTCACCAATTTTAATTGTTTTTCTTTAATTAAGCACAAGGGTAGTGTTTACTTAGCTTCTGTCACCGGTCGTTGGTGCTCCTCTTTATTCTGCGCTTGCTTGTTTTCAGCAGCAATAAAAATTTGGCCGACCAAACGTCACCAGGAAGAACATTGCTCTCAACAACACAGCAGGAAGATCATTCATTACCTGGCAAAATTAATAGCCAGCAGTGGATCATGGACATCATCCAGTTCCAAGTGTCTTTCTGCTATAGACTGCATCTTTATCAGGCTCTGCTTTGTGGCCTGCTGTTCTGTAATAATATCTGGAACAGACTCTTCTCCGTGCCGCAGGCGAGACTGCACCGATTCCAAGAACAGGGTATACAAACTCTTTCGTTCAGCATCTAAATTGGACAACACATTTGATGGTAACATTCTGTTCTAATCAAAAACGTAACCTGAACTAAAAGAACTCTATAGTTCCACATTTACTTCCTAACTTTTAACATCCTAAATTTAGGCCACTGTTCAGAAAAATACTCAAATACATATATAACTAAGCATTGCTAAGATGGTAGGACTAGTCCAATGCCTAAAGTCGGGCATATGTTCAAATGGATTGCTGAATGGGTGTCTGAAATATAAAATATTTCTGAGACTCGTAGAGAACCTCCTCCTTCAGGTGCAAAAGCAGCACCTGAAACAACCCTGAAGTATTCACTAGAATAGATTATATTCTCACTTTACCAAAGGGGGAAATAAATTATTTTGGAGACTGTCTGTGTTTAACTATCTCTATTTCTAAACATCAAGAAACAGCAAAACCAAAAAAATGTACTTTGTTTCCTAAAAAAAAAAAAAAGAAAAAAAAATCAACATTGGTTACACTGTTGTACTATGTTTTATAATCATTCAAGATAAACATCCTAAATACCCAAATATCTTTCATCTAATTATTAGGAAGCTTTTTTTTTTTTAAAAAAACAAGTTCTATACGTTATCTCAGAATTATTAAACTACTTAGTAATGGAAAACAACCATTAATTCAAACAAAACAGCTTTACTATTAGAACATACAAGCTGTTTTCATTTGTCTCATAACAAAAAAAAAAGTGTTTTGCAAGCACATGAAAACAAGTTTAAGAAAAGCTTAAAGCAATAAAAAACAAAGAGAACACTCAATCTTTATTCACTTTGTTCTTCTCACTTATTTGCACTGGAAGACAAAGTGTTTTCAATCAGACCTGAAGTTACCAACCATGATACTGACATTGCACCGGGAGCGTTGCATTAGTCTAAAACCACGGAAATAATACTATGCAAAATATGCCTAGGCTGTTATATCCACTAAGGCAAGATAGTCCACAAACTGACATCTCACCTCTTGATGCAGCCTGCTGCGGAGAGCCATCTTTGCACTGAAGATTCTTCAACAGCTGCATGGATTTTCCAGCCATGATGATTTGCTTTAGCACAGGTTTCAGAAAAGAGACCATAGTGTGCTGCCTGCTTGAAGGGGCCTGATCGCTGCCAGAACTGGCACTGGCATTATCACTCATCTTCTCTTCATTCTCTGTCTTCTCCGACACACTATATAACGTGTAGGTAGCATACCAAAAATCCCTGTGATTAACTGGAACATTTTTGTTTCTGCGAAGAAATAAAAAGCTGTTATTTCCCTTTTCAAGAGACGAAACTTCATTACTAGAAGATGCGTATCATCCTGAGTCTGTGCTTTGCCTTTCTCTTAGAATAGTCAAGAAGCACTTTGAAAACTATATAAAATAAGCTCATTCATATCACAAACTATCTCTAGAAAGGATGATAGCTTTAGCAGGATAAAGAATCAGCTCACAGGAGATAAAACAATTGTATAAACCCCCCGAACAAGGCAAATAGAGTAATTATAATTAAATTTGTCTAAGAAGTTAACTATTCACAGTGGCATGCATCCTTAACAAAATGATTCGTGATTGACCTGCAGATTTATTTAAAACCCACAATGAAGCAAATACTACTGGGAAAGCTGAAAAATTCCAGAGTAGGCGAAACTCAATTCTTAGTTCACTTTGATTTTTTCTGCTATTTACATCAGACACACAATCTGGTCTTTGAAGTCAGATGGAAAATAGTCTAAATCAAATAATCAAAAATAAAGTACAAATAAAAGTTGAAATCACCCCTGTTTGTAGCACTGAAAACACAACTACAGAACCACAGAAAGAAAAGTCAAGTAGGACATAATAAAGATGTTAACGATCTCAGCTACGAAGGATTTATTGCAGTAGTACTAGAACTGTTCTCTTACTTCATGCTTACCTTGACCTGCCTTAACGGACAGAGATTCAATCATGTTTGGCAAACAGGGGTAAACGGGTTTGTAATTACAAGCCAAAATTCTAACTCCTATATTCACTTTCCACTTCAAGTTGTCAAAAAAGGGATCAGCAAAATGTAGCATACAAACAGAAGAGATATTAACAGCTCAAATAATGTTTAGGATATGTGCATGTAATTGAAGATACCATAGTAACTTCTACTACAAGTCAGAAGCAAGAAGTACTTTAATTCTAAATAGCATTTAATTTATAACAACTATAGATTAGTAGAAGAATTAAAAAGTAAATTTTGTAATTTTTGCAAACATCTTGGTTTCAAAAAATGGTGAACTTAAAGTGAACACACTCAAAGTCAGACGGCTGATTACTTATTATAGATGGAAAAAATAAAATAATTGAATTCTATTCCAGAACAATACTAGGTAGGGCTCCGTATCTAACGCAGTCTCCCTAAAGGGAAGTTTGAGACAAGTTATAGAAGTATGATTGAGAAATTAATTCTACTTAAGTAAAATAACAAACACGAAAACCTAATTTCATTGTCACCCTTTACTTCCTAGGTTCTATGGCAGGTTTTGCATTCATACTTGCACAGCGTTATGTATGTCCGTAGCAGCAGTCCTACCTTTGAATGATAAATTCCTTTGCAGGATCAAACAAATTACCATGGACTATCCACTCATCCACTGTCTGTAAGTATGGCCTCACAGTTTCAACCCAGAGAGAGAACAGAAGGGATACCTGAATTCAAAGAAAAGAAAAGGGATAAAGCGGCTGAATGTTTTTCCAGTAAGCATTAGAAGCAATATGGCAAAGCCTAACCTCTTAATTGTGCAATTTTTGTTTATAAGACATACATACATAAGATATACTACACTTAGGGATTTTTAAAGATTACATGTTCAACTAAAAATTACAGTGTTAGTTAATAGAAGCACTCATTGTGCATGCTTCCTCCTGTAACTTTTTGTTAGACTCAAACAGCATTTCTCTTTTTTCCCCAGTCTAGTATTCCTTAGGCCGTAAATTATAGCAATAAAACTTTCTGTGGTTTTATCATGTAGAAAACAGAAAACAAAAGGACATCTACTGTGTTATCATTAGTATAATCTACCAGTTACTGCAAAAATCCAAACCCTTGCATTTCAGCATTAACTGAATTATGCAGTTCTAGAAATAGGAGGGAAAGCTATTTCAAAGCTCCCTCTTTCATAACAGCTTCCTGGCCTCTGATCCCCCACACTTCCTCCTCTCAGTCCTAAAAACACACTGCTGCGTATCTCCTCATAAATCTGTTTTTGTCCAAGTTGACTGAACTCATGTCAGAAAACAGCAATGCATTATGGCTATCAAATTTGTTCTCAGTCCTTGGCAGCCAAAGGCTAGTGCACGCCATCACCATAAAGAAATTTAAGTTACTAAATATTCTGTGTCATTCTATTAAGGAAGGAATGAATTTCCCTACCGTTTGCTCAGATGCTTCTCCAACACTGTCATATTCAAGAATAGCTTTGTAGAGAGTATTAAGCAGATGAGATGCTCGTACAACATTTCTAGTGTCAGGTGGCACTTCCGCTACTCCTGTGCTGAAAACTTTGTGAAGTACCTTCAGCTGTGCCAGTCGGGGAGACAACTTATCTATTACTACTGAAAGTGTGACTGTTTTATCTGGAAAAAAAACCCCAAAGATATAAAAAGGTAAAGTCCAACAGAAAATAAAATTTTATCAATGTTATTAATGAGGTTTTAAAATGCAGCAGGGCATCTTTCACAGTTTCAAAACATATCTGCAGAATGTTTTGCATTTTATCCCTCTCATATCCAAGTTTCCTTGTGTGCCCCCCCTTGTAAAATTTCCCTTGCACTGTACCTTTATTGATGATGCATTTTTCAATTTCAGTAAGTTCTTCTTTAAAGCTAATGAAATATTTATACAAGGCCCACATAAAAGCTTGATAGGTTCTGAACGGGGCTTCAGTAGTTTTCTTTGGAGTGGAAACTGTTCCATGCATTATGTTTTCTGGGCTGTGTCCCATCACTTCATCAATAAACTTCTGTAATCTAAACACGACTTGACCATATGCCGCTATCTGCTCCAATACAGATCTCAGGCAATTCTAGAAAAAAAAAAACCCAAAAACTTTTTAGAACCATCTAATAAAAAAAAAATATTTTATAAAGCCTAAAAATTAACTTACAAGATATTTCTATGAATTAAAGTATAATAAAATTCTGCCATCTCTATCACTTCATCACATTCTCACATATGGGAACAGCCCATTCGGTTTTATTGTCAGATGTGTTTTTGATTAAATTAAGAACAACTGCAGAAATGTGGAAATTCAGAAACAACTTACATGGGTTAAGTGAGTTACAATAATATCATTCCGCACAGCCACTTTTCCATCACTCAGCTGAAATATAAAAAGCTTTTTCACTCCTGAAAGTAGCCTTGAAAAGAAACAAAGAGAGTAGTAATTCTTCCTCCCTTAACAGACACAGAACTATACAATTAATAAAAGAATAAGGTCTCCCTTGCCCAAAAGCTTATTTTCTTCAAATAAAAGGGGACCACAGATCAACTATGATGCCAGTGGTACTGTAAGCTGTTGCTAGAACAAGAACAACAAAACACTGGCATCACATAAGCATCTCCTGAAGTTCCTTTCCAATTAAGATAATTTCCAGCTACAGAATGATCCAAACATACTTTTTAAATTTGGACGCTATTCAAAATCCACAGGGGTAGGATATGACCAAGCTGGTTCTTCTTAACTGTTAGACTTGAAGAATCAATGCACACAAGAAGTAGGAAGCTATTTTCTTCTTTGTGAGTCTGAATGGTTAACACGCATAAGCAGCATCTTTACTGCCAGCAATGGTGGAAGCTAAAAGTTCAGTAATAATTCTTCCGTCAGACAAAACTTCAAAGTCAAATCTCTCATTTCCTTGAGAGAAATACTAAAAGACAAACCACAAGCTTTTTGATGTTGCTCTTACCAAAGAGTTTCCCGTATAACCTGAGTTTCAGTGACTAGTGTTCTCTCTTCTGGAACATACAAAGGATCACTGGTGTACAAGTGGTGGTCCCTTAGAAAAAAGGAAATTAAAACAATTTAACAGCTGAAGTAACAGCTGAACCACCTGAAAGTAAGAATGAAGCAATGATCTCAAAGCTCAGTTTTGTTCTAATTATATCTGAGTAGATTCAATGTTCCTGGGAGCGTTTTAAATACATAAACAAAAGCAGAGGGTTTTTTCATATTGTTAAACAAAATACTATGGAAAGCATTCAAATATTATCCAGTCATACATAGCAAGACAAGCAAATATGTAGCAAATGCCCGAAGTACTGAATCTGGGTTGGCATGGCTTTTGCTTTTTGTTGGTTTGTGGGTTGTGTTTTTTTTTTTTAAATTCTTGACACTTGATTATTTTATTATTTCACATTCAATGCTGTGAAAATTTATAGAGTTCCCTTCTGTTAAAAATACTAACCTAAATAGTAAAATACCAATTTCCCTAACCCATGTAAGAAAATTCATGCTTTAGCCCAAAAGTTTACTTAAGAAAGGAAAACTTTCACGGACACCTAAGAGCTTTCCCTTATGATCCAGTGTTATGCAATTCTTTGTAAACGTTCTACAGTATTTTTCATATTTTACCAAACTATAGAACAGTTATTTGCATTTTTAGTATTTTGACTCATTAATATCATCAGTGACAAAATTTAATCATGTTCAAAATTCAAAAATCCACATACAGTAATACTGGTTATATATCATACATACATAATGTATATCTGCTAACAACACTGCAACAGAAACAGTATTGTTTTATTACTAAATTACCTAATATTCACTGTAAATTTTGGTTTGCAATTGGCTAGATAAACTTATTTTGTTGTCAGTTGGTTAAGTCCTCGATTAAGAAATTCATGAAATTAAGGCACCAAGGACAAATTTAATGATCTGTGTTACTGCTGTACTTATACATCAAAATTTGGAACAAAGGGAAGAATCAGGCTTTTTTTTTTTTTTTTTTTAAATTGAACTCTCCCTTCTCATTTTCTTTCCAAAACCTCAGCGGATCACAATGATATACTGCTTTACATTCCTTCCCCACAAAATCTGTTTAAAACTAACTTTGTAAGGGAGGCATCAAAACAAAAAAGTTAAGCTTTAGACCTTTAGAGAACTCCTTACTTCCAGGACTGCTTAATACTCATCGCTATTAGTTCCTCAGAGACCTTTGTAAGGGTCAACCCAAACAGAATTCAACAATAAGATTTCCTTCTTTGAAAAAGGAAAACCCTACCTCTGATATGGCAAATGTAATAACAACTAAATAAAAGAATCTATTAATAGAAAAAACAGCTTTGTTCATCTTATTAAATCGTACCTTTTTATTACTGGTTTAATTAAAACAGAACTATACTATCTTTCTGCTTCCACAGTAAAGATGACAGTCATTATTTTTCAAGACGTGCCAGTAAGAAATACGTAAGTGATACTGTTTTCTTACCAGACTGCAGCTAGGTTGGAATGCAAGTGCAAACTATGTGAAAACCGAGGAGCTCTTCCTGTCCAGTACTGAGGAACTACATGCTGCTCCAGCCAGCTGCGGGCATCAGGTTCACCGACTGTGAAAACATGTTACCGTCAGTGAGGTATTTTTATTTATTCAGGAAATGCTTATAAAACACTGGGAAGAGCTATTAATAAGCCTATCCACTCAGCTGCAGAATCACAGATCTTTTCAATTAAGTTACGAATTGCAACTATTTACACTTTACTGCACTCACATATATGCTACCATCGGGCACAAAGTAATTTACTTAGAAATGCCTCATCTCCTAAAAGTTACAAAAATCTAAACCAGTAAACTTGGGAGATTTATGTAGTTTCCAATTCTTCGTTGGAAAATGTGCTTCCGTCTCACGCAATTCTCAAATGATATATACAAAACCCAGCTGACTTAAAAAACAAACTGCCAAATATCACCACCTTTGTCACTATGGTCCTTTTTACTATGCATTTTGTACGTTCCCTAAAAATGTTTCTTTCTTAAACGTGAAGCTTTACCTAATCCCAGTTAGATAGCTACTGCTTATACAACATATGAATATTATGCAGTCTTCTTACACAACATATCCTGTATCCTACAATATTCTATACAAAAATACACAGCTGGAGTTAATATTCCCTGAAGGTATTCGAGTAAGCCACTAGTGTTTTAATAACATAAAACTTCTTTTTTCAGAAATGTTTCATACCCAGAACCAAGTCAAATGTTTCTCCTGCCAACAAAACTTTATTTCAGCATTGTGATACTGAATAATAAAAATGTACTTTATATCCATTCAACTACATGATACATTTACTGTGTAAGTTTTCATATCTATATTGGAATATCCATATATATATTTCTATGGAAATAAACAGAAGTCTTCTCCATTAGCATCAACAGAAATCAGATCCAACCTTCCACATTGCTTCTTTACTGTTAAAAATAAAACAAGCAGTAGCAAACAATAAGGTGCACTTTTAAACTACAATTATGTCCTGGTTTGAGGTAAAACAGAACCAATTTTCTGTTCAGTAATTTCAATTTGCAGTTACGCCTCTTCTAACTACTGAAATTAACAGCATACTGTGCAGAAACTGTTTGCTCTCAGAGTGATCAGACCCGTGTTTACGGTTGATGCCAAGGCATGGTGTGCACAGAGGCTCCTGCTTATACTTATTGCCACAATGACCAAGGGCAGCCAACTTTGTTATTTGCCCCGTTGGAGGGTCAGAAGCGGAAAAGAGTAGAGGGGTCCCACCTGCGGGGAGGAGCAGACAGGACAGGTGACCCTGAACTGACCCACAGGGTATTCCGTCCCATCTGCATCACACTCATATATCCCTCAGCTACAAAAGCTGAGGGATCAAAGGGTCTTCAATAACAGGCATCTGAGGAGGACTCTGTTCATCTGCCTTTGGTCCTGATCTTGAATTCAGTTCCTGTCCATCACTGAGTCCCAGTTTGGGACTTCCCCCAGTGCCTGCTGGTGACACGATTGTCATCCTGGGAGCTTGATATGGTTTTGAAAATATTTCATTATTTTCTTTTTATTTTATTATTAATATTTTCATTAAAGTAGTTTAGTTCCTTTTAAACTCATAAGTCTCTCTCTCCACCCCCCTCTCCTAGAAGAGAGAGGTGGGGCAGAGCATCTGTTATTCGTCTCAGTGGCCAGTCCAGCCTAAACCACAACAAATTTTAACTCTAGAACATAACACCTCACTAAAAAATAATAAACTAAGCCACATTAGCTTGCTAAATTTAAGCGTGTATGACCATAGCAGAAGAATCATAGCTTACTCTAACCTTTCCAGGAAACATTAGGTACTGTTTTCTTATTCGGATCTTGGTCTTCTAAAGGTGTCCTGTCCACTTGAATACCAGAGTCCTCCCTGCTCAAAGGCTGAGTGTCTTCCTCCTCTTCACTTTCTCCAGACCAATCCTATTAAGTGCAACAAACCCCAGTACATTTCAGTACAACGTAACAGACAGATCTATATTCATTTCCTGTTGACCTGAGAAGCCAAATATAAACTCCTATCTTCTTTCTCCCACTATAAGGTAAATTCAGGACACTAAGACGAACATAACTGTCTGCCAGAGAATGGTTTAAGTTATACATAACATTAATAACCAGACAAATAAGAGAACTGGAGAAGATCACAGAACTATGAAAAGTTCTGATTAGCAGCAGTCAGGGGTCAGCAGAAGGATCTAGTTTAGTTGAAGGATTAAGTCAAAACACGGTGAAGAACAAAATGCATTTGTATTACTCCTACTCTGCTTGCATCTGTGAGTATTTCATGGTACAAAGTAACAAGCAATATGTTAGGTAATCCTGTGAGAATCATATACAAATCAGGTCTCCAACATACATCAAACCAGTTTATACAGTTGGGGTTTTTTACTTTAAGAAATTACTTACCGGTGTATCTACACCTGGGCCAAAGTAAATTTCTTCTCCTTCCATCAAATACTTGCCCCAATCAAATTCTTCTTCCTTTTCTAAGAGAAGTATAAACATAAAAAATAGTAAATATCATATAACTCTGACTTCCTTTTCCTCTAAAAACATTTCCAAAGCTAAAATTACATTGTTACTCTAAATCTAAAACAAAAAGCATTCCTTTCCACCTAAGGTTACATCACTGTTCCTTTAACAAGGTTATACACTTTCAGACACATAAATTGTGACATATCAACCATGTACATTCCTTATTAATTCTAAATTTTCTTGCTTATACACTCAAAATATGCAACATAGTGTGCCATGAGCACATTTATGTCTACTAAGTTACACTACGCTTCCACCTTGGAAAAACATGCAAGAATGCAACATATCACTTATTGTGACTAGTCCCATTTAGCTCAGTGAAAACATTCTAAATGTGGAATTCACATATGCACAAGGATCCTGGACTGTAAACAACATAAAACAAGAACTGTCTTACTCTCCCAAAAAGGACACCACATATCCATGATGTGATGTGTAATGCTTTAAAAATAACAATCACACTTACAATATATTATATCTTAAATGTGAAGCTTACTCAACTGTAATTAGTGCTGTTTGAGATAACCTCTTCATATTCACATTCCTGGAATGGGCTGAAAGTGCATTCAAAACACCGCCGAGGGAATGTGCAGAGATCATTCAAAAAGGAATCTTAAGATGCAAGATTTTCTTTAGGTTAGTCTGAAATATTCTTCTTTCAGTCTATGATACAACACTGCAAACAAATGGGGGATGGTATCCACTCAAACTTAAGCACAAGCCTTGTTTTTAGGCACTGAGTGAAAACAGTCCCACTTCAGAAGGCAGGCAGCTGGGATCTCCCTCTGGAAGGCTTTCCTTAACTACATAAGGAATATAGGAATTTAAGTCACTAAAGCTGTTTCAGCACACCTCCTATTGAGGTGCAAGACAGAGACTGAGGATAGAAACCCATTGTCTGTCTTTGAGCACGTAAACACTGCTGAGCAGGTGGAGAATGCTAGTAAGTGGTAGCGGTACAAGCCAAAAGGACTTCCCAACGTACTTTGGTGGCTTGAAAACTTAATTAGGCGATGTAACATAAACGGGGGTAGGAAAGATTTGCAGGCTATTTCAAATGCATAAATCATAAGAAGAAAATCAATAAATCACCTTGAAGTGAAGGAGGTAATAAAATGGAGAGGAAAAGCGTCCTTCTTATCAGACTGCGTTAATGGATTGTATCTTTTATTAGCAACGTAAACTCTTGTACACTTACCCACTTCTTTGTTTCTTGGTTTTTCCACATAGGTGGTGTTGGATGGAGAATCAGACAAACACAACAGAAGAGACAGTATGGAATAGTGTGTATCTGTCTTTAAAACACATTAAAAAAAAAAAGGTAAGTCAATAAGCAATCTGAAAGATTTTGGCTAGGAACAAACTCAGACTATTATCTGCAGGAATGCTCCACATTAGCTCCCATTGCCCAGTCCTGAACTACAAAAAGAACATCCACAACTTGGTATGGTTTGCCTCCTAATTAGCCAATCAACGTACAAATACTTCAAAACTAGCCACAGCATAAGATTATCAGCTGACGGAAAAGAGAGAAGAACAACTCTGAAGTATTATGAAAGTAAGAAGTCACCAGAGGACAAGGGATAACGGACAGCTACATTAACGTGGGTGAGGCAGAAGGACACAGGTAACGGGGTCTGCAGGAAACCAAGTCTTAGTTCTCTTATTCATACAGCTGATTATTTCAAACAGAGGCCAAACTGAAGTTAGCTAAAACATTGTGCCAAAATCACTACTTTTTAAGATTGTGTTCACATTATCTTCCCTCATCTGAAAATCTACACAAAGCACCAAGGATGCATCTTTAACTCCAGTACTGCACTAACGCTGTTGTGAAACAGAGGTCTTCAATCAGGTTAGAATACTGTGCCAACAGGGGTATGCTGCAGAGATTTGTGTTACGGTCTATTCCCCAATATCTACTTACAGCACAACTATTTCTTCCTAAAAAAAGATTTTTCTTCTTTGGCTTGATTCTAACTTTCCAAAGTTTTTCAGCAGACCATTTCATATCTAGACATATGGAGATTCTGCTATCTACATCCTATATATTTTGGCCCATAAATACACACACTTACAAAGCTCTTTGGGAATGAGATCCACTTGTATTTAAAAAAAAAAAAAATTCAAATTTCCGATAAAGCAGCATCATACTCACCTAGTATATATGGAATATAACATGCTCCTACTGAACATTACTGGCTCTACAAGATTTTGTTAAAGAACACTAGTACGTTGCTGACAGAATCATGCGTGTGAGCTAGTGTTTCACTCACCATTCATAAAACTGATAAGTACTCAATCTTCCCAGTTACATGTCACTGCTAAAAACTAAATGCAGTTTTCAAATACCAAATTCATTATTAAACTACCACACTGGAAAGTGTCTTAAGTGAGACTACTTTTGCCATATCCATCCAGTCCATACCCTAACTAATTTGATACAAAGCATATCAAAAGTGAAACACAAGCTACAGGGCAGGAGCACTCGATTTGGCAATACTAAAATCAAAACATCCAGATGCATTACTCAACATAAAAAAATTGGGCAAGGAGCAAGAACTGCTCAGTTAGGCATTGTTTTAGAACAGATGGGAATCTAGATACACTTAAGATTCTAGCAACAACATTTGTGCAATAAACAACCATAAAACATCTGCTCTGCAATGAGAGGATGTCCTTTAAGTCAAGAAACTGCACATGCTGAAACCCTGTCAGGACAATAAATACATTTCTAAAATAAATGGAGAAACTAAAGAACACAACCCTGAAAATCCATGACCTGAACAGCAACTGCAAGCTCCCTGCTAGGCCATCTGAAATTCCAACACAACATTGGAACTGAAGTCCCCATCATTAGTACAAATGTAAGCGTGCTGGGAAAAAAAGAACAAGGAAATCGCAACATACGCACCTTTGTTTCTTCAATACTTGGGAGTGGCGAGTTCAGAAATTTTTCTGTTAGTCTTTTCCAGCTTGCAGCTTTTCCAAGGTCAGAATGAACTATCAATTTTTCATGTATTCTAGTAACAAAAATAGTATCAAAAATGCTTCAAAAAAAGTTAACTAATCCATTATTAATCCATAAGCACAAGACTTACCCTTCTATCGTCCTCTCTACTTTATGACTGTTCACATCAAGAAACCGGTGAAATCTATGTAAGAAATCTGTATTAGAATATGTTTAAAAAGGAAGCTTAAGCAAGGAAGAAAATAAAGCTGATTTACATATATGAAGACAATATTATTCATTTAATAATGGATACTTGATTCAACAACAGCATTAAACATCAAGAAAATTTAATCTCAGTGCCTCTCAGCTCAAGAACGATTGACTACAATTGACCTTAAAGACGGAAAACTAGAATGCAAGCTACATTTAACCAGCACTTTAAGCCAAATGGAAAATTACTATTGTATCAGCAAAATAAGCAATTATAGTACGCTGTCAGTTAAGCCAAGTGGAGCAAGGAGATCAAGAACTGTATTGTCAAAGGTATCTGTGTCGAACGCACAAAAATTATCTGGGACTTGCATCACAAGCACAGGCAAAACAAACACCCTCATGGAAAGGCCTCTCAACCCAAATGAAGCTCTTTTATAAATAGTAAAGAAAAGTGCCTAAAGGAAAAGACAGTTTAATCAAAATAAAGACATACCATCAAAGGTAGCATGTATAGGGACAAAATAAGAACTCGTGACAGGTAAAGATGGACTTTGCAGAAGAAATTAGAATATGAATAAGGTTATTCAGTTATATAGAGAGAAAAAACAGGGAATGGGATATGACAGCAGTGAGCATGAGGTCAAGAGGTTCTATATGTAGGTCCCAAAGCCAACCTAATATTTTGCCTCAGGTTCCAGCAACAATTGTGCAGAACACAGGGGTAAAACGCTCATGACCACAGAAAGAAATGAAAACTATTGCATCTGAATCAGGAGCGAAAGTTAAGCTAAACAGACCAAATTTGGAAAAACAATCTAAAATCATCTCAACGTCAAAGTAATGAACTAGAAAATTAACCTGTAAGGCAAGTAGCAAGGATTTTTAATAAGTTTCACTGGAGGACGAAGACATGCCCACATTAACGAAAAGAAAAAATTCCTTTGTTAATTACAAACTGATTTCAGCTGTGTGTAAGATTTTGGAATAAAAGCAGGATAAAATGTACTATTAACTAGGTACCTGACATTTAGGTTAAGAAAATATAGCTTATCTCATCTATTACAGCACTTCCATCTTATACAGGAAATCATTAGTTCAAATGGAATATAGTGGTAAGTACAAGAACTGTTAAGTTTAGAACTTAAAGCTTTAATTAATGACCTTAACACACACAAGCAAAAAAAAGTAGCAACTGTTTTAGGCAAGTTGGGCACATCATGGATAGGCCCGAAGTGCTGCATGGCAAGAAAAGAGACGAATCTGAGAACTACAGCATAGAAACATCGTCTAATCTAACAATACAAACCATAAGTTTCACAAACTTGAAACTAAAAAGAGTTTCTGCTACAACCCAAGGTCTTACATTTTGGAAATACAATATTAGTCAATCTCATGCTGAAGTTCCACACACATTTCTTGGACAACAATTCTGGCATAAAAACATTCCTCTTCGCAACCCTCTCTGTCAAGACACGCTGTCAACTCTGCATCACTGTCTCCCTTTTCCTGCCATGTTGGGTTTGTAAAAAAAAGAAAAAACCAAAAAACCCCACAACAGCCAAGCCACCAATTCCCCAATCTAAAAGGGCACACAGCTACACAAGCAAATGGGTCACTGAAACAGGAAAGATGTCACAAGAGGAGACAGAAGACAGGATGCATTTACCTGGCTCAAGAAACCCTGCTACCATTACCACTCTGCAGACTCAAAATAACGGCTGTTACAAGCAACTCTTTTGATGCAGCTACAAACCCAGTAAGTGCAGTCCTATGATGCATTACCCCAAATATTTCTGGCAAATATAAAGAACAGGGAGACTGCAGTTATAAATACAATATTCCTACATTCCCAATGAATACAACTAGCCTTCTCAAAATTCAGCAGAGAGTTGAACTTGTCAAAACACTGGCTGCAAGTCATATCCAGCTCTTCCACATCTCAGACTCATCTTTGCTGTTGACCAATGGCTACTTGGTTATTAAAATAGTCTTATTTGAGCCTATTAATAGTTAGAATTCCCAGCCTGACAACACAGCTATGATACTTCTCACCCCCCAAAAATCATTTAAACAGCATCAAAAAAAGTAAGCAGCATTGATTTTAAATGGATTAGGTACTTGCTGCATTAAGTTAAGCAAGTACATTAGACTCCAAAGAGGCAGCAGTGACAGTATAGGATACTGGAAGTCATATAAATCACGTAAAAATTGGTAGCAGACACTGAAACGACAACTGTCATAACTGAAAAAGCAGCTTGTAAAACTCCAGTAAGGACATCTTAGATGGCCGTGTTGCAGAATTAAAGGGATACTGATATTATACATCAAAGGTTAATAAACACCATGTTTATGACAGGCTCAAATAACATCAACCACATTATCTTCTGCAGATTCATAATCTTTCATATAAATAGCACGGCATTCTTGGCCAGAAGCTTTATCTTGATGTGGTGGAGCTCCCTTTACTTCCTCATTAGATGTACTGATTATTTCTTTACTTCCCTCCAACAAACAAAACTTGGGATGGCTAAATGAAGGTGCTAAAAGGTACCTTTGCACAGATCAGGGGAAAAGCCTTAAAAGGCCGAGATTCAAAAGTGATGGAGCCACGGGCCCGCTCGACAGGGGCTCGCCAAGCCCCCAGCGCTACCCCACACACCCCTGGCCGCGGGGGTACGGCAGGACGCGGCCTTGTACCGCAGCCCAGCGCCCACAAGGCGCCCTCCTCGTCCCCAGGAGGGCAGGCGGCGGCGGGTCACGGCTCCCCGCTCCCTCCGGGCAGAAGAGGGGGCCCGGCCCAGCGCCGGGTGCCGGCCCCGCCGGGGGCTCCTTCCCACTCGCTCGCCCCCAGCCCCGCTGCCGACGGGCCCGGCGAGGCCGCCGCCGCCGCGGAGCTCGTCCCCGCGGCGGGGATGGCGGGCGCTGACCTGAAGTTGGACCAAGCGAAATTCAGCGCCGTCTGGAACCGGCCGCTGCCCAGCTCCTCCTCAGGCAGGCCGGTCACGCTGCGCACCAGGGCGCGGACGGCCCGGTCCTGCTCCTGCTCGAACCGGCTGCGGTGGCCGGGCGAGGCCAGCAGCGGCGCCGCCATGGCCGCAGCGGCAGGGCCGGCGCGGGGTTTGTGCGCGACACCTCCGGGAGGCGCCACCGAACCTCCCCTCACCAGCGCCGCCGCGCGCGGGCGGGCGCCGCTTCTCGCGAGACTTTCCCCATGCCTTCTCGCGAGAACCAGCCTTCCCCCCCCCCAGGCGCCGGGGGGGGGAGGGGTTCGAGGGGGTGACGCGTGCGCATGCGCGGGGCGGGAAGCGGGAAGGCGGGGGTCGCTTCTCTGGGGAGGGGCCGGGGCGGCGCAGTTCGTTCAGCCGGACTTTTGCTGAGCCTTCCTGGCGCGGAAATGTCACTTGTCCTCGGAAACATCCCCTAACGGCACAGTCACCCGTTACGGATGAGTAATTCATGAGAAATTAGCTATTGGTGGCCATCCCGATAAGGGCCCGGGGCTGGCGCTGCCTTGCAGGGTTCGCTGGCGCAGACGAAGGTGCGATGCCTGTCGTGACAGGAGGGTGAGAACTCTGCTAGGCTGGGGAGGCTGCTCCGTCACGCAGAGGTTTTCCCCAGGGCTCTGCGCCCCACGTCACGCCCTGTGGCCCTTTTCAGTCATGCCGGCCTATAGGACCTGTATATGATGTTGCATTTCAGCCTCTTGCCGGGACCACCCCACACCAACAGGCCCGGCTGCTGCCCGGCTCTTCTGAGGCAGCTGGGTGTGTTGCTCCCTGACTGAACCTCTGCTTTTGCACAGCTGGGCAAACCACCGTTAGCAGATATTCACAGAGTCATGAAATGGCAGAGGTTGGAAGGGACCTTTCCAGATCAACTACCCCCTGCCAAAGCAGGTTCACCTAGAATAGGTTGCAGAGGAACGTATCCAGGCAGGTTTTGAGTATCTACAGACGAAGAGACTCCACAACCTCCCTGGGCAGCCTGTTCCAATGCTCTGCCACCCTCAAAGTGAGGAAGTTTTTCCTCGTGTTGAGATAGAATTTCCTGTGTTCCAGTTTGTGCCCGTTGCCCCTTGTCCTGTCACTGGGCACCAGGATACAACTGTGCTCGTCCGGAGTGGAGGAAGAAACCAGTTTTGCCCTAGCTCTCTGTCAAACATTTGCCATCATGCCGCTGAACAGCTTAAAATGCATTTGTGTGTCCATATGGTTTTGTAGGGCAGCAAGGACAACAGCCTGGCCATGAGCTTCCTTCTAGAAAGAAACTAACTGAATTGGTGAGAAATGTTATTATTGACTGATTCCTTTAAAAGCCCTTGCTTTGCTGCAGGTCTCATATCCTTCCTTGTTAGGCTTTGTCTTGATTGATCTCATCAACAAATATAGGACTGTAATCTGCCTAAACAAAATTTTATTATTCCTCTTCTCCATAAAAGCATTTCTCTTGGCATGGTGAGAGAAGTAGCCAATGCATCAGGAGGAGCAGTAGAAAGAAGGCCTCAGAAATGTCCTTTTAAAGTTAAAATATATTTAATGTACCAATATAATACGAAGATTTATGTAAAAACATAGTAGTTAGTACAATATCATAATCCTAACAATAATAAAATAACGTTGAAATTCATATAAGTTATGGTGTATTAAGAAACATGAGTACGTTTTTACCCGGGTGGGCTAAATCTTAAATCTTGGGGTTTGGATGCAGAACTACAAGGAAGTGATGGCCTCAGTGTACCTACGGGCAGTATGCTCAGCATGAGCTGAGAGGGGCTTTGCTCCAGAGCCGTTTTTATAAAGCCTTAGCTTCCTAAACATTCAAAGGAAAAGTCTCTAAAACTTTGCTGGTGTTCCTACACTTCCTCTGACATTGTCCGTGTTTCCTGCTTTAGATTAGCAGCAGCCTTTTGACTCTTTGGTTGACTCAGCCAAACAATGTTTTGTGCCCTAATTTGTTGTCCTAGATGTCAACTAAAGGTCTATGCAGTCAGTAGTACAGTATGTACAGCAGTAATTAATAGTTGGAATCCTCTGAATGGCATTTCAACAAAATTATTAGATAGTAAGGTTTCAAGTGTTCTTTATACAATGTAACTGTGGTTATCACTTTACTCCTGTATATTTAAGTATAACTGTGCTATCGCTTCAGTCACTGTTTAGAGGGGAAGTTCACGGCTTCGCATCATGACAGGAGCATGCGTGCGCTACCTGTGCCCTTCATGGCAGCCACCTATTTCAGCACCCCATCAGAAAAAAAAAAAAAAAAAGGGGATTTTTGCAGGGAGAAGGATTCCAGATCTTATCAGCTGCCTCATGACAAGCTGAGTACCATGAAACATGGGCTTTAGTGACAGCGCTGTCTGAAAGGTTTCCTGCTTCCCTGCTGCCCCGTGCAAGTCCATTTCCCCTCACACCACACCCTCAGCTGTGCTGTTTGTGGAGCAACCCAGTGAACCATATCAGGGAATTGATCCAGGTGAAAAATAGTCTTGTTTCTGTTTTGCCAGAAGTTTTAATCCAGGTCAGTTCACTTGCCCTTGGAGGCATCAAGACGTGAAGGAAGAACCACATACCCTAAAGCCTCCAGGCAATGACAGTACACCCTCCGTGACTGGTGAATCAGAAATCTGTGGCAGGTTTTCAAAACAGGATACAAGGGCTGGGACAAATGCATGACATCTGTGCTGCCTCAGTCATAAAAGACTTTTAAGACTACAAGTCGTCTTTTTTTTTTTCCTTTCCTTCATCATAAACTCCATTTCTAATTTCATTTTGCCAAATTACAGTAGCAAGACTTAGTATTTGATCTCAGCTGGGGAAGGCTGGAAGCACTGGGCAGGGAGAAGGCATGAAGGGCCTCTCTAAAAACAGGCTTACACTTTTTTTTAGAATAAGATTTAACACTAGGAAGCTTAATAGTTTACTTTATATTCCTTGATTTTCATGTGGTAACCAGCACTTCCCACCCAGCTGTCCTTCCAGGTCACACTGCTATGAACTAGGTGTATTTCATCTAAGATCTCCCTTGCTCATAGAATTAGGTCATGTTTGGGAGATATATCCCTCTCTGTAATGTCATATAAACACCTGTGCCCAGTTACATGTTGGAGGAGGAATTACAATGCGTTGCTGAACTGAGTGTCCTTTAGAGAAACTTCTCTGAGCAGTCAATCTCTCCCCTGCTCCTCCACCTCAACTGATGAGCCAATTTTTCCAGCAAGATTTGAAGGCAGGAGAAGGACGCATGAGATGAAACATGTCAGGCTGCAGTGGACCATTAGACAAGCCAGCTACGTGAGGTTCACACTTCATCCATGAGACTAGTCAGGTCTCCCATCACTTCCATCAGTCACCTCTATTACCAGCAAAGCATAGGATAAATTCCACAGGACCGATGATGGACAGTATATTTAAAATACTGTGTTTAAAGAAGTACTTAGGATTTTAAGTTGGGGTTTTTTTTCTAATTTTCAGTGTATCTACAGAAATAATTATTTAATAATTAGCTGGAGAGGGTTACAGAAAGCTATTATTTATCATGAATATGTTGTGGCTATACTTCTCTTTAACACTAATTTCAGGATGTATGAGACTAATGTGAGTCCTGCGCTATCAGTAAAGAGTAAGACCTGCCTTTATGGCCATGCAAAAATCAACCCAGGTGACTGAATACCAGAGGAGGCTATAAGGTCATGATTTACACCGGAAGTTACATAAAAATACCTCAGAAAAGGCGGCAGGAAGATGATGTACCCCATCTCCATGCTTAACAGGAAGGAGGTAATCTGATAACTTTCTACTACGATAGTTTTTGAAGCGCACTGTAACTTCTAACTCTCAATTCTTCATCTGCTGGAGTTTCACAACTGAATATAGCGTAGGACTGATTTCAAAAACTGCTGAAACTGACTAAAGGTCTGCAAGTTATAATGGTTTGTGCTTCCCGTTAGTTGGATGTATGTTTAAATGGACATTTTAGGCCCTTAATTAAGAGTGTCATTAATTGCAGGTCAAACAGATTTTTGTGCAACATTGATGAAGATTTGATGTAGACCTAGAGGAAAAAGAGGATAGAGGAGTGCAGATAAAGAAATTGTAAGGGTACCAAGCCGACTAACTGAAAAGAAGGCAGGAGGACAGTAGGGGTAATTTGAAGAATTTGCTATTGTATTAAAGTCCTGCTTAGAAATCAGGATTTAATTTGCAGTTAAATTTTTACTCAAGGCTGTTGTTTGTCTATCGAAACAGAATGTGTAC
The DNA here is from genome assembly GCA_013398295.1 of Chionis minor. NCBI lineage: Eukaryota > Metazoa > Chordata > Aves > Charadriiformes > Chionidae > Chionis > Chionis minor. The sequence goes on from VZSF01002167.1 coordinate 623,000, forward strand.
TGCCAGTCTTCTAATTACAGCGTTATCATCAGCTTCAGCAAAGGTCATTGTACAATACTGATGCACCTAAAGCTTTATTTTGACTACAGAGTTAAATATTAGACAAAATTCTGACTATGTATAATTTTTTCTTACAGACCTTGGAGGAGAGGGTGGGCCAGCAGTCACCCTTCAGGTGTGCATATTGCGGAAACCTTACAGACTTGTAAAATTTTCTTTATAAATCAACAAAAGACCCCACAAACATGATGGGTAAAGAAAGAGACAGAAAGCAGATACTGGGCTTACTGGAGACCTTAAGGGATGCTGCCAGCACACAGAGAAAAATGAAAACAAGAAGAGCTGGGCAGGAGACTTCAAAAAACCCCTTTTTTTAAAATACAAAGAACAAGCAAGAGGATGTGTGATATTTACACAGTTTTGTACATATTAAATAACATAGATAGGGGTAACAGACCGTGAGGTTCCACCTAGGTTTATGTGATCCATCCCATCAGGAAAGTCGTGGTAGCGCTGTAATACCTTGTGCTGTTTGGTTTCATGGAACACTCGGTCAAGAACAGAGAAATGATGTATCCCAGGTCACTATCTCACTGTCAACAGCAAATTGTTAGAATATTGAGATATCCCTGGTGTTACTGAATAGTTATTCAACAGTCAGGTTATAGCTTAATGAAACCAGATCCATAGAAAGCCTCTTTGCTGAAATAATGATGCTTCACTCTGAATTTTTACTTGGATATAATGCATTTTCCTTCACTAATATAATTCCAAAAGGTCAGTGGGGTTGCCCTGGGCCATAGGTTTTCTTACCTGTTTGTGGATTGAGCTTGAGGAACCATTCGTTCAGTCCTCTGTGGGAACTGTGCTTGACTTTCATGAATGCTTGCAGGTGTTTCAGTTTGTGGAGCCTGTCCCAGCCATTTATATTCTGATTTTGCTTTCTTCACTTTTCCCACCCATTAAGGCCTTCAAACTTGCATAGACAACTTTATCATATGCTGCTTTTCTTTTTGCTAAAAAATGTAGATGCTTTCTCCTTTTGCTGTACCCTTTCCAACTAAAAATATTTCACTCTGTCTTGATTTTTCTTTTCATTGTAAATGCACTGACTTAAGTTTCCACTGGTGACAGATCCTTCTGGGAGCGTGTTCTTCTGTTCCTATGCGCAGAAATGTTACAACTTGTGTAGCAGTGCGGTTGCTTGGTTTTGTCAGCTACACTGATGTGCAATCACTTTACGCAGAGAGAAACAAGAACGTGATAACAGCTTTCTTCCCTCATACAGAAAAAATACCTTATATCTGGGCTTTCAAGACCCTCTACAGCTTCTCAGATTTAAATGCAGCTTTAGGTTGTTTACAAAGGGATCTGGCCATATAAGCTTTCTTTGTAAAACTCTTTAATCTATGAAATAGCGGAGCATCTAACTTTCAAAATCCCTTGATTAAGTTTCCTCAGGCATGCACTAGCCTCGTAGATGAGGGGAGAGCAGTGGATGTCGTCTACCTGAACTTCGGTAAAGCTTTTGAGTCTGTCTCCCATGAGGTCCTCATAGAGAAGCTGTTGAAGTATGGGCTGGATGAGCAGACAGTGAGGTGGATGGAAAACTGGCTCAACGGCCACGGCCCAGAGGGTGGTGATCAGCAGCACAAAGTCTAGTTGGAGGCCAGTAACTAGCAGCGTACCCCAGGGCTTAATGCTGGGCCCAGTCCTGTTCAATATCTTCATTAATGATCTGGATGATGAGGCAGAGTGTACCCTCAGCAAGTTTGCTAATGCCACAAAATGGGCAGGAGCGGCTGATACACCAGAGGGTCATGCTGCCACCCAGCGGGACCTTGACAGGCTGGAGAACTGGGCTGGCAAGAACTTGTGAAGCTCAATGAGAAGTGCAAAGTCCTGCACCTGGGAAGCAGTAACTGCGAGGACCAATATGTGCTAGGGGTCACCTGCATGGAAAGCAGCTTGGCAGAAAAAGCCCTGTGGTTCCTGGTGGACACCAAGTTGAATATGAGCCACCAATTTGCGCTTGCCACTAAGAAGGCAAATGGTATCCTGGGTTGTGTTGGGAGTGTTGCCAGCAGTTCAAGGGAGGTGATCCTTCCCCTCTACTCAGCACTGGTGAGGCCACACCTGGAGTGCTCGGTCCAGTGCTGGGCTCCCCAGTACAAGAGGGACATGGACATACTGGAGATAGTCCAGCAAAGGGCTGCAAAGATGATTAAGGGACTAGAGCATCCGTCTTATGAGGTACAACTAGGAGAGCTGGTGCTGTTCAACCTGGAGAAGAGAAAGCTCGAGGGGGATCTTCTGCATCGGTATAACTACCAGAAGGGAGGGTACAAAGAGGACAGGGACAGGCTCTTTACAGTGGTGGCCAGTGACAGGATGAGAGTCAGTGAGCACAAACGGAAACACAGGAGGTTCCCTCTGAACATCAGAAAACACTTTTTTACTGTGAGGGTGACCGAGCACTGGCACAGGCTGCCCAGAGAGGTTGTGGAGTCTCCATATTTGGATATATTCAAAAAACAGCTGAACATGGTCCTGGGAACTGTCTCTAGTGGCCTTGTTTGACTAGAGGGGTGGGCCAGGTGACCTCCAGAGGTACCTTCCAACCTGAGCTATTCCGTGACTCTGTAACCATTGTAACCTCTGTCCACCACTAGCTGTGGACCCCTTCCTGTCTTCTAGCACTACTCGGCATTCACTGGGCTTTTTCCCTATCACCACAAGTTTGACTTTCCCTGCTAGAACTGCAGCCCAGCCTGCCGGGGCATGCCTCGTGGTAGAAAATGTCCAGTCATTCATCTGGGAAGAAAAGTGCTCCAAGAGAGATCCTCAACTACTGTAGATTGGATAGCTCTGCGACCCTAACCGTTCACGTTAGCTGACACACTGGTACCACGTCCTTGGCCGCTGTTACTCACATACGCACATGTTTGCTCTTGGACCCGTCCGCATTTAAGAAGAATCTAATGCAAGTGAAGATTAACCATAAGAGGGCTAGGATTTGATATTAAAGTACTATTGATCACTCCCTGTCCTACTTGCAACAAGTGAGCGGCATTGGTCCTGGCACCTAGACACCCTGCAGTCACCTGCCTTGTACCTCCAGCAGTCATCTGCGAGCGTGCAAAGGGGAACACAATACTACCAGGCTCTCATTAACTTGAATAGCCCTCAGAAGTTTCCAAGGCATGCTGTTTAGAAAGCACCTCTTCATATCTCTCTGGAAAAGCCTAGATATAGTTATTTCCAGACATTATGCTTGGCTGAATCTGTTACTAGCTCCTGGATGTACAGGTAATCAGCAAATCCGAACTTATTTCAGGTGCTGTGCTCGAATGAGCAATGCCTTGGCCATTGGGCTGGAGAGGTTTCCCATTCCGAGCTGTGACAGCATTAGTGCTGTTAAGGGCATTTCATTTTATTTAGCTGAGTAATGGAACTGCAGTTGGGGCTCCAGTGGTGGTGGTGGGGATTGAATCTGGTGTCCAGGCATAGAATGGATGGATGAAATTTAAGAATGAAAGAAGTATGTGAAATTATTTTGGGCTTGTCCTTGAGCAGAAAATTTCTAATGAACTGCTATATAACAGGCTAAATCGTGGGAAAAAAATAGTTTATGAGATCACTGGTAATTTAATATGATTACAAGATGGATTAAACCAAGTTGAAATAATTGGAAGTAACCTTTACTCTTTATTTGAGAGAGTTGCAAGAAATCTGCAAGTTAATTTATCTGAGCTGGCAGCAGAGATTAAGGCAGCCTTCTTACCCGAAACACTGGTAATATCTCTGCCTAAAAGAAAGAAAAATGACAGCTGCTTAGAAGTTTCTCAGGAACTACCATGGGCTTCCTGAGAACTGTTTTGATCCAGTGGCATCTGGAGGATAAGAAGTAGTCCAGATGGTGAAAGAGGTAGGCAGACCTCAGAGCAGTCTAAACAAACATTTAGTATGATCCTGAGAAGAGGTGTTTGTGGGGTGCTTGGTGAGAAGGAGCTTGGTGATGAAAACTGCATCAATTTTTCTGATCCTCTGCATGCTCAAAAAAGCAAAACTGTACATTCTTTTTAATACAGAGAACTGTGCTGGAGGTGAGAATCCTTCATGATTTTTCATTTTAAAATCAACTGATCTGCACCAAATCCCACACTAACATACCACATAAACCTTTTGCATTAGTGGGGATGAAATCTATGCCTGCGTGAAATTTAGTCCCGCAGCTTGTGCAGGTAGCACATCACTATAGAAAAAGAAGTGTTTGCATTAGATCGTGACTGCAGTTTTACAGACAAATTAGCGTTTGCTTTATGCCCTACAATACAGATGGCTTACACATTTTGCTCAGCTTAGGAAATACATCCCTTTGGAGATGCTCAGCAAGCATAAATTCTATAAATTATGAAGGTTTTACTAGCCCTTTTATCCAGGTGAGCTGGGAACTAGGAATCTTCATCCAGCTGATCTATGACTGAGATACCACAAGTGTTTAAATTTTAGAATGGGTGCAGGGGCAGGGAATGTTTATCAAGTTGCTTACATGATTTTCCATGAGTTACGGTTCTAACCAGGGTTTACCCACCATCACCTCACACAGCGTTCCCAAAAAGACACAACCAATGAACGAGGATTTGGGAATGGATAATAATGTTTTTTTAGCAGGTCATTCCCAAGTGAGAAACCCCAGGTAGCTCTGTTGTTAGGGAGGCTGTAATGTTTTCATCCTCACCCAACACCTCCACGCTCAGAGGACTTCCCATTGCGTAAAACAAGTCTTGCTGCTGAAAGAAACACTGTGAGCCAAGCTGGCCTCACTCAACAAGAGACCAACTTCATCTGAAGAATGCGATGGCCTTTTGCCAAAACACAGAAGAAAGCCAGGTCCTGAAAAGTCCTGTAGGCCACATCAGTAATGAAACTTGAATTGAACAATGTGAGATTAATGAGGGAAACTGGTAAAATGTCTGATAAACCTGAGAGCTTTTAATATCCTTTAAATTACTAGTAGTAGGTGGCCCAGTTTGAGCAAACTGTACATCAGAACAAAAATCACCGTTGTCCAGTTCCAGCATTTCTGTGACAGAAATCTGGCAGTGCTGTTCAGAGCTGTTGGAAGCAGAATAAGCACTGACTCAGGGGGAACCCCTCCGTGAAAGAACTACTGGAGTTTATTTCTAGATCAGAAGAAAAAAGCAACCATACAGTATTGTAATTTTGTTTGAAAAACAGAAGAGGTGAAGGTTCTTGTTATTACTTGCTACAGCATGTGTTCCTTGAGGTCTTTAGGACCTAGGCAGCGATTTTAATGCAAAATAACAATGATGGTTTGTTTAAAATCTTGGGCATGTTTGGACTGGTTCGGAGTGTAATCAAAATGGTGAATGATTAAGTAAAATTTTGCTGTGTGAATACGCTTGTTCATTCACAGAGCTCTAGTTACAGATGCATAAAATGCCATGAAACCCTCCAGAGTGCGCTGCAAAAAGACATTTTTGGAAAATCTAACAATTATAGGCAAATATACACGCCGTATTGGCTGGCGAACATGGTCGTGAGACTAGCATGTAACTGGAAGCTCATTTAAATGGAGAGGGCCAATAGGCACCTCTCCAGTAGCCCGCCGGTAAAAGACAGAAACACTCGAGGTTTCAGCTATAACTGAAGAGCTGCTTCAGTTTCCTAACAGCAGCTGTGACAAGCAAAACATGCGAAAACATGAGAGAACTACTTATAAAGTGGGGAGAATAACAGCAATAGCAAAACAGCTTAACAGGAAGCAGCGGAAGAAATAAGACCAAAACAAGCCTCACGAGTGCAAAGACAGGTCGAAAGACGAGCAGTCCCCAAAGAATATCCTGAGCTCTGCAGGGAGCAGCTGAGCAGGCCACTGGAGTGGCTGGAAGGTGTATACCTGGCTTGCTGCTTTCCACGGGTCTTGTATAGAAGAGTGCCGGAGGTGCAGGGACGTACAGGCTGGTTTCATGCATGTCCTGCTACCTTGGGTACCAGACAGTATGAATGCAGCTACACCGCTTTTGGGATCAAAGCCCAGAGCCAACGTAAACAATTTCTCGTGGCTCTGAACCCAAGCGAATACCTGGAACCTGTCAGGTACAAATAGATTTCTCCACCTACTTTAGGCAGGTGTTTCAAGACCAAACTCCAGCTGCAATCAGGAGCGCGGCGCCGCAAGGAGCCCAGCAATACGATACTGAAGTGCTTCTCCGTAGAGGTGACACGCATGATCCGATCATGCCCTTCTACTTAGGGACTGTCTCTGTATGGACTAAGGCAGTGAGGTCTGCACAGCAGCTTAGGTACTGGTAGGACTTCGCAGCTTGGACGCAAGCCGTACTCACATAGTGTGGCACTTGCCACTTTTCCTCAATGAGAGGTGTGACGCACATCACCCTCACTGCAGTATTATTTCTGCACTACTCACCGTGAAGAAGGTAACTATAGTGAGTAGCTGGATTTCTTTGGACTATCTGAATTATTCTGAATGCCCTGATCTGTTAAAAATATTACTCAACGCAAAATAAATTTGTTCTTCAATGAAAGAAATCAAAGCGTATCGCTACACGCATTCCAAAACACCTGAATGCATAGAGAAGTATTACGGGAAGAACAGGAAGAAAATTGTTTTACTTATCTGCATAGGCAACGAGCAATGAATGTTTAAGCAACAAACAACCTTCATAAATTAAGTAAGTCCCAGAAATACGTGCTTTCAGTGCAGACCTCATGCTTTTTGTTGAGGGGACATGGAAAACCACTGGGGTGACTAATAAAAAGATTGACTTATTCCAAAGTAAATGCTCCTAGGAAATCCTCAGAGAAAGATCTTCTTACAACATCAAGAATTCTAACCAGGACAAGCTCACATCAGGATCGAGCACAGCAAGACGATTGATAGACACATTTAGGACACCACCAACATGACTTCCATAGTAAGTGATAATATGGATGCCATCTGGAAATCACAGAAAGGGAGTTGGATGTGGATGAGCTTCTGTCAAAGTTGATCTCTATTTTTTTCCTGCTATTTTTTGTGCAAGTTCCTGACTGTGATTATTTTTACATAATCAAAATTCCCTTGCTGATACACAATCTTAGCATACTTACGGGTGGAGAAGTTCTGAGAGTTAAAGGCTTCGGGGGAGCAAATGTTTAGTTCTGCAAGGTTTCAGGGAAAGGATTTAAGCTGGCTGGCTTTGCCATGATTTCTCACGATGGATCCTAACAATTTTCAAACATCTTTTTCGCTGCTATAATCAGCAGAAAAGCTGTAGAAGGTTTGTGAGTTCCAGAGTATATCGGCGATTGTTCTTGATCGGATATACATTAATAACGTGTGCTCCTGTAGGTCCCACAAGCCATACAAGTACTTAACTTGCCTGAAGACAAGTGATTCCTGCCTTGCTTGGTCACATACTCACGGACTTCCTTCTGAGGCTGGAACACCTGCGCATTTTCATTGGATTCATTCTGCTCCATAACACTGAGATGACACTCTAATCCTTTTAAGGAAGAGCACCTCACATTATCACCTCCAAATTCTTACAAGCCCCTTCAAACTTGTGGTTTTTCTCTCAGCAAAAATGGGATCCTGCAAGCTATAATCAGGGCAATCCCCAAGTTATCACAATTGCCCTTTGTGTAAAGCTGTTTCTTGTTAGCACTGGAACGGTCCTAAAATAAGTAGCTGTTGAGGCCTGCAATATAGAAAATTTGTATGCTTGGATTCTCATAAATGCAGCTCTTAATTAACCTCCTTGTCAAAAGGGATGCATTTGCGCTAGTTAAGTGAACTGTCTATTGACTAGTTGATACTGAGAGAGTATCAGTATCTCCAAAGCGCCACCCATGGCAGATCACAAGCTAGCGCTATCTGAGACAATGTTCCCCAAACTGGGAGTCGTACATTAACACTCTGTTTAAAATGGAAGTGTCACGACCGTGGGATACAGGACGTCTCCTGAAGTGTGTTTATATTCAGCTGAATCGCCAGCGTGCCGAGAAATTCGCTGGAAAAGCTTTGCTGTAAACAGCAGGTTGTAGCAGGGGGGGATAGTGCCAGGGCATACAGCTTCTCTAGGGAATCAACCCCCAGCTCCAACTAGCTGCAGACGTGTCCCAGCAGCTCCTAGCTGAACAAAACACAGGGAGGACTTTGGGAATCACTCCAAACACAGATAGCCAATAAAGTTTGTGATTGCTCTGTTTCTTTTTGTTTGTGTTCTGAATCTATTTGCTAGTTTCTTAATTTATTTTACTTTTCATCTGGTCATCTGGCAAATGTCACCTGGTTTGGAAGACATTTACTTTTAGCATGAGCTGGCAATAGATCAGGTGATCTGACTTCAGGGAAAAGCACGTAGCAAACTTCCACTAAATTACACCTAAACCACTTGTACCTAAATTAGAGTCTGTCCTGCTATCTTCTGGAAGAAAGTAGTGCAAGGAGAAGCTCTGAAAGAAGAGTAAGGGTTGCCTTCTAGGCAAGTCAAACTAGGAGAGAAGCCAGCCTAATACTGGCTGAATAAAACATGAAATGTGAAAAAAAACCCCAAAAACAAAGCAAAAAACAAACAAACACACATACCCACCCACCCCCCAAAAAAACCTAGGAGAAAAGGTGGAAAGTGAAAAACTGTACCAAAGAACAAGAAAATCAGTCAGCAATGCCATGAGGTTGTTGACCAAGAAGCAGAGAGCAATAAATTGTGGTGGCTCCCAAGAATCATGGAACTAAGATAAGGAAGCTCACAACTGAGAAAGAAGATGATCTGATACCTGATGGCAGTTGTAACTTTCTTCAGGTTACTAGAAACTTGAAGAAGTTCATATGAAAAAAGATCAACTTGGTCACTTCATATTTAATGAGATGCTCAAATTGTATTTTTGTGTCCAAAACACTGTGAAGTTAGTTATACAACAACAAAAAGAAAACTAAAAAAGCAAGGAGAGGCTGAGGAGTGCTTCACTTTACTAAAGGTGAGTCTCCAGAGTAAACCACCAGTAGCCCAGCTTGGTGCTTCACAGGCTGAGATGTCCGTCTTTCATCTTGCATCTGCTCTCCATGTAGGCAGGAGTCACAGAGAGTCTGCCTTGGGGCAGGAAGAGGATCTTGCATCTTCCAGTCTAAGGGTGTCAACCCAGTGGGACACTTATCGTCAAAAGTACCAGAAACTTCCAAACATGCACAGGAAATTTGCAGAAGGACTTTTGTGTAATAGAGAGCAGATTGTTAGAGAAGGCTGCCAGAAAGCAATTACCCGTTAAGTGCACAAGCTATGTCTGAGATGGGGATATCGCTTGGTGTATTTAGCAAATTAAGTTCTTTCAAGGCAATACAAGTAGAAAAAGATTGCTCTTATTTAAAGAGTGGTGAAAAAGAAAGAAGCACTGGACTCTGTTCTTCATCAGTCAGAAAAAAGTGACTTAGCTGGAAGAGGCGAGTGAATTTCTGAAGGTATGCCTGAGTGCAGGTAGGAAAGGACGTGCCTAAAGTGTGATAGTATCCCATTTCCACTTTGCCCACTGAAAGATTTCTTGGACGGTGCTGTACTTGTCCTGCTTGATCTGTATGGTCAGAAGCCCTTTTGGTTTCTTTAAGGACTCCTAGTAAGCAAACACTGGATCTGAAGATGCATGGGAAAAGTCTGCCTTCATCACTTAGTTGGAATTCCAATACATTTGTAAGATACGAACTAATTCAGACAAGACAATGCAGATTCGACCTAGTCCTCATGGGTGAAGTTTTCAAGTTCAGCAGCACAGAGGAAGACCACAAAGAGTGTGTAGAGCTGTGTCAGGAGACTTTAAAAAGGGAAGTACAAAGATGAGAGATGAGGCTAAATCTGCTGATTCAGCGTTCCCAGTACAGACATCGGCTTTGGCAGTGGGCTTTCTTTGTAGTCAATGGAGAGAACAGATGTTTCTGGGCACAATTCATTCCATTTGAACATTGATATTTGTACTAGATTAAACAATCTGCACCTTGAATTTGCCACTTTCTCTCCACTGACTGTAAAGCGGAGGCAGGGCGATCAGCTCAACTGTAAATGCTTCCAACACGGATGTATAAAACCAAGCCAGAAGAAGTGGGCGTTGGACCAGATGACCTCTAGAGGTCCCTTCCAGCCTTAACCATCCCGTGATTCTGTGAAGCCCAGGCAAAGTGCTGACATGTAAAATTGGAGCGGCCAAAGGCAGCTGCCCCTCAAGGCATGTACCCAAACCAGCTCCAAATCCAGGCTTTCGCAGCATTTGAGATGATAACAGGACAGTCGTGAGGGGTCAGTGATATTGTCACTCCATTTACTCATCTGGGTAAAACAATGCGAGCCTTGACAAGATAGTACATACAGAAGCTCGTTAGGAGATTGTCAGGAAAGCAAAGGAAAAGTTACTGAAGGGTCAGTCCTATTACAGACAACCCTAATTTTATTAAGATTTTGATCTGTGCCGTCGGTCATTGTCAAGAACAGATAGACATGAAGCTGCGGCCCTTGGGAATTGAATAAACAACTTTTTACATGATGAGAGCCAGTTACTAAATAACGTTTTTTTTTTATCCCAGTGTGACCAGACCAACAAATGTTGAACTGATGTCCGAGCTGCTGAGGAACATAAAGTGCCTTGGGCTGGAGGGAATAAATGTGCAGCTGCCACAGGAAAAAGGAAAGATGGAGGCCTGCAACCAAAATGGCATGTTTCTGAGAAGACTGTGATGGCCAAAGAAGCAAATAACTTGCAAAAGGTCACCTTATTTGCCTGAAAGTCTCATTCTGCCACTAATTTCTGGAAATAGATCAAGTCAGAGGAGGAAGTGTAATCATCTCCAAACTGTTTATGAGTCAGAGATTAAAGTGGGCTGATACGGTGCGAAGAAGTAAGGAGGTGTGAGGGAAAGAAAGCGCTCCTCTGTGACTGCTGTCAGATCCAGTATCTAACTGCCCATAAGTTGGTTGCATTACAGAGGGAATGTAATACCCTTTGTAATCATTGTGGGAGTCATTTTTCATGATTCTTTAGGTTTATGTTCTAAAGCAATTAGCTAGGCCCTCCAGGAGCACCTTGACCTACAGCAGCCATAATTCCCACCCAAAAAAAAACCCCTTAAAATGTCCTCCATACTTTTTTTACATGAACTTAAAAAAAAAAAAAAAAAAAAAAAAAAAAAAAAAAANAAAAAGAAAAAAATCAGAAGTAACCTTTCTCACGTGTCAAAAACACTGCTAAGTACTAGCAAGTAACTCAGACAGATGGACATCCATGGCAGCTGTCTTGGACAAACAGCTGCCCAGAAGAAGGAAAGAGTTTACATTGCTTTATATGCACTCTCCCTTTTCAGCACTTTCAGCCCTGAGGATTTTGTCAGTAAACTGAAGGAAAATATTTAGGAGTACAGTGCCAATAAATAAAGAATTTGTTTCCCTAATCGGCTCCTCCCCGCACCACTCAAACCCAGCCACCGTACTCGAGAGCTATAGCCCTTTCTGGGCTGTGAGGTGAGGTATGCATTCATCTCTACAACACAGTTTTCCCTCTGGTGGTTAGAATTCCTTTCCAATTCATATCCCAAAAAAGTACATTTACTATGCAAGTAAATTTTGTTAACCAAGTCAGGAATGTGGCCAAGAGGAAATTGCTGAGAGAAGAAGGAGGAAAAACACAATGTCAAAATTCTGAGTGGCTGTTGAAAGTACCCTTGTCTTACTCCAAAACAGGTAGGAAGAGAAAGATGGATGCGTTAGGTTGGCATTGGCAATTTTATATTCAACCTCTTTATTGCTTTCCTGATATATTCAGTTCACGAGGGATCTGATTCTCTACTTTGCTATTCCGTTTCAAATCGGGTAATCATGGAAGGTAATACCCACGTCCTTCACTGTGCTAAATTAAGCAAGCCAACTCATGTGGCAAGGGAGTAGGTGACCCAGCAGCCTTATTTACTGGAATATTTTAGGTTAGTCCTGTTGAATTTCTTAGTTCCTCACAAAAGTATTTCCTCATGTTTCTACCCAAAAAGAAAGGCTCGTGACAGCCAAGAATCCCTGCCCTGAAGGAGCGCACAGGCTTTGCTGCTGGTCAGCACTTCCAAGTCGCGTGTGTGAGAGGAAATAAGGAACAGCACCAGGTGTCACAGCATGGCCAATGTGAACCTGGAGTAAGTCTCAGAAATGTGGACTCCTGTGCAGAGCATCAGCAAGGACGTGGAGCGGACACCGATCACTTTAAAATGCACTGTCCCATGTTTTGAAAAGCCTCCAGAATGTCTGGCCCTACCCTGAACAAGCACAGCGTCTCCCAGTCTGGCCAGTGAATCTTCAGGTGTTTGGTGCACTCAACTCTTAAATCACGCGCGCGCACACACAAATCCAAGAAAGGCTTTGCTGGTGAAAACGTTGCAGGAGGAGCTCACAGCCTTCCAGAAGCTATAAAACCAAAACTTTTGAAATTAATAGAAACCTCTTTTCAGCATGCTTTAATAACCTCCATTATTTAGCTAGTTATCCGTCTTGTCCCAAAGTGTACTTCCATGTTTGGTCATTTCTCTCCCTCTGGGATTTGCTGCGATGCTGTCAGCCATTGCATGTGTTAGGGGTGCCAGACCACATTGAGTCATTCTCAGCATCCCAGCCCTTTTCAGCTTCTGAAACCGGGGCCTGTCCCCTTCTCCCCAGGAATCGCTGCGGACTCTCCTCTGGGCCAGCAGGGCCACCGGCTTCCATCTTCTTGGCTAAGCTCAGATTTACCCCTCCATCCCCTCAGCTCCAAACGTGGCTCCTTCTTTTAAATTTTATTCTCTGCTTTATGTCCTGGCTGAAGTTGCTTTAAGCTACTGACACCCATAATTTTTTTCTTTTTTTTTTTTTTTAAAAAAAAGGATGCAAAGTACCTTAAAGGGAGCGCCCCTGAATTTGACCCTCAAGTGAATTCTGCAAAGGTTAGCCCTCACGACTGTCGGAAATGCAGCTGCCTGGAAAGGCCAGTCCCATGACCTATTTTAAACACACAATCACTGATTCACGGCAGAAATCTCGTTATGGACATGCATTTTTTTGAAGAACTGCTGAGCAGCGGATAACAGCCTATCTTCAAATTAAATCCAGTTCAATAAATAGCGCAAAATTAAATCATTCAATGTCTGTTCTGCCTTGAGCTATACTTAAGCCCTGTGCATGATTAACAGATTAGAATGCGAAAAAAAGCAGCTTAATCTGTCTGTTGCAGGGATACTTTTATTCCCCTGTGCTGCAGATTGTTTTATCTCTGGATACTACACCAGTCAAGCTCTGCCTGTAGGTCCCAGCAGATGGTGTGGCTAGAGGAGCACTGAATCTCCAATTTATCCTGAAACCTGGATATTTATGTTGTGTTCTTTTAGTGATAATACTGTTTTCAGTTCTTGCAAAGAGCTAAATATTTGTCCTTATTATATTTATTACAGCAATATTTCCAGTGAAGATCAACACAGACAAACGCCGAGAGGCTCAGACACGGGAAATGGCTGGTCCCAGGCCGTGCAGTAATTCAGTATAAAAGAAAAAGTGATGGCATCCAGATAGCCTGAATCCTACTCTAATGCCTTATCTGTAACAACACGCTGTCCGCTATGGGGCTGTCACTTATCCTTTGAATTAGCACTTTATATTAGGACATTTAAATCCTAAATGTTCCTCACGATGAACTTCAATTAATTAACAAAGCTGGCATTCCCAGCCTCTATTTTCTTAAATGGAGCCTGCTTTTAATTTTTTATAAGGCTGCATTGCTGTATGACTACACCACTGCACTTAAAATAAAAGTAACTATAGTGGATTGATACACGGCTCAATCCAACAGAATATAAACCGAATTTTTCCAGTGCAGCAGCAGCACGTTTCAGTTTCAGCAGAAAGAGGTGACAGTGCTCAGCATTTTGCAGGGTGAAGCCATTATGTACTGTCAATATTATATACACTGTATATAGCGCTGGTGACAAAGAGTATCAGGCACACAGGGAGACCACGCTCAGCTGCCTGGAATATCACCGCACACTCTTTGGCACCAAAATAACCGGAACGTCACTAGCATCATTTGCATTTCATAACTGCAACTCACATAAATATAGTGGCATATCGGAATACCAATGAGACACACTGGCATATTCATATATTTTTAAACATGAAAAAAAAAAAAAAAAAGCCAAAACCCTGCTGTACCAGGTGATATTCCGCAGTCTGCTCTGATACCCACCCTCATTTATGCCAGCTGCTTCCAGCAGAGGTTTGCTACCAAAGTGCCTGAACAAACTAGAAAGCTGCCGGCAGAGGGGATTTTTTCAAATTGAGCAGTGGGCTTTCAGTTTAGTAATTCTTTTAAATGGCCAACATAACGCCCTCAAACCCCTACGTGGCCTTACGAGCTACAGGGCCGAGTCAGACTGTTGCCTCAGGTACAGAATCCCAATGACAATCAGCCTGCGCCAGCTGTAAAAACAGGGCGGGCTAATGAGCAGGGTGATGGTACATCCGCTGCATCTGCTGAGCACAGGCGTATGAGAAGAGCTGGCCTACGAATAGGTTTATATGTCAAATGGTTTCCTTTTTGCTAAGCTTTCATGCAGTTTTCCTCTATCAAGATTTCAGAAATGAGTCAGGTGATCCATGACCCAGTTTGAAACAGGAAAGTTACCCCACCTGCTACGTTACCAAGAGCAAGGACAGTCATCTGGGTTTCGGTAATGCTAAAAGGCAGTCATTCTCAGCTGTAGTTTTCCAACGAATTGATGTTTGAGCAGATGGCTTTGTTGTGTTAGAGGGTTTTTTCTTGCAGTTATTTCTACAGTGACTTCTACTAAAACAGTGACAACATGTCTTTGAGACCATTCGGTGTGATAAGGCTGTGTTGAGAATTTAAAAACCGGTTTGTATGTGTCATACTATTTTTCTGCAGAAAGACATCAGAACAACAGAGTCTGTAACGTGGAGAACAGTGAACAGTTTTTAAGTTGTTTGCTTTAAAAGAACTGTATTTGTAGTGACCTACTTCAATTTAAAGTGGCCGTGAGTCTCATACCTGATTGATCTGTAAATTTGGGGGTATGTAAAATTCCTAAAAAACAAATTGAGTCTGAGATGCTGGATATCTGAGGAAAGGCTGACTTTCCAGACTCTCCAAAACAGATAACCACAAGAAAAGAAAAAATCCCAATGTTGACAGCTAAGCCTCCAAGATGCTCTCCAGTTCCCCTCAAACCAGTGAGACACGCTGGGCCAGAAAACGGCGCTTCTCACAAGGTCAGGTTGGACGGGGCTCTGAGCAACGTGATCCAGTTGAAGATGTCCCTGCTCATTGCAGGTGGCTGGAATAGATGACCTTTAAAGGTCCCTTCCAACCCAAACCATTCTATGATTCTCTGAAAATATCATTTCATCTGATGAGCTCCTCGCCTGCAGTGCCAGGCTCTGCCCTTCCAGAGCCCCAAGGACTGGGGACACAGTAGGTGAGCCCCCAGCTTTTCCCCACCTTTTTTCACTTTATTATTACCAAAGGGACATCCATCCCCATGTTGGTATTTGGATTTTTTTTTTTAATGTTGTGACAAGGGAAGTGACAGCTTGCGCATCCCATGCACAAGAGGCACTTGATGACATGTGGCCCAGCCAACATCAGCTGCCATGAGCGGGCAAAGGGACGCAGCCAGAGAGACGAGCGGTAAGGCCACAAAGTCTCAGCATCTTGTAGATGCGTCAAATTTCCTGCAAATACACAGATCAGCTGGGCTCCTGCAATCCATCTGCGTATGTCCAGCAAGCGTTAGCCCAAATAACTACTTCAGTTCATCCAGGATGCCTGGACGGGCAACGGTGTGGCCACCAGAAGTTCAGAGAGTACAGAAGCTCAGAGCACGTCGGCGGTGCTCCAGCCAGAGCTGCAGGCAGGTCCCGAACTGCGTAGATTGATTTTTAGAGTTGAACGCTGTAGGGTTGGGCAGAAAAAAAGCCAAAGCTGTCAGTAACGCCAGTGAGAGCTGAGTGTAGGTGAGAAAATTTTCCCCAGGTTTAACCTGATCCTGAATATTTTCACAGAGTCTCTGGACTAACCTGGAACTGTCGCGTGCTTTTGTTTAATTAAGGGCTGTGAAGAGTCCTACTGAAACTATTTTGCTAATGTTTGTGTTACAAAGCCTCTGTGATAGTGATGTGAGAATAACAAGACTAATCCTGTCATCATAACCAAAACGAAAGGGAGCTCTGTTAACTGCTTGTGAGTTTGTGATTCCAAAAAAAGTATAGCTATGTTTTTTATGTTCAGCTACATTTTATATTTATTCAGTAAAATTTCTCCAGTCCTAGTCTAGACTTTGTGATCAAAATCAAAGTCATTTTTTAGAGTTTATATAAGGAAAGGTAATTTTGGTATTAACAGAATGATTTTGATATTGAATTTAGTGTACGGATCATAGCATATTAAAAAAAAATCACAACCTGACTTTAATTTCATTTATGCTTTAATTGGTTTTATTGCAACTTAGTATTATATTATGGAGGGTACTTTGGTTACATGTTTTCTTGATTTAATTTTATTGTATTTCAACCTCAAAATAGACTTTTCTACATCCAAAATAAATAATAAATCACATTTCTGTCAACAGGGGTAACACAGGTAACATGAGTATACCAGTCTACCAAACCAAAACTCTACCTGTTTTGTGGTGATAAGTTTATGATTCTTGCAGCCATATCCAGAGTCACCTTCCGAGGATGTTGCTTCTGGACTGATACAGGCTGACGCATAAAGGGATAATGCAAAGAGCAGAGGCAGACAGAGTTAATACAAGCAGGAGAACTGCAAGGTGAGGACAGGAAACACCCTTTCTGGTTTTGTTATAAGTAATTCAGTTTAGTCTGCTATAAAAGCTATTGGCAAATTAATTGGGACTGAAATATTAGCCATGTGCTGTTTCATTTGGTCTGGGTTTTTCCCAAACTGAAATAGATAAACCGGTTTTGAATTTTAAAATCCTTTCACACTTTTAATTTCCTGTAAATACCATTTAAGATGGTTTGGATTACAGTGGAAACCCATGTATTTTTTCAGCTGAGAAGCTATCTACTTACCTACTTGTCTCGGTTTGAGGTATCCAAACCACAACACCACTGACTGCTGATGAGGGTACTGATGACTGACAAATATCCATCATTTGAAAACTTGAGACTTGTCACTATAATCTATTAAACATACCACATTCTTTTAATTTTCTTGACTATCTTCTCATTCAATGGCAACAGAAATTGAGACAGACAGTATTCAGCAAAGCCACACGGTTTGGTGTTGACGCCAGTTTTACTTTCATCATTAATCAGCAGGAGGCATCGCTAATTAAATCAGAAAAGATGTTAAACACTCTCTATTTGAGTGCATTACTGTGCAGAAGGAATTGTGGTCAAGGCAGTAAAACTGCATCCTGCAAAATGCAGGGCTGGAACTCAGATCACAGGGAGCTCTTATTTGGGCTATATAGGGAAGGAAAACACGTCTCCTAACACAAACACAGATAATTTTAATTACTTTGTTTTTACAGGAGCCCTTTAAAGAGAAAATAAATTTTTTTAGGACTCCCACAGGATAAAGATAAATTAACCGAGTAAATAGACACAGGGCATCTTTGATCCCAGACAAAACATTTAAGCAAACTGATCAATTTGACTTCCTTGCAGAAGAACTGTCAGGCTGCCCCTGAGGAAGAGGGATGGCACTGAGCAATCCCTCAGCAATCCCTCGGCGTCATGTGAACCCTTGAAGTCCGCAAAGCCAAACTACTGTGAAAAGCGGTGATTTAGATTTGCCCCCAAAACCTTTTTGTCGGTGATGTAGGGTGTGTTACATCAAAGCCCAAGGTACTCTTGGGTGGAGAGAGTTCACGCTGTAAATTAGAGGGGGGAAAAAAAAGAAGTTTTATTGTTTTATTAGAAGAGCAATGAACAAAAAGGATCAAGAATGAGGGAGCTGAGATTAAAGAGTTTCCCAAAGTACTGGGCACAGGTGGGTTGACCGATAGCCTTGATGACTGACAGTAAGTCAGGATGCCGGGGCCCAGGACAGCTGGAAGAGGGCCATGTATCCTTGACCTGGCCTGTGCGTTCAGGAGGTGTCCCTCAGGAGATGCCTCAAAGGAGACCCTGGGTGTTCAGCAGGTGAAAGTCTGCTACAGCTGATGTACTCGAGATGCAAGGTGATACTGCTGCTAAGAAACCTTTATTTCAAGTCACACCGTAGACTGAGAGCTTGACTGAAGAATATTTGGAAGTCCTTTCACCAAGACTGAGTAGATAAAACCCCAAAATAGCTGTAATGTAAAGGGGCTGTTTAGCTACCTGGTTTTGCTTGGTTCTGAAGCAGCCCACCCCTGCCCACAGCCCAGGACCCTGGTTCAGCCCATCTTGGGGCCATCAGTCAGGAAAGGTCCAGATCAAAGCTACTTTGCTTGAGGTGACTTACCTTCATCAGAACTCTGATTGAGGAAGCTGTGGCAACCATGTCAAATACTCAAAATCTTAGAAAATGTGGTAAGATTTTCTGCCTGTTTTACCAGCGGCCTTGCAGTGTTTTCAGGGACCGTTTCCCAACAGCAGGTTGAAGGGGAAATCACAAAAAAAAAATCCCCGACCAGTAAAACCACAAAGTATAGCCATTTGTCAAAACAAGATGTAAAATAGGGACTTTCTTCCCTTTCACCCCAGTATCAAAATAAAAGTGAAGAGCTCTCAAGTAGCTCCTGCCGGGGCAGCTGCTTCAGCCTCAGGTGGGTCAATGCTCTTCCCCAGAGGCTGCAGGACCAGACCATCCAGCAAGAGGATAAACAGAAAAGCCCGTAGGTAAGAGGAATGAAGACAGTGAAGGAGGGACAACAGAAAAAACAACAACCAACCAACAAAAAAAATACAGCAAAGGAGACTACAATAAAGTTTCCTGTAAGCAGAGCAGAGGTATAAGCTGTTCAAATACACGCTGATGAACCTCATGGCCCGGAAGCCGGAGCAGCCTGGTTTGACCCATTCAGTCCTACCACCAGTTAACGCCTACGTGCTCTTCTCCATACAACCAAGCCCAGCAGCTAATAAATGATGTAGGAAGCCTGCCTGGACAGAGGATAATTCCAGGAGGTGCAGAGATCATGTTTTCCCAGGACATTTCTATAGTCATCCCGAAGGCGATAGGCAGCAGGAATTTCTTCTGAGAGGAGAACACGAGGAACACTGCAGAAACCGCGCTAAGATCAGCTTCAAGCTTTCGGGCTGCATTTAAATACTTTCTGTTTGAGCTGTATGGTTCAAACTAATTTGCAGAGCAGCTCTGCAATTGCATGTAACTTTTTGTTGCTGTTGTTCAGCTAGAACATTAGTTATTTCTCATTTGTAAATCAGCCACTCTATCCTGTACTGACCTTTTACTGCGTGGTTTTCTTCTGTTCACTTGTTTAATGAGTTGACTGTGGGTTTCCTCTTCATTTTTCTAACAGGTATTGTAAGAGTGAAGCTACTGTGAGAGCAGAAGAGCGGATGATTTCTGTGCTAAAGCTCTAGTAGATCTCTCTTACCTCTGACAACCACGAACTTGATAGAGTGAGTAGCAGTGAAATATCTGTGACAGCTGATGCGCACATCAATGCAGGCGTCTCCGTTAGAAGGGTTCTCAGACATGCATGAGTCTGCACACACATCGGCATGTGGGACGGGTCCTACCAGGAAATTTCCTGCTGTCCTCACAGAATAATAATACAGCTTCCAGTTCTTAGTATAATGAACTACACGTAGTCAAAGTTTATTTTAAACCTTGACCATTAATTTTTCCCTTTAAAATTACGGATAACCAGCAGCTTATGATCAGCTCGGTTGAGCTCAGCTTCAGCTGGACGTGCCTGTGCTCACAAAGACCTCTGTTTAGGAGCTCCGAAATGAAATGAGGGCACTGGAACCTTAGGCAGAGTTATCCTGAAGAGCCTGAGGAAGTGTGGTTAGCCAGCGTCTGAGTTCTTTGTTGATAAAGGCCACAGTAAAACCAAAATGGTTTTCATATAGTGTTTTAAGCATATGGATGCATCACTAAATAAATGGCGTGTTGCAGCCGCGTAGTTACGCTGTGATCCCTGTGGCCAGGTTTTGTAAAGCTTGCAGTGAAGGCCCAAAGCAAGGGACTACCACCAATTTTTAAGTCTGTTGCACTCATTAGGCAGCTGGAAAAAAAAGAAATTATGGCCTGCTGACAACCATTCAAATTGGAAAACTCCAATTAAGAGCATAACAAACCCGGGGAAGTCTTCCTCATTAATAACCAGTAATGACAGCCAGGGAGCTAAACTGGTTCCCAGAGGTTCCAGGAACCCAGGGGTTTCCCAGAATTGCTACCTTTTTGCCTGGTAACATTTTCCTTGTAAAAGATCATCTGGCATATATAAGAATAAATTTCAAGTGAATTCTACATTCTAGCATCTGTCTTTCTCCCAGGGCACAGTAATGTCCTCTGGAAATCATTTACATCAGAAATTCTGAATGTCCAAAACGGTCTTTAGAAAACTTGATGGTACAAACTTATAAAGTAGGTGCAGTCATTGAGCCCTCACCATTTTCATTTGCACCCACCAGTACGGATTTGTGCATAAGACTGAAGTGAGTAAAAAGGCAAATAGATTCTTGGTCCAAACATTATATTCTGTGGATGAAAGCACTGCCTTATGAAGGCATAGGAGACCTGTAAGTATTTTGTTACAATGGCTGTCAGAGGGGATTTTTTGGGAAAAAAATAATCCCCGGTTAAAAATAGGTCTCAAATTTTCTACTTCATTTCTTCGCTTGACTGCATTGTAAAAGATTTAGGTCCCTAATTATACCGACACAATGGCTTAACTTGTTGAGTTGCGAAAGCTTGTTATTATTCTTAATCAGCATCTCTAATTCAGCAATAGTGTGTCTGTGACAATGAGAGAAAACAGGAAAAAAAAAATCACAGTTTCTTCCATTACAAATAATTATTTCCCACACATTTTAGTGTGGAGGCACTTTTTGTATTTGAAGCTGTGAGACCCCCAAACACATTACCATCGGACTGATTTTTCTTTGGCAGCTCCTGTAAATTGCCAGGCAGCAGGACGCTTGACAGAGGTGCTGGCTATTCTTGTAGCCTAAGCCCACTTCTGGGCTGTGAGATGGCTGTCTCACTGCTAATGGGGTAACAGAGCACACTCTGCAGGGGAACGGCTTAAAGATTTCAAATTACAGTCATCCTTGGCATAACCAGTCATCCTTGGCATAACTTTGAAATACTCAAGTTACGTTAGCACTGAGTTGGATTGCAGAATAGATGGTTTCTTCTTTCATAGCTATTTGCTGTTTATCTGAATTTCCACTATTCTAAATAACAATAGATTTTTCCTTCTGAACTTCCTCTTGAGCCTCAACAAATTCGTACACTCGCTTTCCTCTGCCTTCCCCCTCCTGCTTTTTCTTGTCGCATTTCCTAATAGCCTTTTCTATCACCCTCAATGAGGGCATTATCTTCTTTTCTTAGAGGAAGTCAGATCACAAGATCAGTGATGACATAAAAGGGGCCATGATTTAAATTTATAAAAAACCCACTTTCAATTTTTTTTTTTTTTTTTCCATTTCAATACCCAGATATCACATTCTTGGAAAAGCCATGTCTTGGAAAACCAGAGAAGCCAACCAAGAGAACGAATCATCCCCACTCTGACAGGGCCGTACATTAGCAATACGTTCATCTTTAAAAATCGGAAGTAGAAATGAAATGCACCTGCTTCTCTCGGCTGCAGAGGAGCTCCCCTAGCTGGGTACCCGTCAGGCTGCTGCAGCCAGATCAGCGATGCTGGACTGCGCTCTCAAGCGTCCCTTAGCCCAAAAGCAGGCTGCAGCGCTGGATTCGGCTTCACCTGAACACCTGCCAGCTCACGCTCTGTGCCCGGCTCTCCCAGCGGGCAGCGGAGAGCAGCAGCACGCTTACCTTTACCACTTTTACCAGTTCTCATTTAAGAGTAACTGGAGAAATCAGGGAGAGAGGAACGCGCCTCCTCCCTTCCAACTCCACATGGCTCCCCATCTCAACCGCCAGCTCCCCTCAGTCCACAGGGGCACTGAGGGGTCCTGTATGTTCCCGCTGCCCCTGCTCTTTTGCAGAGGGAAAGCCATCGGGTGGTGTGACCGGCACAGTGACTACTCGATTATAGTGACTCTACACCTGAAGCTGCACCCCTGCCTTCTCTCAAATCAGCCCACAGAGAACTGGACTCGTGCCAGTTTAACGAGCAGGAGGAGTACACTGACCAAGACAGTCGTGAATGCCACAGTTTTCCTGCCCCATTTCCTCGTATTCCTCGCAGGAACTGAAGAGGAACCTCAGAAGTACCTGCAGAGAACAGAATTACCGCCTTCTGCGTGTGGCTTTGCATCTGAAGCCCCTTCCACCCAGCTGCTCACCAGCCCCTGGGTTAGAAGTCTCCTCTCCCTTTGTCCGACTCTCCACTTTCTTCAGAGCCTCTAAATTTCCACCGACTGTCTCAAAGCTTCTGTGATATTTTTGGCCTTTTATAGGCCCTCAACCTCTGTTCCGCTTTGGGGGAAACCACTGCAAAAAATCCCTTTTGCGCCAGCCACGTCGCGTGGACTGGCTTCTCCATCCCGCTGTTCTCAACATGTCCCTTCTGAAATGGGAGCTACCAAGACCGGCCTCACATGTGAAACATGTGGGATTGCACATGTTGAAATATCTCATGACAAAGTAACTTCAAAAATAAAAATATTGTCCTAATTTGTTGCCTTCATGAAGCTTTTTAAGCTGCCATTAACCACGGACTTCCTTTTGGCTGAAGCCTGTGAGTGACAACATGTGCAAGCAGAGCGCTCATTAACAGCCAGGATGTTTGAGGGTGGTGCTCCCTGTGCAAAGCATATTTAATTTTATCAGCTAATCAAGCTATTTTTAACCACAGAGAGCTCTTTGAAAATGACAAGAGCATGCGAGAGCCAAAAGATGGCTGGATAAAGAGGCAACTATTTCTATTTTGAAACGTCTGCTGAGAAGATAAAAATGATTCTGAGGCTGAAACGTGGTGTTCCAGCATTCACTGTCTCTCTTGTCAGTAGAAGTACCGTGGGAGACAGAAGAGCAAAAATTAAGTTAGAGAGATAATACACAGGAAGCCAATGTTATGTTAGATTAAAAACAGCCAGTGCTTTCAGCGACAAGCTTGGAAACTAGAAAGGAAATACTGCTGTACTAAACCATGCAGAACATTTTATGCCTGTATTGATCTTTTTTTCTGCTTTATAAAATAACATAAAGCACAGAATTATCACCAAGAAATGGCAGGAGCTGGATGCCAAATGGGCAGGCTGCTTCACAGATGAATGAAGAAGAACCTGGCTGCTTCTCTCGGGCACTGAACTGTCCTGCTCCTGGAAGGAGATGCAGAAGATCATATGTATATGTTAATGGTATCTTTACAGTTCATAGAAAAAGCCTAAATGGGGGAAAATCATCCCCCTTATCTGTGCTGAAGAGAGAACAAATTAATACAGAACTGAAAAGCAAGAAAAGTGAAAGCCGGTATCCTCCCAGCTCTATTCAGACCAGCCATCCACTCCCCAGTGCTAAAATGTGGTACTTCTCGTGACCCCTCAAGAAAGCTGTAGCTTGGCAGTTTCAAGCTCAGCCATCCACCCACTGGGTGGCAGAATGAATACCGGCTTTGCCAGAATCTCCCCACGCCAAAAAAGCCCTAACCCGAAACAACTGAAGTAAACACTGACAGGCTAATCCTCTTTCAGTAGAGGAACTCATGTGAAGGTGCAGAACAAAACATCTACTGTGATTCTTTTTTGATTTGATAATCTTTTAAGAACTGCCAGTGTTCTTATCTTAGTAAAGATGCAGCCTGTGGTAAAGTGATTTGCATCTTTCACTTTTTTCCAGAACAGTTGCCACAGAAGTTTGTAGCTCCATTGTCTGAAAAATAATCAGCATAGCACATATGCAGTTTTATTTCCATGATTTCTCATTTGTCTGGCAGGCAATCTTACTCTGTGAGATGTTTCATTCTTTTCAAAACAGCTTTACTTTAGCTAGGCAGTTTTAAGACCTTGAGTTTAGTTTTTAGACAAGTATGTATCATAGAAACCCATCCAAAATTAGTTTAAGATAGCACATATTGCCCTGTGGCTCCTTTGACAGCGGTGGTGCTGATGCTACTGCCAACTCAGTATTTTATTTTATCTTAGAAAAGTGAAGCCCCAGCAGCTCAGAGTTGTCCTTTCTCATCTGTACTTCTCAGGATCCCATCTCGGTATATCCTCCAAAGTTACTATTTTGCAAGACGCCATAGAAGTCAGAGTCATAGAGTATCTCGAGTTGGAAGGGACCCATAAGGATCATCGAGTCCAACTCCCTGCTCCTCGCAGGACTACCTAAAACTGAACCATATGACTAAGAGCATCTTCTAGATGCTCCTTCAACTCTGACAGGCTTGGTTCAACACGGAGCCTGTTCCAGTGACCAACCAGCCTCCCAGTGAAGAAGCTTTTCCTAATGTCCAATATGAACTTCCCCTGACACGGCTCCAGTCCGTTTCCTCAGGTCCTATCCTGATCAGCTACACTGGAGATACCTCTTCAAAATACTAGATGTGCGTGGTCTTTGAATAGATGAAGGTTTTTTGGCAAGTGTGGTTTTATTCTGTTGTCCTCCTTTACTTGCTTAACGGTCTGGCTGAAATCTTGTTCTTTACAGAGTCAGAACTGAAACTCAGGCTGGCGTATCTAGCTGTTAAAAAAGCCCAAAGCCATGATGAATATGTATGTTAGGGCAGAATTGCCTTTCCGATGCCATCGTTTCTCCATTCTGCTGCTCAGGAGCCTACAAGTCTTGTTTGGCACCGTCTCCTCGCTCAGCACGCCATAAACTGCAGGAAGCCCAGTCTTTAACACTTACTTAGCAGAGGTCAAGTAAAGTGTTAGCAGGCAGCCTGCGGGCTGGCCACCTGGGCAGAAGAGCAGCACGCTTTTTCTCTCGCGTTGCTTTGTGCTCCTCAGACGTTGCCCGATAAACGTGAAATGAGATTATTGCTTAATACCTAGACATTCAGACAGAAAAATGTGCAGCAGTTGCAGACCCGTATCTATGTATTTATACTGTAAAGGGAACGTTTTGGAACCTACATAACTAGTGGGGTATTTCTGTGCGCCGTCGCATCTGATACTGTTGACTAAGGTTGTGTCATGTGCCTTATCACAAATGAATACGTACCGTAGAGATTATCCTGGGAATCAAAACATCACACGTGGAAGGCGAGACTTGTGTTATTCTCATGGAATTTCACTCTGCATGCCGTACTTAAACATTAGTAACGTTCTACAGAGGACAGGATGCATTGCCTAGAGGTTAGGACAGCCAGCAGCCCCTGCTATGGTCAGCAGGACGGGGACATGGCTTTCCTGCCAGGTGGGCGGCTTAACCAGGAACACGGGATCGATCGCGGTCCACCTCTTTCTGTGAGCATCTTGCAAGGTCTCTACTGTTCAAGGTCTTTTGAGCCTGTACGTATGAATTTAAAAACCTGAAGTCAATCTCCTGCTGACTCTCCGTCCCGCAAGAGGTTTATTCGAGCTAACCTTAGATGTCTAAAAAACCTAGAAGCCTAAGGGAGAGCTGGGAACATGACGCTCCCAGCCAAGAGGAGGGTTATCCAACAGGCTGGATGTCCGCCTGCGGGTGCCCGTTTCTTCTCACCAGCTGCGCAGGGTGACCAGCTCAGACAGACATGAAACTTTTAGACGCCAGAACTGGAGCAACGACCCACGACCGAGATGTCCGTATCCCTTCGGCACACACACACACGCACACAC
>VZSF01002169.1:0-202121 GCA_013398295.1 Chionis minor
GGGGTGTGTGTGTGGGGTTTGCATGGAGGGGGGTGGTGTGTGTCGTTATTACACACCGTGGGACTTTGGTCAAGGATTTTGGGCTGGCATTTAGGGTTACTCCTGTTTTTTGTTGGTGTGTGTGTTGTTTTTTTTTTTTTTAAAGCAGCGGAAAAGGGTGGCTGTGTTGGGTGGTGTTCAGATCCACTTTGTTGGTCTTGTTCGGCTGAAAGCGGGTCGGGGGGGTGTGTGCTTTTCTCAAAAAGACTTCTAGATGTCCATGCTTTTGTGAAGCGATGTGAGAGGACTTAGGGTATTTGGTGGCCGGGTGAGGGGTGTGATAGGTCTTGTGCTCTCAAAGAGTGTAAACAAACTTTTTATTGTTGTTGTTATGGCTTCTCAAATAGCTCAGTACGGCGAGACAGCTGGAGTCTCCTTGTGGTGAAGCCACAGAGCAATAGAACTTATCATCATTTAGCAGTGTTATAGTACAGTGTCTTGTGACAGTCTTACTCCACCTCATATGTATAGATTTGGCTTCGAAATGCCCAAAACAGGAGGCTGTGTGTAGCAGATGGCAGTGTTTCTTCTTTGTTAGCTGGTGCAATGGTTGTGAGGGATCACTCTTGCTAGGTTTTAATCCTGTTTTGGGTGTATTCCTTGTTCGTGATGTTAGTACTGTCAGCTTTCTGAAGGCTTTGCTTTCCTTGCAGCTGTGCTACAGGGAATTTTGGTGGTTTGTGGGAATGATCTGAAGTATCTCACCTCGGAGCTGAGTCAAAATGGGAATACTTCAATTAATTGCTTAAGCTCTACATGTTGTAAACTGCACCGCATAGAGCAAAGGCGTTGAAGTTATGGCTGTCAAAGCCCTCTGGAAATAAATTAATGGATTAGTTGACCGCTCTCTGGTAAAACAAGGGTTAGATCCAGGTATCGACTGTGGCATTAAACTCGGGGCAAGTAAAGACTGGAGGGAGAAGCAATGCCAGCAGAGTAAGTGTGTCATTGTTTTTGTTTTGATTCAGCCCCATAGTGTGAGCAAGGCAGTTAATGCGAGACTGCTGCTTAAAAGAATCAGTTCCCTGCAGGAAGGCCGTGAGTCACAGGTGACGCTGGTGGGTCATTAAGGACATGTGTAGGGTGACTCCAGTGGCTGCTGTTTTTGGCCGTCCCTTCCAGGTGTAATTCACTGCGGAACAATTCGCTGGTGACAGCACACGTGAGAATCCAGAGTCCTTCGGTGTTAACACGTGACCCATTCCTGATATTTTTGTTGCTGTTGTTATGTTCAGCACTGTTAATGTGCAGAGGTGTTTGAAGATGCAGTTTGGGGCCCTGTCATGTTAACGGCTTCTCCATTCCCATGCATCAGAAACAGCCGTAATCTTTTGAAAAGCTGAAATTCTTGTGAGCTGGGAGAAAGGCTGGCTCAGCTGCAGAGCTGCCAAGTGGTGGAACGGAGCCTAAGGCTTTCTGAAAATAGTAGCCCCGAAGTGAAGCTTGTCCAGCACCAGTAACACCAGACTGATTCAAAGACAGTGAGGTGGCAAAACCAGTGAACCTTGAAGTGGTGAAGATGAACCCATGTGTCTGTGTGCATCTCGGTGGGTGGCACTCGGTTACTCCAGAGATGTTTCCTGAAAAATAATAGGTGTCCTTAGAGCTTGAGGTGTCGTTCACTGACATGCTGGGAGAGGAGAATGGTTAGGCAGGGGACAGGGCTAATGAGCTGGCATCACCTGTGAATTGAAGGCTAAACCTTCAAAAGAGAGAGCAGCAGATTTTGCTTTCATGTTAATTCAGAACCTGATTTCTCTTGTTCCTTCTCAGATGAAATCCCCAATTCTGGCACTTGTTTTGCATTGGAAAGGGAGAACGGAAGACAGTTCATAAATTATAAAAACAACTGTTTTATCTAACAGTAGTGTTTGGGAGGAATACAGGCCACTACTGAAAGATAAAGGGAGTTTCTTCTGTCTGACAACTGTGAGAGAGAGCTTTGAGATTGTAGAGGGGAAAGGACCTGCATGTGTTTGTAAAGTATGTGGATCAGTACACTGTCAAAAACGTGACCTATTGATGCAGTATCCTGTGGAAGTTGCTGACTTTGAGTTAGTTGGCAGGAGATTTTTATTGTAAGTCCTAGTTTAAGGAATTGTGATGATCTATTTTTCAGCTGTCACTTGTAGCTTTAGCTAGCTTTGGAGTTTGTCAGAAGTGTTTTGTGTGATGAGAAGTGTTTACAGGTTTTAATATACTGGAAAACACAGTCTGAAAGCAAAGCTGGTGAAATGCCATTTTGTAAAGGAGCTGTGAGTGCATGTTTAAAGTTAAAATAGGCTTGAGATACAGGTTGGCCAGGGCCTTGATTTGAGCTGTTTTTCATGTATGCCCTCTCATAAGGCAAAGTCATGTCAGATGCTTAGTGAAAGAATATGTGATATTGTCAGCAGGCTTCCAAAACTATCATCTTTTCCTCAGTCATGGAGGAATAGTGAGAGCTTTTCTTAATTTCACCTGTGTTCTTTGTTATATTGTCTGGGTCATGCAAAACTAGTGAGCACTATAACCTAACTCTTCTCAGTTTCACTCCTAATAAGCTGTCGGGTATAAGCAAACAACTTACAAATTGGCGAAACACTTTGCCAATTTTTTGTTTTACAAATTGGCAAACAATTTACAAGTTGACAAAATTTTTATTGATTTCCTGTGCAACATTATTTCCCATGTGGTACTTTGGGAAGGAGGTTAATTTACAGCTTAGACTATGTTTATGGGAACTGTTTACCTCCAGACTGATAATTTAGAAGTGGCTAATCTTAAGGTCACTACTAAGTTTTTCTACATCTCTAGTATGTAATACCTATTGAAAATAGGTATTTTGGTATTTGTACAGGTTTTGCGATTGTTTTAGAATGTAATGGATGCATTCCAGTCTGGATGCATTCCAGACTTCTTTGTTCTGAAAGTACTTTTTTGAAAATAGTTTTCTGTTCATTAAAATATTTCTATAAAACTTAAGGTGAATTCCAACATAACTTCTTGTCATTTGGTAAAATCTAGTGACTCTTTTTAGAGCTCGAGGTCTTGTTATTTTGATTATTTTATACATTAATGCAACACACTGTCCTGGGGTGTTAATAGCTTTTTACATAGAAATATTGAAGCATCGTTCAAGAAGTGACCAAGAAAATAGACACTAGTAGACGGTCTTCAGAGGGCAACTAAAGAAAAAGAATCTGTTTGGTGCATTTATTTTTAGCTTTAATATTATGACAATGTGTTAAGAGGGGCTTTTGGAGTTGTGGTGTTAACAAATACTGGTTTTCATGATGGTGGGATTTGGGATGCAAGGGAGAGAGGTTCACTTGGTAGTGACACTGTTAATTTTTTTTTACTAGGAAAAAAAGAAAAAAGACAGTGAAGAGTCCCAGATACAGGAGTCTGATGATGTCTTCCTCCCTCCTGTGGCAGAAGTATCTTCTCGACCCACTAAAGTGCAAGTGAAACATCCTGGAGAATTTACAGAAATTCGACTTAATGATGAGGTGGAGGATGGAAAAACTAGAAATGATGCGTGCAACGTCCACCAGAGTAATTTGTCTTCTGCAAATGAAGGGTCTTCGACAGTAGCTGTAGAGCCTCCCACAAATACAGAAGAGTCCAAAGCCGATCCTTCCCATGAGGAGTGTGTGGGGGATGTTGAGAAGAGTGGAAAAAGCAGGGCAGACAAACCTGGCAGCCCTGTGGAGGCAGTTGCCAGTGGATCAGGAAACTCTGATTTATTGAGTAGTACCTTTCCTTCCAGCGCTGCTGGCTCTCAGACAGTAGTGGGCTTTGTACGGGACGAAGGAACTGAAAACTTACAGGATGTTAAAAATCCTCTTGTCTGTTCTTCAGAGAAGCTTCCTCTCAGTATCTCACAGCTCTCTGAGAAATCCAAAACACGTGTTCAGTGTTCGGGATTGAAACCAGTTTATCCAGACTTGATGGCTGAATTGTCCAGCGAGAGACCAACCATAATAGCTGTTAAACCGCTGTTGCACAATGAAAGGCTGTATCCAGAGCTCCCAACCGAACCAGAACTGGTGCCGTTTACCAGAGAACAGCTGAGAATTTTTGAGCCGTGTTCATGGTTGGAGAATGTTGACTCCTATGCGGAGGAATTTGAAAGTGTTGCTCATCAAGACAGGCATGAATTTTATGAACTGCTGCTGAACTACATGCGCTGCAGGAAGCAGCTGTTGCTGGCGGAGGCAGAGCTGCAGGCAATGACGACAGACTGCCAAAATGTTAAGGGGAGATTATGGACTTTTAAAGAACAACAGAAAACTGTGCAGGTGCTGTTGCTGAATTTGCTTTTGAACTTAAACTATTTGGATGTGACTCCAGACGCTGATTTTACTTGCTGTCAAGTTTTTTGTACTTAACCTGTTAAAAGAGATAATTGCCTTTGCTTCCTGTCTCTCCACCGACCGGCAGCACTTCAGTGTATCATCCTGTTGAGATTTAAGACAGTTTGTTGTTTGATTTTTTTCTTTTTTTTTTTTTAACTGACAAGGATAGGGCAGTGGGATCTCTGTCAGTGGCCTCTTGGAGTCAGACTCATTGTCTGTGGTCAGTCAGAAAGAGCTGTGTGCCGCCAGTTCTGCCTGTGGTGTCAGGTGAAGTTTGTATCTCAGTACTCCCAGTAGATGCAGGAGCTACGTGGTGGAGGAGGATTTCAGAATGATGGTAGCAGTGATGTCCCATCTGGCCCGCTGCCCGTAGAGGCAGTTTTCACTGACGTCCTTGCTGACTGTGCTGCTGTCAGCGGTGGCAGCTGCAGAGGAGCTTGAGTCACGCTCGTGGGCGATGCTGTTGCTCAAAGCAGAGGGAGCGTGAGGTCCATCCACTTTCAGTAACTGTTGCTCCATAAGTGCTGCTGTGGCTTTAGCTGCTTGCAGGGTGGTCATGGCACTCTGTAGCGTTTCTGACTGCAAACCAGAGGGTTCTGGGGAACTGCTTGAGGCATGCATCAGAAAAGTTTTCCCCCCCAACCCGTTCCCTCTATCAACATTTGTCTTTGGAGCTGGAAGTTACAGTTGGAGTGAATGAAAGTGTTCTGGCGCTCTGATGCTGTTTGTAGCCAACACATCATCAAAACTGTCCAAGGGTGCTAAATATCTGTTTATGTGGTGGCTTTTACTGCTGTTTCTGTGAGCGCGATGCCTCTCCTGTGCAGCTCTTCAGAGCTGAGGCATTGAGAGATGTCCATGGAACAGATTTGAATCTTTTACTGGGGAGTAAGACTGAACCTCACTGGACTCTCAGTTTTGCATTAATCACTTTCTACAGTGAAAGCAATTTTTGCTTCACTCTTACATCCCCACTGGACATCATACAGTTGGTTAAGCTGGCCGCTTGCTTTATTCCATCCCAGTTCACTGTGTATTTATTGTATGTCCAGAATTATTGTTGTCTCTATACCAATTTAAAAGTTTCATTCTGCTGACTTAGGAAACACAGTGACACTTTCAAGCTAAGCTTCCAAAATGCTGGCTCTGAAGCATGTTTACTGGTTCCATAAAAGAACAGCAGGAAAGTTCTGTATTCTTGTGCTGAAGAATTAAAGATAGGACAGAGGAAGGCTGGCCTCAGCTTTTAATTCCAGTTTGGGGAAAAAGTTAGAGTACAGTTCACTTCTGGAAATTTTAAATGTACAATGGGGAATTGCTATAAATAATCATTTCTGTGAGCTCAGAGAAATAATTTATTGTATTTCAGTACATATTTTAGCTTTAAAATAGCAGATCCAAATATTTATGGAAATCTATAAACGGAGAAGCCATCATGCTTACTGGGGGTGGAGAGACCTGATTTTGGTCACATCTCAGTGGTACGGACAAGTCACTTCATGTCTGTTTCTAAATCTGACTTAGTGAGGTTTTATAGAGTAACTTTTTCAGAAGTCAGGGATATGAATCTTTAGTAATCAGCAGCTCTAAAAAGTACGTGGGATGTTCTGATGTGTTTGTGTTTTCCACCTGTGAAATGACCCCTTTTATGAAGACTTTGAAATCTATTGAGGGGAGGGTTATGTCAAGGTTAGTTTCGGTAAGCATGCTTGACCCAACAAAAGGACAAAACCACTAAAATAAAACAATTGCTTGCTTTTCAGGGTGTCTGTGCAGATCAGTGCAAAGTGACAGGTCACCATCGCTACCAGACAGTGGAGCTGAATGAAAGTGTGCTGGGGGAACTGAAAAAGCTGTTTGAAGCCAAAGCAGAGCACGTGCACCAGACGCTGGCGCTGCACTCGTACACTTCGGTGCTGTCCCGGTTGCAGGTGGAGTCCTATGTCTACAGGTTGCTCAGCAGCTCGTCCCTGCTGAGATCCGTGGCTCTTCAGCAGCAAGAGCAAGGTGTGTGGCTAGTCTCGACCCTTCCCCATGCTGTTTGGGGTGCCTGGCATCTTGTTCACTTGCAGTTTTGGAGTATTGTGGTGGAATTTGTATAGTAGGGTGTTTCTCCTGTGGTTGATCTTATGCAGGGATCAGTGAAACTTTTTTCTCATAGGAAAAACTCTAATTCTCTTAACTTGCTCACCTGGAGAGTGGAAGCTGAATGCAGAAATATCTTCTAAGCTGCATAGTGCCACTAGTTACTGTAGGGGAACGCCGGGTGGGGTGGGACACCTGGAGTCCAATCTCTTGTTGCCAGAGGCAATGTATAATACAGTCCCTTCTCCAAATTGATTATGCGCCAGGCTAAAACTGTCTGGGTATTTTTCCTGCTTTACTTTCTCTTGGAAGACCATTTGAAATCTTGCAGCTCTAATAGCTAGAAGTCTTTTTGCTTTTCCTCCTGGGTGTATTACTTGTTTGGGTTTGTACCAATATAATCTTCCAGCTAAAGTATTCCTCCTCCCCTGCCCCCAGTATTTATCCTTCCTAGTCCTCTTCCCTTTGCATCCTGTGCAGTTTATATGCATAGTAAATGGTGGTTTGTATGAAGTTTATGTTGAGGGAAGGCCTTTTATGAGAGTAGCCATAGTATATTATTCTTATAATTAGCATCCAGTGCTTAATTATAAGGTTAAATAAAGTACTCCTAAGTGTTCTCTGTCAGATTTAGCAAGCAGCTGTGTTGAAGTATCTTGGTATCTATAGATACAGGGATCACGTTTTCTGTATAGCCCCGAAACTGCTACTTATGCTACTACTGAGAGCTGCTCGTCAACCATCTTTAATTCTGTTTTTAATTTACAGTTTCAAGGCAGTCAGAAAATCTTTCTTCAGACTTGGGCCACTTGAAGGAATGTATCAGCGTCCTTTTCGGTTTCACTCGCAGAGTTATCGAAGATCCTCAGTTTCAGAGTGACCTTCTCATGTGGCTGCAGAGACTGGTGAGGGAGTAAGCATGGATGTGTCTGTTTGATCCAAGACCTGGGATGAATTTGGGAGTTGTTTCTGAAAGTGTTACTGTTTCTCTCACTGTCTCGCGTGCAGTGATTTTTTTTGGGGGGGGGGGGGGGGTTTGTTCTGCTTGAGGAACAGAACCTGTTAGTGAATCATTAGAATGTCTGTGGAAGCCAGCAGCATTAATGAGGACTGGCACCCGAGGAGCCAACACTACTCAAAAATTGACTTAATACTTACTATGCTTTTACTTATTCTGAAATTGAAGCTATTCAGACTTGTCATATTTGAGAAAATTCTATTCTTGCTGATTTCTCAATAAATCAGTTTTTAATGCAATTGTGAAGTAATGGATTCTTCTACACCGAAGAAAAGAGTTTGTGGCTCATAAGCCAAGCAAGCAGACTTTTAAATATCGTTCTCCTGTAACTTGCTCTGAAAATTGAGGTTTGTTAGAAAGTGTGGGGAGAGAAATGAAAAAACTGAATTAGTCTAGTTAGTAAGACTATAAAGGAATAAACCTTGAAATTGTTCACGAGGTTCCAATATACTTCCCTTTAGGTCTCTGTGTTGCAAAGAATTGGCTGTCCAGGTGACCATCTCTTCCTCTTCAACCACATCCTCCGGTGTCCAGCTGGGGTCAGTGAATGGGCCTGTCCGTTCATTCAGGTGTGAATGTTTAATTCCTTATTGTCAGAAAGTTGGAGTGGGAGTGGAGTGGGTAGGACAGAAGAGTGTCTTGTGCCTAGTCAGTCCTTCATGACGGACACTGTTTCCAGGTGTGTGGAATCATGGTAACAGTGAGGGATTTGTCAGGGTTTGTGTTTGCCCATGTTAGTGCAAGCACGTGCAGAGTAATGGGTAAACACACTTTTCATTCTTGGCTAGGGAGACTCCATGAAAGGGAGTCAAGGACTTGCAGTGTGCCTCAGAAGGCCTCATGCAGCAGCAGATTTTAGGAGTGCTCTCCAAGGAATGGAAAGAATATTTAGACTTGAAGCAGCAACTGTATATGAGACAAGTGAGATTGGAGGCAGCTCTGTGATGTATATGGGATGAGGAAGAACAAATTTTTACATCCTGCGTGTTGAAATGGGTTTGGTTTCCCTGTGAAGTTTATTAGTCGGGTAATTTCAAGGGCAGGGGAAAGGGAGGGAGTGCAGATGCACAAAGGAACCGGAGCATTCATGGCAGAGAACATTTTTCTCCTCCAAGAGGGGAAGATGTTGGAAATCTAGCTGTAGGAAAAGGATTGCAATTATACTAACAGGGGAAAGGCAATTAATGAAATAAAATAATAAAATAGAATCATTTAGGTTGGAAAAGACCCTTAGGATCATAAAGTCCAGGCATTAACTTAGTTAGTGTGATCCTAACTTCCCATTGTGCTCAACATCCCAATTCCCCCTGGTGCCCTGCAGTACACACGAAACAGAAGTTTGTGTTTTTGTGGAGCTTTTGATGTTTTCCCCCCACTCCTTTAATTTCTATAAGTACTGCTTTTGGACAACTCCCAGTATTTTGCCATAGCAATACTTTCTCCAGGATGCGGGTACTGTCTTTGATGGATATTTTTTAGTATGAACAAAAGGTAGCAAAAAATGTGTAACTCAGAATTTGAATTTCTCTGATAAAACTAATTTGCCCTTTGTTTTACTTACTTAGGCTTACTTAGATTTTTTGCGTTTAATTTCAGATCAAAGTCTTGGATAACCCATCAGGTGTCTTTCATTTCATGCAATCTCTTGCCTTGCTTATGTCTCCTGTCAAGTAAGTGTGATTATGAGTTTATAAATATGTTTTGATTATTTCAGAGTAGAAAACATGACACACGATCTACTTGTAAAACTCTGAGAGCTCATTGCAGGCGAAGTCATAAAAGCAGGCACAAACAAGAGATTCACAGTTTAATTCGAACTCTTTTTACTCCATCTTAAAATACAGCCTTGGCAGTACATCCTCCTGCTGGGAACAGTGTGATGCAGCTTGCTTTCAGCTGACAAATAGTTTGAGGAGTGGCACACCCACATATTTTGTTACTGTGACTTCTGAAATAGAGTTCTTGCCTTGCATGGTGGCCTGTCTGTTCATTATACTATCTCTGCAACAGAAGCCCTTGAGTAAAGGGTTTGCTGAGTTGGTGTATGTTTTAGCTGGGCTTCTTAATTTATTTTTCATCCTTTTTTTTTTTTTAATCTAGAAGGAATGCACAGTGCTTGGAGAAGCTCGTTAATGAAATCAGTCATTAGTGAAAACTGTTATGTGCTTCAGATAAAATACACAACTTGCGCATGCACACCCCTCCCCCATTTTAATCATAGAATTGCTTAGGTTGGAAAAGACCTTTAAGATCACTGAGCCCAACTGTTAATGTAGTGCTGCCAAGTCCACCACTAAAGTGTGTCCCTCAGCACCGCATCTACGTGTCTTTTGAATACCTCCAGGGATGGTGACTCCACCACTTTCCTGGGCAGCCTGTTCCAGTGCTTGACAACCCTTTGGGTGAAGAAATTTTTCCTAATGTCCAATCTAAACCTCGCTTGGTGCAACTTCAGGTCATTTCCTCCCATCCTATTGCTTGTTCCTTGGGAGAAGAGACCAATCCCCTCTGGCTACACTGTCCTTTCAGGCAGTTGTAGGGAGCGAGAAGGTCTCCCCTCAGCCTCCTCTTCTCCAGGCTGAACAACCCCAGGTCCCTCAGCCGCTCCTCAGGAGACTTGTGCTCCAGACCCCTCACCAGCTTCGTTGCCCTTCTCTGGACACACTCCAGCCCCTCAATGTCTTTCTTGGCATGAGGGGCCCAAAA
Source organism: Chionis minor (assembly GCA_013398295.1). NCBI lineage: Eukaryota > Metazoa > Chordata > Aves > Charadriiformes > Chionidae > Chionis > Chionis minor. The sequence goes on from VZSF01002169.1 coordinate 10,189, forward strand.
GTGAACACAGGATTCGAGGTGGGGATGATCACTGACCCAGTCCTGCTGGCCACACCATTGCTGACACAGGCCAGGATGCTGGTGGTCTTCTTGGCCACCGGGGCACACTGCTGGCCCATATTCAGCCGACTGTAGACCAACAGAGGACCCCAGCTCCTCTTCTGCCAGGCAGCTTTCTGACGTACTTGTTAATTTCTTGTTCTTGTATCTGGTATTTTAATATCTTCTCTTAACTAAAAGATGACTTAATTCAGAATTTTTAATTTTGTCATTTTTTGTAAACTTGATTTTTTTGCTTTAAATCAGAAATCGGGTGGACTTCATGTGCCATATGAAACCAAGTGAAAGGAAAAATTCCTCTTCATCTGGGAAAGAATCTGGAAACTGGACCCTGGTAGATGAAGGAGGAGAAGAGGTACAGTAAATGGCTTTTTTTTTTTCTCCCTTTACGTGTTTTGCTCAAGTTTATTATATTGATTTTTTGCGAAATGGAGGAAGAAAAGCTGACTTGTTCAGTTAAAAAGCATCGTTCGAAAATTACATCTATTTTACTCTCCTTTTATCTCTGTGGTATAACTGTAGATAGTGGAGCTGCCAGGAATGAGTATTAACAGATAGAATTTAAACATTTAAGCTATTGTACCCAAAAGGAGCGTGAAAGTAGACATATGGTTGAATAGGTGCTTCCCTTTAGCTGGGTTGGACTAAGGTAGTGTAGCCTCTAGTTCTGTTTCCTGGCTGATGAGGGCTTTTGTGTAGAAACACAGAGGAGGTATTTAGGAGCAGTAACTGCTTGTTACTTTTTAGGAGACTGGTTGACAAGAGTCCCTTGGGAGAGCAGTCCTGAAGGGCAGAGGAGTCCAGGAAGGCTGGGCATTCTTCAGTGGTGAAGCCCTTTTACTGTGCATTTTATTGTGAAGCTACTAAAAGCAACTGTATCTGTCTATAGGATGAGGATCCTGAAACCAGCTGGATTCTGCTTTTGGAAGATGACTTGATTGCCCTGTTGTCACAGTTTCCATTTCATGAACTCTTCCAGCAGTTCCTTGGGTTTAAGCCTGGAGGTAAATCAGCTGCTAAGAAGTTACTCTTCATTTTGCTTATGCTAATTGTATTAATAACTAAAACTGCCAAGAATGCTACTGCATTGTGGGAGTTTGAGTGAAGTAATAATGAACCTGTGCCACAGCTCGCAGACTAAACAGATGAGATGGAAGTGTAGGCTGTGTATCTAGGATAACTTAAACTTACAGTGATACTAACATGGAAAAAGTTAAGAGTCCTTTCCCTTCGTTTTGATCTGCTTGGTACTTATACTCACAGATGTGCTTTCAGATCTAATTTTTCCCCTTTGCCTCTTAGTGGTAATGTTACTGTGATTTTTCTCCAATTATTTATTCGTTCTTTATTTTGCTAAATCTCTGGACAAATGTATGGAGATAATTACTTGCTGGAGATCTTAGAACCCGCATCGTTTATCTGTACTTTCATAATTAACATGTATTTATTGTTTTATTTATTCATTTCATAAATAAAAATTTCAGTTCACTGTAACTAACAATAAACTGTTTGCAAGCTAGATAGTGAATTGTTGCTTTCATTGCTTGTTAGATTACGTAAAAAAAAATCCAGATTCACACTTTTTTTTTTGAGACATTTTCTGTCTCTGTCTTAGGTGCTTATTTTCCTGAAAAAACAACTCCACAGGAGATGATGAAGATTTTTGCTTTTGCAAACTCCTTAGTGGAACTTCTGTCTGCAGGGTTAGAAACATTCAACAGGGCACGGTACCGACAATTTGTGAAGCGAATTGGTCAGCTGATCAAGTAAGAGAATATAGTTTCTGATATGACTAAATCTTTTTCATACCAAACCAAACAGAACGGAACATCCAAATAGTTCTTAGGTAGATTTTGCTCTGAGAGTTGGTCAGTTTAGGGTTAGTTGATCTGTGAAACTGAAATCCCAGAGTCTGTGACTCTAAAGCTGCCTTGAAGTGGTGAATTACAGAACCTAAATGCTGTGGCTACAAAGGAGCTGGGTGAGCTGTGGAACATCAGGCTAACTTCCATCAGGGATGGCTTAGGTGTGTTTTGGGAAGTCACTGAAATCCAGCAAACAGTTTCTTGAATCACCCCTGTTTATAAACAGTGTTACTGCTTGCTTTCTGTTACTATCCAGAATTGTAGGATTTTTAAATAGCTCCTTGAAAATGATCAAATTGTTGCAGTAAGCAAATGTAGTTGGGACCTAAAAGTAGCTTTTTACTTTTAAATTTCTAGCAGTCACTTTACATGGTTTCTATGAGTGTGTTTTCAAGGGGGGATACAGTTAAACGAGAAACAAAATCTGTGTTTTTCTTTGTATTATTAGAGCAGTAACTTCCTTAGTATTGTTGTTCCTCTATCAGCTTTTTGCATGTACTGCTATTCCGTCATGGAGGGTTGATTACCTGAAGGCTCTGAAGTTCATATGCAAACTAATTTGGTAAAACAGAAGATTATGCATTGTTTGCTTGCAAAATCAAGGAAGGGTAATATAGCAATTTTAGATCAATGCTGTCTGAAGAGAGAGCAAAATGCTATTTATATGGAAATCTCTGGGAACCAGAGGACAAAGGGTTGAACTTGTCTCGTGACTAGACTCTAATCTAGTTGCACTTGTGTGTGTTTTTGTGGTGATGACATACTCGGCGATCCTTCTTAAACTGGTTTGTTCTGCTGTGTAGGATGACACTTTGTCATGTGAGTGACCACTGGGCCCAATACGTTAGCAGCAATAAACAATATGGATCAGTAATGCATCCCTACTCTGTGGAAAAATTGCAACTGGAGTTTGATGAACTGTTTTTTAGAGCTGTTCTACATGTTCTGAAAGCAAAAAGGTAGGTTGTCCTGCATGGCTGGTGGTGGCTTCATCTTGGAGGAGTTAGATATTTGAAACTGGGATTTGGAGTATCTTTGAATACTTAATGGTTTAAGCAAAACTGCAATACGCAGGATTTTTCAGCACGTTGGTAGTATCAAGATGGGGAGGAATTACACCTTGAATTCTAGCATCTGACAGAAGCTCTGAGGAATTGTTCAGTTCAGAATGAGATTAAATCAGAATTTGAGGCGCTAGGATGCATCATCACATTCCTGATTCTGTTATGTGGCAGAGCTGTGGGCATTTGTCTCCTTTCAAATGTTGGGATTTTTCAGGGTGAAACTCTTTTCTGTTTGCCTCTTCAACAGATTGGGAGTCTGGTTGTTCATGTCTGAGATGCCTTACGGAACCTTATCCAGCAACATGCTTTGGAGGCTCTTCTTTGTCATGCACTGTGCGGAGAGTGAGCACCTGGAAAAGCTCTGCTCTACTCTGCAACCTGCTGACTGCAAACAAAGACTCAAAGGTAGAATTCCTACACTCGGAACCATTTCTCATTGATTTGGCTACTGCTGTATTACCTACGGCTTTAATTCTTTGCAGGTTCCATTGTTAAATACAACCTCAGCAGCATGACTGGTCCAGGGATCTTAGAATTATCTTAGGCAGTTGATGGTCTGCCAGTACTTGTGTGCCCAAACTCTTTTTAACAGGAGTTGTCGGCTCTACTGTCCTTTTACTTTTCTTTCTGACAGTGACTGCTACTGGCTGCTTCAGAGACCTGCAGAAGCGCCATGGAGTAGGTACATCTTGTGTATTCTCATATCAGGTCCCATCTTGACCTTTGATAGTATTTGGAGAGTGAGATTAAATTGAAATAAAGAATTTTGTGTGACTTAAGTTTTTTGTGAGCTGTTGACCGTTAAGCTGTGGATATTTGTATAAATAACCCAGTCTTCCTTCCTCTCCACCTCTCCAACTTGCTAGTTCTGGCTTCAGTAACTTGCATTGTGGTAGGTCTGCTTATCTTCTACGACTGCAGATGTTTTCCCCTCCCTCAAGCCTTCTTTTGCTGCTTTTCTTGTCCTCTGTGACACCTTTTCTTTCTGTTTCCTCCTGACTTCTGTCCTGTGTTGATCTCCACAGTGATAGTGGAGGCATCAGCTATAGCAGAGGTATTTCGAAGCCAGCTGGAATGCTACTTCCCCTTTGCTGCTGCCTTCATGGAAAATATTTCAGGACTTGATTGGCAGGGAGACAGGTAAACAAAGCAGTAGCTCCCTGCTTCACAGCCTCTTTGCTGTTGTCAGGGAGAGCAAATTTCACTCTGTCAGTTTTCCTTTTCAGCTAGCTGGTAGCCCAGATAGCTGTTACCACATCAACCACGTCTTTTCGTGGAGAAGCAGAAGAAAATGGTCATCTTGAGAGGTTACTGAGTGTCTTGACTCTGTGCAAGCTCAGCTAACATTTAAGGCGGTTTATGCAGAGCGGCAGAGAGATATCAAGACTGTGGCTATGTAATCTTTATAATGTCCTGATGTGATTATCACTTGCCAGCCAAACCAGTAACAGTAACACCGTTTCAGTAGGATTTCTTTACTTTTGTTTTTGCAAGAAATTTTTACTGTATGACTAACAAAAACAATGCAATATGGTGTGGTGAGTTGCAGCTCTGAAGGTCACAAACACTGACTTTTTTGTTGGGTTTTTTTTTTGGTTTTGTTTTGTTCGGGCTTTGTTTTGCTTCTAGCTAACTTTTATGTTTTAAAGTCTGGTATGCTGATGTGAGATTTTTTTTTTTATCCTCTTTATTCTCCTCGATGGGTTCTGTCAGCACAATACTATTCTTCACAAATGTCTAGACAGGGAGTATCAGCAGTTCTTTCAGTGAAATCCATCTAATCTTCTGAAATAGCTTCTTTTGACCAACACTTAGCAATACAATGCTGACTTAATTTCCCGTAATTCATGCCCTAGAAGACCATGGCATTAGCATTCTTTTGGAAGAGAACCTTTTTTTATTGATTTCTCTTCCCGAATTAAGTTTGAGAAATTTTATGAGTGGTGAATGTACAGGTGGTAGCAAGCCTTGGTAACTGATGGAAGCTTTTAGACTTGCCTATATAGGGGTGTGAGCATAGTCGCTTTTAAGGGATAGGTAGAAATGATGAAAATGAGTGCAGTGAGGGAGCTGCACTTATTAGGACGACCTCTGGAGTGTGACAGCTACCAGATATAAAATAGCCCCCTGGGAAAACATGAAAAGTCCAGTTACTTGAGGAGTTCTTGAGTGGACCAGATGTACTATTTACTGTGGAACACACTTCTTCACTGACAAGCAATGCCCTAATAATTTCTTTTTGATGTTGGATACCTGCGTGAGTGCGAACATTGTCTTTGCTTCCATTGCAACTGGCAATGAGAACCTGTGGAACAACTTTGCTGGTTATGGTTTCTTTACTGCTGTTACCAAGATTTGAGGAGCCACTGACTTTTAGGGTCTTTCTGAACTTGAATTGTAGTGTGATCAAATATGGAGAGGAGGAGGAAGGGAATTGGCTTAAGTAGCAGCTGTGTGGTGGCGTTGTCATTGCTCCCCTGTGAGATGATAGGATTTAGGTGGTGTCTCTCTTCTTCCCTTTTTGATTGTTTCCATTCTTCACTCCCAAGCTATGACTTGGTGCGGGTTTGAGGTTGGGTTTGGTGGGTCTGCGGTGTGGGGAGCCCAAAGGTACAGTGAAGAGGAAGGTGCAGCTGAAGCAGGAAGCTGGGAGATTGCAGAGCTGTGACTTCCCACAGAGAAGGTCCAGCACACGTGTGCTCAGCAGATGGCACCAGCCCTCCTCCTTCCTTTTGTGGTCTTTGTCCTTAACTTTACCACATCCCTTTTTTTCCCTCTTCTGTCCCCCTCCAAACCTCTTTGCTGCTTAGCTGGTCTATGCCTAATTAGACACAGATGCACACATCACACTGCTAATGCTGCTGGCAAAGTCATTCATTACTCGTGTGTCCTACCCCTTCCCTATGCTGTGGGTCATTCTGCTATGCTTTTATATATAGTAATGGCATAGTCGGGTTTTTTTTTCCCAGCCTTCTGCATTACCTTTAAAAAAAAAAAAAAAAAGACCCCAAACAACAAATCCCACAGTGCTCTGTAACTTCTGCTGTGAGCATAAAAGATGGCGTTAGGAAAGGGAGATGAATGGATGAGACCTCCCCTGTATGTCTTGTTGTATCTGTCAGGAGTGTTGTTTGTCTTGCTATATGGAAAAAGTCTTTACTTAAGTTGCACAATCCTCCAGTACACTGTTCATGAGATGTTTTGGCTGTACAAGTCTGACCTTCTCAGGTTGAAGTACAGTTGCAAAATTCTTGAAAGCCCTTAAAATAGAATGTAGCCTATGTACAAGCGTCTAATCACAAGCATGCTGAGCACATGCCTGTGCAATTAAGTAGCTGAGTGCCATAATGAGTGCTTTTTTAGTATATTCAACTGCTGTGATAACTGTGAACAGTGTTACTGGCATGTTATGCTTCAGAGGAAGCAGACCACTCTCCAAACCATTTTAGAGCTCAGATACAGCCTTCAATGCTTGCTTTGCTGCACAGACCCTGTTTAAAGTTATTTGAAAGAAATAAAAATATTAAAGTCCTGTACAAGTTTCTTTGTACCCTTTCCTTCCTGTTGTCCCCCACCTTGAGGAATGAAAGGCTTATTTCCCTTGAATTCAAGTGAAAGCATCTCTTAGCCTTCCTGTCCTGTACACACCTTCAGTTCTCTGTTTTCAGAGATATTTTTCAAACAAGTGCATTCGGTAATTTTCTTGTATAGAGTTTGAGAAACTGAAACTGATCTTTCCTTGTAACTCTTAGACATAATCTATGCCCAGGGCTAAATGCTTCAAGTATTTTTATTTGTAATCGGCATAGAATGATCTCCCCAATTTAACTGCTGCTTGACATCAACGTATGTGGAATGGGCAGAGTCTCTCAACTGATCAAAACCTCTCTGCTGTGCTTGGATGGGCTTAATTTTAATCTTCTCTTGACTCCACGCTGATTAAAACCAGACTCCTTGCATATAATTTGGGCTTAATCTGTGGAATTAATTGCTCCAATATTTAATGGAAGCCAAAGTTGTGATAACGCTTTTAAAAACCAAAAAGATTAAAGCATTTTGTCCTGTGGATGATCAACATTGCATAGTTAAAATGTTATTAAGGACTGAATTCCAGCTCTTCTTGAAGCAGTTTTAGCTTTCATTGTGAATTACTAGCATGTTTACTGAATCATAGGGGCTCACTGCATATTATGGTGTTTCTTGCTCCTTATTGTAAAGCAGCTGGTACCAGTCACTTCTGAAGAGAGGATACTACCAGAGGATACTCTAGTCACTGATTCCTTCTCTGGGATTGGACTGTAAATAAACGTATAAATGTTGATGTGTGTCCTATAGCGCTTCTTCTATCATGTTTCTTTCATGTGACTTTTTTTCTAGACCCAGAGCACCTTGAAAATTTTGAAAAATATCTCAAATCAATGAACTGCTCAGAAGAAATTTGTCTGCTCACTACATTTGCTCAGATGGCACAAACCAAACGGGCTGATGTTGATGAGGATTTTATCAAAATCATTGTTCTGGAGATATATGAGGTGAGAAACATTACTGGTCCTTTAAAAAAAAAAAAACCATGAATGTGCTCTCTTTCTTTCTAACAGTGGAAGATGTGAAACATTCATGGATTCTAGAGTTTGTTCTACCATGGAACTAAGAAAGTACTACTTCTGAGGCTTATAATCTAGTACTGAGTTAAAATATCCTGAAGTGCATGTTTTTCTGGGAGAAAGAACAGCTTTTCTGTAGACCAAGCCAGAAGGCAACAAATGAACAAAAATATCTTTGCTTTGCTTTATTTTTCATGCTCAGATCTAACTTGTAGGTCTGCAATTCCTTCTGTAGTATTTTTTCTGTTGTATGTAGTTTTTTGGTTTGTTGTGGGTGGGGTTTTTTTTTAGTGTGTATGTGGTAGTGTTGTTCCTATGTTTAGTTTTGGACTCAGTTTTTTGGCACTGTGATGTAATAATTTCCTTATCTTCTAGGGCAATCAGTTTCAATTTTTATATTGTCATTTATTAACTTTGCCCAGGATCAGCAAGAGCAATTTTGTTCTGTATTTTCCAAATGATGTTTTATCGTGTTGTCAGTGGAGGTCATCTGTAACTGGTAACTTCTCTCTGCTCATCTTCTCAGGTGTCTTATGTTAGCCTTTCCACAAGAGAGACATTTTCAAAAGTTGGTCGAGAACTCCTGGGAGCAATTGCCAGCATCCATACACAGATTATTTCTGTACTGCTGGATCGACTTAAAGAGACCATTGAGAAAGTTGGAATGGTAAGGGCTAAGATCCCATCATTTAAAGCAGGCCCCCAGTTAAAAACAGATTTTTTTTTTTTGATCATGTCACTCTTTAGATAGAAGGGCGTAATACTGATTGTTGTTCTATACTGAGTACTGATTAGACATTTTCTCTTCTACCCTCACAGGTTTCTTTATATCTGTTTAAAGAGCTGCCGTTGCACCTGTGGAAGCCTTCTGTGTCTGAGATAGCGCTGATTCGTGACTGGTTATTAAATTACAGTCTAACGACAGTGGAGAATAAACTAGCCTGCATTATCTTGGAAGGCCTAAACTGGGGATTTGGTGAGCATGTATGTATTGAAAGCAGGAGGCCTGAACTTGGTTTTACGGAGTAAAAGTGTACTATAAAAAAAAAAGTGGGACTGTAACTGAGTTTGAAAACAGTTAATTGCATGCTTTCCTATGATGGTTGTACACTTGATGGCATAGGATGGGAACTTCACAATAACTTTGCAGCATTCTACCTGAGGATTTGCTTGTGGTGCTCTCTTGTAGTGCTACAGCTGAGGTTAAAACAGGTATTCAAGCAGGAGTTTCCTCTTTCTAAACAAGAGGCAACAGATGACAGGACAATTTTTGTAGGTCATTTGATTAAGTTATCTGCGGCTGCAGAAACAGGAATCCTCTGAGAAGTGTTTGAGAGACTGGTGTGACTGTAGTTTGCAGGCTGGTATCCAGGTATGTTTTTTCGTAATGCAAGAAAACTAGTGATTTGAAATTATAGATTTCAAAGCCTTGAGCATTACTTAAATGATTGGAAAATATTCTATAGAATGGGTTACTCAGGAGCTCTGTCACTTCAGGAGCCAATGGAGGTGTGAATACGTTTTCAGAAAGAAACAGAAATAGATTGGGGCAAAAATCTGGTTGCCTGTGTTCAGTGATCCATTTTAGCATCTATGCATTTGGTCATACTGAACTCTTCTCTTTGCTGAGCTGATGCTTGTACGTGAAAATTGCCTTACTTTTTCTTCCTGTTGATGACAAGTGGAAGCAAAGGAATGGTACGGAAGGTTAGCTGTGAGGTCTTTGCTGTGCAGTAAGTGTCATGTCTGTAACCTTTGATACGGGGAAAAACAGTTCTTTAATGTGGCAATTGATAAGAGGATTTACAAAAAGCATATGATGATTTTGGGTTTTGTTTTTAAAGGCAAGATTTCCAGTGTCTGTACTATATAATTTAAAATGCCATCTATGGATCTTTGGATTAATTGCTATAAATGCAGCAAAGGCATGTGAGATGGGATTATGGTCACACTTTTCTAGGAAATAATCTAGATGTTGAATTTTGTATTGCCCAGTGTGAGCCCATTATTCTTCAATGTTGGGCTGAAATTTTTTTTACTAATCAACATTTTTGCCTTGGTATTACAATATTTGATCTCTTTCTGGCTGTTCAAATTAAGATTTATTTCTGTGTAGTGCAACTGAATGATACAGTTGTAGAGACCTTTTAAGTGGGTATAGTTTTGTGATATGATTCTGTTTTTTAGCAGGATGCTCTTCATCTGGATCCAGCTGTCCATTCTGAAGTTGCATTGATGGTTCTAGAGGCATATCAGAAATACCTCTCCCAGAAACCATATGCTGGGCTGCTTTCAGAAAGCATAAAACAGGTATTCCTTCTTCAGAATTCCGGGGAATAGCTTATTGATAGTGATACATAGGAAAAACTGCAGGCCAAGACCTTGTTTTCTTTTTTTCTTTCGAAAACTGTGCTATATTGATTCTACTGGAACATCATAATATACCAACTCTCAGTGGTTTTGTACCCACAGACCTATTTGAAGATACTCTCATACAGGTTTTCGGCATAAGTCTGAGAAATACAAATTTTAAGTTTGTCCCCCTTGTAGGTTTACATGATTATCCAGCCTGTAGTTGGATAGTTCCAAACTGTTCTTGCAAAGTCTCCTTCACTCATGCAGAGTTGGCTACTGCTTGCTTAATGAAAGGCTACTTACTATTGCTGGTGAACATAAGAGACATCCTTCCTATGTCTCCAGCTCTTAGTCTTACCTTATTTAAAGACTAAAGATTTTAAGAGCTTTTCGGTAGTGATCAGTGCTGTGTTATCTGAACACCCTACAGACATTTATTACATTCATTTTTACAGCACATTGGTGACTGAGGAAGGTGTAGCTCCAAGTTCCAGAAAGGGAAGGGAAGGATAGAAAGATCAAGGTTAAAATACCTTTTATGGATATTCAATCTGAGATGCTTGTACTTATTTATTCAGAGCTTTTAGCATTGTGTTGTGCTTTGTCTTAGTATTTCTCATACCGTGCTCTCTCTTCCCCTGTACTTTCTGCCCCACCCCAGTCTTTTCTTCCCACATTTTGAGTGTTCCTTATTGTCTCTGCTCCTTCCTGACTTGCTTCTCTGCACTACTTAGTCATGGCTTGTTGTCTTGTGCTGGCTAGATGAGTTCTCTTTTTAAGTCTATTTCAGCCTTGGTTGCCGCTTGTATTGGTGAATCTGTTCTGACTTCCATGAGCTTGTAACTGGAACCTGAGAGAAAATAATGCTTAGGTTCTTGTACCTCCGCTCAGAGAGGATGAAATATCTGCATAGACTCCCAGCTCTGCAATTTACACTGGTCTGTCAGAACACGTACAGTATTTTTCCTGAAGATTTATAATTACCTCTGATGTAGACAGGCTCTTTGTGATAACGGACACATTTACGTGGCACAGAGACTCTGCCTGTCCACATCCTGACCTCTTTCCAAGGAGAGGCTGTCAGGTTTTAGGTGTTTTTGTTGACAGATGTTACTTTTTTGTATATATATTTTTACTTTTCCTATCACTATCAATCTTAGACGTTATTGAAGATTGTGTGTGGTTTTGTTCTGTTTTTTTAAATAGTGAAACCAAAATTTAATCTGGCACCGATGTCTCATTTGGAGAACTTTAGCCAAACAGTTTAGGTTGATAGCATTTACCAAAAGGGATGGATGGGGGAAATCAATGCCACAGAAACAGATTTCAGATAAATTTAATTGCTGGCGCTACATGGTGTGTGTGAAAAATAACTACTCTTGGTCTGATCTCGTGTCACAGTATTGTGAAAAAGAGGAGACTCATGCAGGCTGACCAAGTCCTAGACTAGTACCACACGTGCCACAGTAAGGCTGTGCTTCCTTTCATTCCTCTTGCTTTGTTCCAGGTCTCCTACTTAGCCAGCATTGTCCGATATGGAGAAACACCAGAGACTTCCTTTAATCAGTGGGCATGGAGTTTGATTTTGAGGCTAAAGCTTCACAGAAATGACCATGGCATGCAGCATGGCTGGCCTGCAGTCCCTGTGTCTGACAGTGTCCTCGACATGACGGAGTTGGTCATGCTTCACCCCCTCCTGAAGGCTGTTAAAGGGAGCATCCCTATCGGCTGTTACCTGGCACTGGCAATGACCACACTAGGTCACAGGTAAGTCTGCTTTCCTGTGTCTGCCTTGGATGGATCACCCCAGCGAATGAGCAACCTACCTGAACCCAGGGCTGTCAACATCTTTATGCTTGTTTAAAGAGTGGAGGACTTCTTTTGCAAGGGATTGAGCAGTCTTTCGGGGACTGTGGTTTCCAAAACCATGCCATTTCCTTTATTTTGCTGACGCTATTTTTTGCCTTCTGCATGTTAGGGTCAAAACAGTAATTAGAAGTAATATTGAAACCGAGGGGTGTCGTAGTTTGGGCTGGATTGGCCACTGAGGTGAACAGCAAGTGCTCTCCAACAGGTCTCCAAGGAGTGGAGGGAGAGCAAGAGAGAGAGACTTACAAGTTTAGAAAGAACTGAACTACTTTAATGAAATATTAATGATAGAATAAAAAGAAAATAACGAAATACATACAAAACTGTATCAAGCTCCCAGGATGATGGTCACATCCCCAGCGGGCACTGGGGAGGTCCCAGGCTGGAGTCAATGATGGATGGGAGCTGGATTCGGGATTGGGATCAAAGGCAGGCGAACAGACGGAGTCCTACTCGGATGCTGGCCATTGAAGAAAGAGGGGGCTGATCCTTTGATCTCTCAGCTTTTATCCTGAGCGTGAGGCAGATGGGATGGGATGGAATACCCTGTTGGGCAGTTTTGGGTCACCTGTCCTGTCCACTCCTCCCCACAGATGTGAACCCTCTACACTCTTCTGCTTCTGACCCTCCAAAGGGGCAAATAACAAAGTTAGTTGTCCTTGGTTGTTATAGCAGTAAGGATAATGAAGAACCTCTCTGCATCCCATTCCTTGTCAGCAACTATAAACATCAGTCTCATCACTCTGAAAGCAAACAGTTTCTGCACAACATGCTATTAATTTCAGCAGTTAGAGGCCTAGCTAAAAGTAAAATTACTGAACAGAAAACTGGTTCTATTTTGCCTCAAACCAAGACAAAGGATTGCTATGAACAGGACGTTTACTGAAAGGGCTCTGAGTAATCTGTTTTTTGGCAGGGCTGCAGCAGAGCATTCAGAAAATAGTGAGGGGAAAAAAACCCAGTAGTACTGGTAATGATAAGTCGAGTTTTATAACCTTGATACTGGACCTGCTAGCTGTGACTGTGTTCCAACACGGTCTTTTTCAATGCTTTCAGCTGGTTTGTAGGTAAGGCTCTTGGACATGTTCAAATGTACTTGTTGATTTAAGTACAGAGCCAGGCATAGATTTATCAGTCTCTTCCAGGTCTGTTCTCCTTGAGTCCGTAATCTCTTTAATTATGTCTTACTCATATTCAAAATTTTGACTAACTTGCTTTCTTCATATAATATTGCTTTACTCCTTAAAGAAAAATTGTATTGGCTTTCTTTTCCTTTCCCCAGCCATTGCTTGATACTTAGGTTATGTCATAGGTATGTACCTGGTGTTTCAAAGCACTAGAGAAATTTGAGACTGATATGAATGTTTTTTGGTCATGCAGGTTTGAGAGTGGAAGCTTTTATGTGACTTCGAACATGGAATGAAAAGCAAGGAACATCTTTACTTCTGAGTGGGTTCTGCCCCCCCCAGACTCTTGTTTGTCCTTGCAAAGAACCATTTGATATCTGTCTCCTATCTAAACAGCAGCAGTGATATTTATCACATGCAAAATTCAAGACCGGTTATGTTAATGAGCAGAAGACACAAAGTGCTGTACTGTATGCTAGTGACTTAATACAATATTTCATTTTCATGACCTCAGAGTGGATGTAGGATTAATATTTTACGTCTTTTCCTAGCGTGCAACCCCTCTCGGTTAGCAAAACTTAATGTAGAGCAAGGTACCAAATAAGTTGCTGCTAGTGAGTTTTCTGGGCAGCAGAGAGCAGGATTCATCTCAGCTGACTGCAGCCACCTAAGTACCCACTGTAAGGAAACCGCCCAAGCTCCATCTATAGGTAGTGAAAAAAGATGTTCAGAGCATCATCCATCCTGAGGAGATGTCAAAAGCAGGTAACATGAAACTCCCTCTGTTAGCTGGGTTAGGCAAGAACCTTGAGCTTTAAATTGATTGAAACTTTGAAACTCGATGGGTGAAGACCCAGATCTTGAGTGATTTTTTTTTTTTGGAAGACAGGACAGAAACCCCTGGAAAGTCTGGAGAAACTTACCAGGTCTGCCCACAATTGAATGACTCCTACAGCTGAAGAAAAAAACCTCTGTGGATTTAGCTGTGTTTAGAACTGCATTTAGAACTTCAGAGATTAAGTGTAAAGGTAGAATGTGTCAGTTCACAAAAAAAAGTAAAATCAACACCCTGTCTTCCTTCCTGCTGATNTGGAGTCAAAGATGGATGGGAGCTGGATTCGGGATTGGGATCAAAGGCAGGCGAACAGACGGAGTCCTACTCGGATGCTGGCCATTGAAGAAAGAGGGGGCTGATCCTTTGATCTCTCAGCTTTTATCCTGAGCGTGAGGCAGATGGGATGGGATGGAATACCCTGTTGGGCAGTTTTGGGTCACCTGTCCTGTCCACTCCTCCCCACAGATGTGAACCCTCTACACTCTTCTGCTTCTGACCCTCCAAAGGGGCAAATAACAAAGTTAGTTGTCCTTGGTTGTTATAGCAGTAAGGATAATGAAGAACCTCTCTGCATCCCATTCCTTGTCAGCAACTATAAACATCAGTCTCATCACTCTGAAAGCAAACAGTTTCTGCACAACATGCTATTAATTTCAGCAGTTAGAGGCCTAGCTAAAAGTAAAATTACTGAACAGAAAACTGGTTCTATTTTGCCTCAAACCAAGACAAAGGATTGCTATGAACAGGACGTTTACTGAAAGGGCTCTGAGTAATCTGTTTTTTGGCAGGGCTGCAGCAGAGCATTCAGAAAATAGTGAGGGGAAAAAAACCCAGTAGTACTGGTAATGATAAGTCGAGTTTTATAACCTTGATACTGGACCTGCTAGCTGTGACTGTGTTCCAACACGGTCTTTTTCAATGCTTTCAGCTGGTTTGTAGGTAAGGCTCTTGGACATGTTCAAATGTACTTGTTGATTTAAGTACAGAGCCAGGCATAGATTTATCAGTCTCTTCCAGGTCTGTTCTCCTTGAGTCCGTAATCTCTTTAATTATGTCTTACTCATATTCAAAATTTTGACTAACTTGCTTTCTTCATATAATATTGCTTTACTCCTTAAAGAAAAATTGTATTGGCTTTCTTTTCCTTTCCCCAGCCATTGCTTGATACTTAGGTTATGTCATAGGTATGTACCTGGTGTTTCAAAGCACTAGAGAAATTTGAGACTGATATGAATGTTTTTTGGTCATGCAGGTTTGAGAGTGGAAGCTTTTATGTGACTTCGAACATGGAATGAAAAGCAAGGAACATCTTTACTTCTGAGTGGGTTCTGCCCCCCCCAGACTCTTGTTTGTCCTTGCAAAGAACCATTTGATATCTGTCTCCTATCTAAACAGCAGCAGTGATATTTATCACATGCAAAATTCAAGACCGGTTATGTTAATGAGCAGAAGACACAAAGTGCTGTACTGTATGCTAGTGACTTAATACAATATTTCATTTTCATGACCTCAGAGTGGATGTAGGATTAATATTTTACGTCTTTTCCTAGCGTGCAACCCCTCTCGGTTAGCAAAACTTAATGTAGAGCAAGGTACCAAATAAGTTGCTGCTAGTGAGTTTTCTGGGCAGCAGAGAGCAGGATTCATCTCAGCTGACTGCAGCCACCTAAGTACCCACTGTAAGGAAACCGCCCAAGCTCCATCTATAGGTAGTGAAAAAAGATGTTCAGAGCATCATCCATCCTGAGGAGATGTCAAAAGCAGGTAACATGAAACTCCCTCTGTTAGCTGGGTTAGGCAAGAACCTTGAGCTTTAAATTGATTGAAACTTTGAAACTCGATGGGTGAAGACCCAGATCTTGAGTGATTTTTTTTTTTTGGAAGACAGGACAGAAACCCCTGGAAAGTCTGGAGAAACTTACCAGGTCTGCCCACAATTGAATGACTCCTACAGCTGAAGAAAAAAACCTCTGTGGATTTAGCTGTGTTTAGAACTGCATTTAGAACTTCAGAGATTAAGTGTAAAGGTAGAATGTGTCAGTTCACAAAAAAAAGTAAAATCAACACCCTGTCTTCCTTCCTGCTGATAATGTGGTTTTTTTTTTCCCTTGTTTATTTTGTTTTTGTTTTGACAGCATTGAGAAGTTCTGTGCTGAAGGGATCCCTCTTTTGGGTGTACTTGTCCAGACTCGATACCTGAGAACAGTAGTCCATGTGCTGGATAAAATTTTACCCTTGTTTTACTCTTGCCAGTATTATCTCCTGAAGAATGAACAGTAAGCTTATTGTTCCTAATACACTTATTGAGAAAGAGCAAGGATACTTAATCTAGACTGTTAAATTTATCAGACTTCACTATGGGTTTTTCATCCAGTGAGAATGTGACTCAGATGATGGGGGAGTATGTCTGGTTTATTTGTGCAGTTACTTTTTGGGACTGACTGTTTTTAGGAAGTAGTTGTAGAAGTGTCTCGTACTGACCTCACATGTACGGTTGTCGCTGCTGCTGTGCCACAGAAGTGATCTTCGAACAGCTGTGTTGACAAGTAGCTGTTGTGTTTAGATGAGCGAAAAGACAAGCGGGCAGTACTACTTAATTGTGCTCATACTGGTGAGGTGAGCAGCTGGGAGTGTACTCAAGTGCTGGACCTTGCTGTCTGTCCTGGTAAATTGGTAATGTGGTCCCTGGGCTGCTTTTGGCTTGGATTGCCTGGAAGTCTCCCAAACAATCCCTGGAATAGATTTGGGTGCTGATGTGGATCAAGAACTACATTTGTTCCTGATGAGCTGCCTGGAATTGCAGTCTGCCGTGAACTGCTCACGCTGTGCCTGTGTTACAGTTAACATGGAGCAATTAAATCTGCAGCGTGGTCGTGAATTAAAAGCCTTGTATATGAGTGTCAACGGCTGCTGTCAAGCTGGGTTTAAATTCTCTAGAAGCAGATTTTCTGTGTGTTATGCTGTATGAGAAATTTTAGAATTAACTTAATTTGTTGACACCCCTAGGTTTTTATCTTACGTGCAACTGTTCCTTCATCTGGATAGTGGAGTCCCTCAGGGCATGACCCAGCAGGTTACCCATAAAGTAACACAGCACTTGACAGGAGTCAACTATGGAGAAAATGTCAAGCTGCTCAGTAGTATGATACAGGTAAGATTTAAAAAAAAAAAAAAGGAGTTTTTTAAAAACAAGTAGGCTTTTTTGACTGAGTTTAGTGCTTAAGGTTAGAAATGATACTGAATCTGGCAGTTCCGCAGCCATGGAGTACACTAAATCAAGCACAAATAGTGCTTTTTTAATTTTATACCAGATCAAAACTCTGCTTAAAACTGGAATGTAATACACAGCCCTACTTTCTTGCTTGTGTCAGTTGAGGAATGCAGTAGATACTATAATGTTTGAAAGCTTTGCTTTTGACCATTGATTTATGGCTATGCAATGAAAAAATGTTCCTGTGCTAGGAAGCTAGTATTTCTTTTTTTCCTAAGTGCAGAGAGGTCAAGAACCAAGGCCGACCAGCAGTACAGGGGAGGAGAGGACTAAAGGGAAGCATACCTACTCTGAGAAGTCCTTTTGCAGGAACAACAGGCTATGCTTCAGAAATCAGTGCCACTGATGCCTGCAAGTCGCAGAGACCCCCACTTAGGCTTTTTTGTCTGTTTTTGCGGATTGCACAAGGTGCTCAGCTCTCCAGGCTGCAGAGTCTCTTTTGGAAGTTGGAGATGACAGAGTTATATCGTTTATATAGGCATAGAGAGTGTCATTGTAAATTATCTAATTTAAGGATAGGCCCACAGCCTTATGCAAGTTAAATAGTTCTTCAGTAAATTCTTAAGCTTTAATTGAAGCTGCAGGCTCTTGAATAATTTTACCCTTTAATTTGGCAGACTCACATTTTTGTGAGTGACCAGCCCAACGGAGTGGGGCCGGCTGCAGTACTGGAGTTCTGGGTTCAGGTCCTCACCAGCCAGCAGCTGTGGCACCGGGACCGGGCAACACTGTTCTTGCTGGATGACTTATGTAAAGCTGCTTTTCAATACAGTCAAGAAGACTGCATACAAAAGCTGCTTTACCAACAACACAAGGTAAATGGGTGTGGTATAATGATGTGGCTGTTGAGTAAATGGTTGGTTCATGTGTTGCTGGCTTTAATTTTGATGTGAATGTGTTTTCCTGAAGTGCGATAAGAACGGTAGTGATGATGAGTGGTGTTGAGGTTATCTGATTTGTTTCTGAGTAGGTCAAGATAATAATTAGAACCTATTTAGAACACAGGTTTCACTCAGTGAGTTCTATTATAGTATTTTAGTTTGTGGTCTTTACGTTTCAGATGTTTGGTAGTGTGTTTAGAAGAAAAATAGTTTCCTCTCCTGAAAAAAACAGACACTGCCACTATAACAGAATTTTTTCACTGAAAAAGAAGTGAAGTACAAGCAGGCATTTCAGTGGTGGCTGGCTGAGCTAAGATTGGGAAGAAGCAACATGAGGCAGAAAGGAACCTGGATGAAGGCAGAGTGATATACCTGTAGCTCATAAATCATCTGTTAGGCTGCTTGCAAAAAAAACCCCAAAGGTTTTGTGTTTCCTTGCAGAATGCTTTGGGCTATCATTGTGACAAAGGTCTGCTGTCTTCACTTGTTAGCTGGATTGTGGCAGGCAATGTGACGCCTTCCTTTGTGGAGGGCAATGCCAATTCCTCTCAGGTAAGTGGCATGATGCTGTTGTATGAACAGCCCCAGGATAAGCAATATAGAGTTGTCTTTTTTTTTTTTCTGCCTTCGCAGCTTTCTGCAGATTATGTCTTGTTCCGTTTTTCTTCCTAGCCCGGTGTTTGAGTTTTCCTGTGCTAAAATCCTGCTTTAGCCTAAGAGAATGCTGTGGGTGTGTTACACTAAAGGGAACATGAACATTTTGCACAGAGAGAGTTTGTCTGTTCTGTGTCCAAGAATTCATATAATAGGATTTATTACTTAGGATTTCTTTTAATCTTCAATTGTTCTTGGTATATTTAATGAGAGAAAATACGTAGAACCTGACTCTTCTATTAGACCAATCTTTATCTGGCAAATACTTTGAATGCTAGTTACTTTCTCTCTGCTTAAGCAAGTTCCTTATTCGAGCAAAAAGGAAAAAAAACCTGCAGTACCCCAAACGGAGGTGTGTAGTGCCGTTGGGAGACAGAAGATCTTATTTTACTGCGTTTGAGTAGGTTGTTTCCTACAGAACTCTCTGGATAATTGTGTCACTTGTCCCTGGTTTCCCCGTTCTTTCCCAAGATTGTACAAAATAGGAAAGGGTATTTTGAATGTAGATAAGGAGGAAACTGGTTTTCAGTTTTCTTGTAGAGATATGCTGCTTTTGCAGCTTTATAGTGAGAATCTGGCAGAGACGTATTCCTCAAGAAAGAGCAAGCTTCCTAATCCTACCCCTGCCATTTTGTTATCAATGGTTCTGTTATTACTGTGTTGTGCAGGTCTGGTTTTCATGGATGGTGTTAAATATGGAGTCGATATTTGAAGAAGATTCACAGCTTCGCCGAGTTGTGGAGGGGGAGTTGGTTATTAACGCTTTAACTCCTGATCAAGCTTTGAAGGTAAGAACTGTTCATCTGCTTGTACTGGAGGGAACTACTGGAGCAAAGCATTCTCTTGTATTGTTTAGTTTTTATCTCGTGTGCTTTTTCTTACCAAGATAAAAGCATAACTAATGCTTTATATGACTGGCTTTCCAGAAGAAAATATACTTCAGGGAAATGAAATTTTTCCTTTACATTTTGAGTTGAATGTTAAAAAACTACCATGCAAATATCTGGGTTTTAGTGTACCATTATATACAGAAAACTTCAGTCACTAATTAGTGCTCTTGAATGACTTTCTGGATCATCTGAATGTCTTACAATCTTCAGTGGATTTATTCTATACCACTGAGATGGGGAGTGCAGATACTTTTTTTTATATTTTTTACAGGTGGGAAAATGTGTCTCTATTTCAAAGAGCATTTCTCAGATGATCTGAGTTTTGCAGAACTTCAGGTTTTACTTTTCTCTGTATTTGCTGAATTATTTTCCAAGACTTTCAGAACTGTTTAGGCCTTTCCCTTACTAAGACACTTAGTCAGGCGTGCTTTAAGCCATGTTGCAGCATTTCCCAGGTTCTTTGCCCGAACTAATGTAGAAATTCTGGAATGAAGCAAGTGGAAACTAAAGCTGTCCAATCTCAGAGTGTAACTTCTGGCCCATCCTTCATCTCAACTGTTTCAGTGTGTTTTAATGAAAAAGGGAGTCTAGAAGCTCTGTGAAAATAGGTTTGCTTTGGCTATGTCTAGGCTGGTATGTGTCTTGTGTCCTTGGAGGCTAGTCTGGAGAACATTTTTGCCGTGGCTTGCATGTCTTGATTTAGCTGGAAAACAGTGAGATAATACTTGGGGAGTGTGTGGAAAAGGGTGCTGAAGGACTAGTGTGGGGGATGAGGCAGTGCCAGGGTCTGTGCTGCGATGTGGGAATGCAGAAAAGCCTCCCGTTCCCCTGCTTCAGGCATAGTCCATGCCAGGGTGTGTGACTTTAATCATTTAGTGTGGCTGTGGAGTAGAGTTCTGTGTTGTTAATACAGAGTGCTGCTGCTCATACGTCGCACTGCATTTGTTCTGCTTTTGCAAAAAGAAAAATACTTTTTTTTTTTCCTTCTCTATTCTTTCTTCACATTGATTTTAATTCACGTTTTAGATTTTTTTTCTGTAGTGCTGCACGGAATGTAGTGTGGAAAAAGTGAAAAGTGGTAGCAGGCTGTAGGATTCTGTGTCGTCACGTGGCTTCAGACTGTTGTTTTTACTGGGTGGGACGTGCTGTGTGCTTGGCTGCTGCTTTGCTCTGTAACAACACTGGTTTTGCGGACGCCTAAACCAGAAACATCTACCTCTGTGAGGAAAAACAGTAATTAAGTGTAATTAACACCAGTAGCTCATACCTTGGCCTTGCATCATGCTAGCCCTTCCATTCGTGCTGCTTTTTTTGTAAGCATCAGAGGTGTAGCACTGATCTTTAACAGCTGCCCAACACAACTTTGAGCTGGGCAGCTCTTCCATGAAGACCTGTAACAGATGTGCATATGTTTTCAAGGTTTTCTACCCTGTAACTGCTGAATTTTCACGCTGTGCTAGTCTGGGTTAAGCTGTGACAGCCTGTGACAGCGAACCGCAGCAGAACACCTTGTCTGAAAATGTTCTTTTTGCAGAAAGCGCAGACCCAGCTGAAGCTGCCCATCGTACCTTCCCTGCAGAGGCTCATGATTTACCGCTGGGCGCACCAGGCCCTGGCTACCCCTGCTGATCACCCTCTCATGCCGCTGATCTGGCAGAAATTCTTCCTCCTTTACCTTCACCGACCAGGGCCACAGTACGGGTGAGTCTGATCATAAGAGCACAAGCAGAATAGCAGGCACTAAGTCTGCACTGCAAGTCAGGTTAATAAGTGGCTCACAGTAAGACAGTATCAGAAAGCAGTGGGTGCCAGCAGCTTCTCTAAAGAGTCAGTTTGTTAGCAGAGATGCTGATTTGACACTTGCAACAAGACTTTGTTGTGCTTTTTTTTGTTCATTTTTCAGATTACCTGTAGATGGCTGTATTGGAAGACGTTTTTTCCAGAGTGCAACTCACATTAACTTCCTGAATGACATGAAGCAGCGCTTAATGGAGGTGGCAGACTTCCACCATGCTGCCAGTAAAGCACTGAGAGTGGAGAGTCCCGCGGAGGGCAGCGACAGATCACCAGAGAAGGCGAGCTGCTCGTCAGATTACCTGACTTCACCAGAACTGCATAAGGAACTTGTCAGGTAAAAAAAAAAAAAAAGCCGCCTGTCCAGTTCAGTCTTATTCAATGCTGCAGCCACCTGAGCAGTTACTAAAGCACAGTCTGAGCTGTGGCAGACATGAAGAGATGAGACCCCTGGCTGACTTAGATGTACTGCAGGTGGTTGTTATGTCTGGTGGTGAAATCTGTTCCTCTGTTGATACAACTTGTTTTGTTTAAGGAGGGGCTCATTTTACTACCAAAAATAAAACATTGTTGATAGACTTATCCTTAGGAAAGAGCTTTGCTTTTTTAGTTAATCACATCCCCATACTGGTAAATATTTGTTGTTTAGATGTATCTGCTACTGGTACGTACATCACCAGCTATAAATGTAAAGTGCCACTTTGTGTGTATACATCCTAGTCACAGACTAGGGCCCAAACTGAAGTCCGAATAAAATTACTACTTCAGGGAATTTACTGGATGTTTCAACATAGGATTTAATTAGTGCAGTTTACCCACTTACCGTGCTAAAGTTGAGCCGTGAGAAGTGTGTGCTGTGCCAGCTGCAGAGTAATATGTCTCCTTAACCGAAACGTTAGCATGAGACTCTGTTTTTTTTTTTTTGTTGGAGGAGGCTAAAGAGATGGGCATGGTCACTTGCTGCAACTCAGCTGATGAACGCTCATTTTTGGAAGGAGTGGTAACTTCTAAGAGCCACGTATCTCACGCACGCTGAATCTGTACCTATGCTCTTCAGAAGTTTGTGGTTCTGTTACACAGAGCCTTTTGGCTTGAGAAGTCTAACTTACGAAGTATTTGCAGTATCTTGATTTTCCTAGAGACTATAGTTGAAAGGATTGTTTGAGGAGAGTCCCTTGTTCAGGGAGTTGGGGCATTCGGGATCTGAGCTTCATGTAGGTGCTTCCCCCCAGCCATCGATAGGTACTGTACAAACAAACAAGGGAGATCGTAAGTCCTCCACAGTCATATGTGAAAAATAATCCAGAGATGCTTACTGGGTGGAACTTGATTAATATTTGGGCAGCCTTTCATTTTGAAGGAGTTCCCCACTCCAACATAAAACCAGACTTCTCTATGGCCAAGTAAATCTTATGCTCAGGAAGTCTGACCAGCTAGACAGGAGGGAAAACACTGGTAGAGTTCGTAAGGGCTGACTCTCAGAACTAGTCTACTTTAATTTTTTCACCAATGGCACTGATACAGAAAACAGGAATTTGCTAGGGATGTTTAATACCACAGTGCAAAGATTTAATGATATTCTAGTTCTCCCTTGTATTTAATCAGGAAAGCTTGGATGATGTGATTATAAAAAGGCTACCCCTCAGTAGAGTGGTGTCAGTTGAAGTAAGAGTAGTATGTTTAAATACAGTGTTAGCAGAGGAAGGAATGGGAATAAACTAGCCATGATTTTCAGTCTGACAAGAAATTAAAAAAATGTAAATTGAGTGTGAGCTTTTAGAGCAGGCACTCTAGAGAAGTCATGGGGTGAGAAGCCACACTAGGTCAGCTGTGGTCTTTTTTCTTTGTTGATCTTTTGAATGGGGTTGACAACATGATTCCCTGACATAAGAGATGCTTCCAGTCCTGGTCGTGTTTGTTAATTTGCATAAATGTTTTCCTTTTCAAAATTTGCCCTGTAGCTCTTGGTTATTCCCCTTCATATTTTTGTAAATAGCTTCTTTCCACTCCTGGTCTCTGAACGACAGTACACTAGTTACAAATCATCTGAAACGTCTACATTTTGAGCCATGTATGCACCTTGTAGCGTAATATCTTGCCTTAACTCCAAACCCCAAGAAAGAGACTGCTGCATAACAAATAATATGTGTAAAATTGAAGTTCACATTGATTTATTTTTTTCCCTTTTTTTGTTTTTCTTCTCAGGCTTTGTAATGTTTTTGTTTTGTGGTTGGAGGAAGAGAGTTTCCAGAAAGGAGACATATACATTCCTTCTTTGCCGAAGCAATATGATGCACATAGACTGGCTAAAGTCATGCAGAATCAGCAGGTGAAGTGCTAATGACACTGGCAGTCAGGGATCCAAAATTCCCTTGTGAAAATGGGTCCTCTAAAGTAGTGAGGCATGTGATGTCACTGGTCTTTAATACGTGTACAGCACATATGATACCTTCACAGCACTAACTTTTTTTCCTATAAATCCTGTGCTATCCCAAACTGCCTTCCTTTATATTTGAGCAAGGACTCGTGAGTAGATTCCTTGCATATCTTAATGAGAACATAGTCCTTATTCTGTACTGTTCTGTTACTCTTTTTATGTTCTTAGATAATTTTAGAGAATTATTAAAGTTGGAACTTTAAATGGCAAAGGACTGGAAGCCAAAATCTGCTCATGTTGCTAGCTTGTAGTATGCCAGGTTCAAATATAAGTTAGTGAGCAGGAGGTGTATATTCTTCTGTCTAGTAAGCCTAGGGAGTTACTACAGTTAAAAGGCCTGTGAGAGGGAGATTTTGGAAAGCATTTCCTCACACTTGCTTTATTTTTATTCCTCCAGTGTTTGTTAGTACTGAAAATGCAGCCTGCTTCAGCCTGACTACAATTCATCATGCCATGGTGTTTTAGACTGTCTTGGTTTCCTCTGTGTTCCTTTTTGTAGGAACTGAATTTTAATAATCTGTACCCATTATCTCTAAATTTGTTAGAAATTGTACTGTGTGTCAGGTTTCTTCCCTAAGTGTCATCAGTGGTTTTCAGTGGCTTCTCTGTTTATGTGATAAAGATTCTGCAGCTTCTTTCTTCAGTTTAGATTTTTTTTTCCCTATTAATATTTCCCTATGACTTAAACTGCAGAGTCTCTTTTTTTGTACTTATTTTAGTTCCCCAGCTACTAGGATAGATGCACAGTATATGGTACCGACCAAAATGGGAATGATAACTTAATTTTCTGTGCTTTAGGACTTGTGGATGGAGTATGTCAATGTTGAACTGATACACCATGAGTTTCAGGAAGCTCTAAACCTTTGGCTGCAGGTTCAGCTTGAATCACATACAACCTGTGTTTCTGCACGGCAAACTGATTTCACCAACCCTTTGTCAGGTAAGAGATAAGAATACTTGTTAATGAAACGGGATCAGGGAGAATCCGGAGCATGTTGAAGCCCTGGTTTCTTTAGGAACATAAGGAAGTCTGTGAATAAAGATGTTAATATAGGTTGTTTTCTATGGGTACAGTATTTTGCATGAAGCTTTCATGGTGTTCTCACTAAGACGCTCATGTGAGAGGCTAACATTGATGTTTGAAGCTTGCCACATCACGGAAAAGCAGGTGACTTTGTCCCTAGAGCTTCATGGGTGAGCTCCCCACAGCTTCCTCTGCACAGACCATGCTCCAGACGGGCTGAATTGTCCTGAAGTTTAGACAGAGAAACTTGCGAGCACAGGCAAAAACCACTGTAACTGAACAGAAAGATTGTCTCTGTGTGGTGGTTTTTTTTTTTTATTCTGTTGTTGTTCTCAATGGCTTTCCCTGGAATTTTGGCATGGTGAAAGGGTTGTTCTAGCACAGAAGGGGGTAATAGTCATGGTAGGTATGTTAAGGATATGGTAAGACTGGTTTTTGTTTGGAGGCTGATTAAAAAAGGGGAACGAGGAAATAGAGGAAACTGAAATATTTTCGTAGGTGAATTTGCATTATTTGGGCAAATAAACTGAGTGGGAGTGAACAGGAGGAGAGAGCTAGCCTAGAGAGAGGCTGTGCTTTGGGGAGGAATTGGAGCTGAGAAGACCAGAGGTGAGAATGAATTGTAGGGAAAGGAAGAGAATTTGGCTTAGCAGACTGGGTCTGGGAGCCTCTTGTTAGAAGAGGGGAATAAATGGGGTGATAAGAGGAAAAACGGAATTGTAGGAGGTAGGAGTGGCTGGGGGAAACAAGGAAAGTTAATAGGATGGTGTGTGGTGGAGCTGGTTATGAAAATTAGCTGTGTGAAATAAACTTTAAAAAAATTCATTTAACTAATCTTTATTTTTGTTGACAAAGGGAGGAAACCGGAGAAGTGTTTTTCTGCTGTTAAAAATGTTTCATGCAAGAAAACAGTATTTTTGTTTGGTTTCTCCTAAGCTTTTCTTATTGACAAAACTTGCTTCTGCTTTCTTTCGTAGCCAAAGAGAGGGTAATGAATAATTTGAAGAAGTTTGATACTCCCAAACCCCTTCTTCCGCTCCAGACCATGAAAGCTCCTGTGCCAGTTATTTCCTCTGCCAGTCTAGTAAGTCAGAAAGAAGCAATTCAGCTCATGCGCACGGACCTTAACATCTTGCAGCGACATGCCAAGTAAGACATAGGTGTTTTCCTTCTGCATCGCTGGCGTGTGTAAGCACTGACTTTGGGTGCCCTTTGCAGCAGCCTCATTTGTGATGGCAAAAGACTGTCAGTACTTGACTTCTGCTTCTTGGCCAAGGTTTTTTATTTTCCTTGGCTGTCATGTTACTGATCCACTCCTTTTAAGATAAGACTAATTGTCTTATTGAATGACTGAGGCTACATCAGCTGATATCGAACATCTACATTTTCTTTTCTGATTGGCATACTTCTTAAAAAGAAAAAAAAAAGCCTTCCTTTAGCCTAAATTTCTTGACAACAAGTTAGTTAACCCTTTTCCACTAGTGTAGTAGCACACACTAGTAGTAGTGTGTAATGTGAAGCACTGGAGCCCCCAAGAGACACATCAGATTTCTGGGGCCATTAGCTTTGTGAGTTAAAGAGAATTTCTGTTTCTAATAATTCCTACTAAGAGAATCCAGCTGAATTATTTTCAAATGCAGCTGATGGATCTGTAGCTGTTCTGGCCCAGTGTAGTCATTTAATAAAAACATTATAAACCGAAACAAAACTCGCTAAGCCCAAGAGAGGATGTGTCTAAACGATTCCAGCAGCAATTTTTGGTGGGTTTTTTTTTACTGAATGATCCCACAGTCCAGCTTTTTTTTGTCTGGTGGAAAATTGTTTCCTACAGAGGGTGATCTATTTAATTTTCTTCCAGGTTGTCATGTAGAATAATTCAAAAGAACTCATGCAGGCTTGAGTAGTTTTGTTCTTATGAACCTATTTCTTTATTACTTTGAAGTGCTATTACTTTGAAGTTTTAACTCAATTTCATTTAATAACCTTTTATGTTTTTTAGGAGAGCGTCACAAGTCTTTGTACAGCACATTAAATTGAAGTGTCATCCCTTGCTTATCAATTCTTAGTATTACTGTTTCCAGTAAAGATTTTAGTAACTTTTTATTAATAAAAACTCTTTTCAGAACTGCATCTCTCTGGGAGTCCCAGCATGTTGCTCTCAATAGTGAAATATTGGACACGGTACCTAAGCTGTACGTCAATCGGGAAGAGCAGATCACTCTCCATTTGGAGTGCCGGGGAACTTCAAATAAAGGCTGCAAGGGAGCAGCCCTTCTGACAATCCAGGTTAGAAACGTGGCATCGCTTCTGTTCTGGGGCTGTTGGGCATGGTTAATGAAAGTGAAGTAACTGAATGCTTACAGAAATGGTAGCAGTTGGCCAGATAGATCCACGCACACGTAATAGTTACCTGAAATATCTAATATGTGATGCTCAAAAGGAGGTGCAGATCAACAGCTGAAGAATACATTGTTGTTTTGCTTATAGCGTCCATTCTGAACTGCTTCCCAACGTGTGAATGTGGGCATATGCTCACTGAGAGGAGTAGAAGCATGAAAATGTTTGTAGAAGTATTCCCCATGTTGCTTGCTACATGAATTTCCTTTTGATCCCCTCCAAGTTTCAGTCCCTGTGGATTACAAGTCTTACATAAAAGATGTGAATTATATTAGCGTTTGATAATTAAATAGCAACCTGACCAAGGATGTGTGCTTGGGCGTGATGTACTAAATCTGATCAAAACTATCAGGGGAAAACTAGCTATATTCAGAGTTCTCTTACTGGGCTCTGCTTCATTTTTACAAATAGGTGCAACGTCGAAGAATTTTAGCAAAAGATATTATTCTGAAATGAATGTGTGTCTTTTTGTCATTTAGTTTGAAGGGAAGCATAAAAATGAAGCAGTGAGCCAGCAGCTTCATGCTTTGCGTAAAGAAGTCAGACAACTGCAGGCAGAAGCTACGAAGCCACCTTCTCTGGGTGTTGTGGAAGCAGCAGTACATGTGGAAAATTTTCTAACGTAGGTTGTTCAGACTCTGTTTTAGGTAGTGATGTTTTATATTTCTTTTTCTGTATGTTAGAGTTAAAATGTGGAACTCTGTCTTTTTCGTAATGCTTGTCAGCTTGGGTCATCAACAGAGCTGGAATCCTGAGACCTGTATGTTTGTGACACCGGCCTCTAAAGGAACAAGAAGAGCTAACCGCTGGTCATTCAGCCTCAGCAGGGCACACAGTATTGTTTTCTCTTTCAGTTTATTGTATTCTGCATTAGAGTAGCCCTTCAAACCCTGCAAAAGTGCATTGAGTGATGACAGGGATGCTGTGTTAAACTGCAGGAAATGGCAAACTTGGACGACAGCTGTCTCGGCCATAGGCTGAACTATATGTTTTTAATACCTCTCTCTGTAGGTTTTTCCCTGTTATAATGCAGGACATAGCTCTTTAATAGAGAGTTTCAATATATGAAACAAAATTCTTCAGTGGAAGAGGTCTAGATACTATCCCCTTTTTTGGTGAGGTGAATAAATGGCTTAGTCCAAGGCTGCCTTCCTCTTGGAGGCCTCTTAGAGGTCATCCCAGAGGTCCAGTTTTGCAATACCATTCTTCTGGATCTCCTAGATTCTTGCTGGTGGTGTGTTTTAGTGTAGTTTGTTTCCTACAGGGTGTACTCACTGTACCAGTAAAAATGTGGTTACTATTTCTACACATTCATGCTTGATCATTAATCTGAAAAATTCTGTGGATGAGTTCTTGTGCTTACATCTGTGGAACAGTCTGTTCTTCAGATGTCTGAATTCAGACTCAGCGAAGGTGTGGCTTTGAGCCCAACAAAACGTTTATTTGGCAGTACACAAGAAAAGATTGAGTCTCTTTCAATTCTCTTACGGCTGAGCCTGTTAAGTAAAATGAGGTAAATCATCTTGCAGTACAAATGTAGTTGAGATGGCCTGAGAACATGACAAACACATGATTTGAAGGAGAAATCATCTGTTGGAACTATGCTGTGAAAAATCTTTTGATGATCACTTTCTGACTCTGATTATGGAGCCTTCCTAAGGTTCGGAGGTACCCATTCCTGCCAGGAAAATTACTTGAGCTAAACCTGGGGCTGTTCAGTGTGGATATGAGGCAGATCAGGGGGTTCTCGTCAATATATAGATATACCTGAAGGGAAGGTGCAAAGAAGATGGAGCCAGGCTCTTTTCAGGGGTGCCCAATGACGGGACAAGAAGTGACGAGCACAAACTGAGACACAGGAGGTTCCCTTTGAACATCAGGAAACACTTTTTTACTGTGAGAGGTGACGTAGCGTTGCCCAGAGAGGTTGTAGAGTCTCCATCCTTGGAGATACTTGAAAGCCATCTGGATATAGTCCTGGACAACTAGCTGTAGGTGGCCCTGTTCTGCAGTGGGGTTGGTCTGCATGTCCTCCCAATCTCAGGGAGGGAGGTTCCTCCCAACCTCAGCCATGCTGTAATTCTGTGAACCCATGCTTGATTATCACGTCAGCCAGAAGTGCCCATCTCAAGGCTATATATTGGCAAGAAACCTTTATTGTCACAGATTATTTTCCATACGTACACTTATTCTGCCTTTTTTTTTTTTCCAGGGCCTTAATAAATATCTACAAGGTACAGCCTATGCCGGCAATTAAGAAAGTCGGAATTAGTTTGTTTTTTACGTTGGTGGAATATGTGTGTGATGAAACTCAACGCAATCCTCCCACAAGGCAGTTCTTCACGTCCTGCATTGAGATTCTAGGCCAAGTGAGTTTACGCTCTGATTTTTGGATGCCTAATGCTTATTCCAATTGCCTGCTGATGTCAAGGGTCTAGAACGTTCAGAAGCCCGAAAATTAACTTCTCAGCTTCTATCCCATTTTCCATTCAACTAACTGTGTAATATACACAGTCTTTAAGAGAGTTTAAGCCTGCATATACGCAAAATAAAAGCTTTTGCTCTGAGATGCCTGCTTAGTGGTAGTAAATGCTCACTGTCTTAGTCAAATGCTAAGGTAGGCTCAATTTTTGGGCAGGTAACCAAAGTTTGGTTACTTCCAGTGCATAAAAGAGTGTTTTGGCATATATCTTGTCAGCTTCTGCATTTAGACACCTCTTTGCTGTAGCCTTGCAGCATTCTTTGTGGAGAGAGTTAGCCAGAAGTTTGCTGGCAGAGAACATAAGTTCTTGTTGTTGGTAGTAATGTTTGCCATGGGAACGCATTATGTGGGTGCCCTGAGAAAAAGCATTAGCCTCTACTTTGGGTCCAGGTATTTATTTTCGTCTCTTATATACCATTTGTTCCCATGTGCAGCTGTTCTTAAGTGCCTCTAACAGCTGAAGTGATGAAAAGCTCTTCATGGCTGTAGTTCTATTTAAATTTTTGCTCGTTTCAGGCAGGGCTGCTGAAATCTATATTCGTTTTCTCTTGTTATTCCATCAGAAAAACTGTATTTCTAGGTATTTAGGCAACGTGTGTGGTCACAAATGCTGTTCTTAAGTGTGCTAGGGAAACATGTTTATTTTATGTTGTATCTTGTGGAACAGCAGTGATTAGTTGATGTTAATCTCATACAGTCTATCATTTTTGAGAAATCTTTCCTTTTTAAAAGAGGACCAATGTTGTGCTTGTCTTGATAAAAAGCTCCAAGAGGTGTGTTTTCCAATAGATTCCTACTAGGCCATTTTTCCCACCATTCCCTATTTCCTCAGGTGTTCATCAGTGGGACCAAGTCAGAGTGCAGACGTCTCCTCCAGACAGTCCTGCAGAATCGAAGGCTCTGTACTCTCCTTTCTCCTTACTTCACTCCTGTTGCCTCTCCCAATGAATTTGTGACTTTATACGAAAAAGTCGTGGCCTTTCTGAGTGAGGAAAACAGCGATGTTGTCTTCATGCTCCTGACAAAGGTAAAGTACTCACAAATTCTGCATCTGGTTTGTGAGTTGCTTTTGTGGGTGTTCTTTCCCTGAAGACTGTGACTTCAGGCTGAGGAAGAAAGAGGCGGAAATCTGGTACTTTAAAATAACATTGACAGGTTCTGTAGGTCTGTGTTGGTCATCCTGAATGGTATGTGTTGTTTTTCAGGTCAAGAGGGAATGTAGGCAAAAGCAAGAAGGAAGCTTAAATATGCTTTCCTAGGCCAGATAGTATCAGCGTGTGCTTCCTAGGACTTGTTCTTCGGTGCACCCTTACTCTTGATAGGAAATTAAAGCAGGCTCTCGATGTCTTCTGCCTAATATCTCTGCAGAGGCAAAATAGCCAATGAATTCCAGGTGTCTTAAAAATAAAACCAACCAAACAAAATGATTACGGTGACTGAATCTTTCACCTCTCTGGTGGCAAGGACACGTGTGCCACACATGTGATCTTAAAACATGCAGAGTTAGGTAAGATCAAGTGATGTTGCACATCTCTTGTTTCAGGGCTGCATGATACTTTTGACTTGTATTGTCGGTGGAGAAATTACTGTTACGGACTTTGATATCACTCGGATTCTCTTAATTAGTTACCCAGAGACGGGGTTCAACAGCTGTGAATAGCAGGCAGTGTGTTTTGGGCATGACTGAGCCGTCCTTAATGGCAATGATCAGCATTGTTCCTGCTGACCTAGGTCTGAACAGATGGCCTGGAGACTGCAAAAGCTTTGCACCTCCATCTGAAAACTTGTGGACTACGGAGATTAGCCCAGTCTAATGCTTGTAAGCGTTTGCTTGGCAGTGGTACTGAAGCGTGGAAATTCATACGTGTCTTTATGAATCTGGGGACCCCTGCCAGGGGTCGTTTCATAGATTGAGGGACTTCTGCAATATGCTAAATCACAGCCTTCAGAGAATGTTAATTTGGTTTTGAGTTAGTGCTAATGAGGTACAAATTCATTAGGTTTTTCTTAAACATATAAACACTTTAGGATTTTTTTTTCCTCCCTGACAATTTCTCTCTTCTAAAGGTGTTGCGGCTAGTCAAGGTCCTAATTAAAAATGCTTCCTGTCCTTTCTTCTAGTTTGACCTTATACAATGGTTGAGCATTGCTAAGCCACCTCTGTCTGAACGTACCAAGCTTCTGGAGTCTATTCACTTGGCTCTCAACGCGTGTGGCCTTGAACCTGAAGAAGATATTTTGATGCCATTTAATATATTCTGCAAGCATTGGACTAACCTTCTCCAGTATCAGTTCCCTGATCACTATAGTGATTTCCTAAGATTATTTGTGCAAAGTGAGTATCTGAATTGATGCATATTAAACCTTGCATACAGAACCCTTCTGGCTTAAGAATATAAACTGCATACAGTAGAGTTAAATATCAACAAATGCAGAATGACTTAAACTTCCTTAAGTTTCTGTATGCGCTTTTAAGTGCATGCTATGTGATACGGTTTTGTTACACATATTTTAGCTTTACTAGAAAGAAACGTTCTTTCGGAGACCAAAGTACAGACATCAGTGGCAACAGATTTTCATCCCACATTACAGAAAAAGGATGGAGGAGAGGTTTCTATTAATGGAAGCACTTATTAATTATAATTATGCCACAGTCTGTAATGCAGTATCCTTGTTCTTGAGCACCCTTCAATGTCAAAATGAGAACTAGAATTATAGAGACCTGCAACTGATACTGAAATTTGCTGAAAACATCCTGGTTGACATTAGGTATTACCTATCATCTGATGTGCCTCTAAAAGGAGAGCAAAAGTACTTTCTTTCTGTCAAACAGTATGTGCTGAGACAGCAACTGTCTCTTAATACATGTTTGTAGCCAGGGATGTGCTAAATGCCTTGGAAAGTCTGTAAGAAGAGAGCATATAGATGCCAAAAAGGAATGTAAAATCACTTATGTTTAGGAATTAGAGAGATCTCCCACCCTTAAACTTCAGGCTTTCAAACTCATACCTTACCTATTTATTTTATGTAGTAGGGAGCTCTAATTTCAACCTTTTCTGACTCATATTGAGAGAGGGACTGATATCCTTCTCCTCCTTTCTCTTTCTCTTAAGGCTCATCAGAGCAGCTTCTGAGCCCTGACTGTTGGAAGGCATCGCTTAAAGCTTTGGGATGTGGTTCACCAGTGACTGAAGCAGGAAGCTTCAAGAAAAGCGATTCTACAGAAAGTCCTGTATTGCGGGATACTGCAAACATTCTCCTCTCTGCAGAACAGGTGAGTGCCTTTTTGGTTGATTTATTATGTTTTTCAGCTGCAACAGATGCCCACCAGTGACAGATGACACTGCTGTGCAGTCCTTCTGTAGCTGATTAATAATTGTTTTCTTTTTACAGGTTAGAGAGACAATGGAATGGCTTTCCACATCTTTCTGCAAACTCCGACTGGCTTCGGTGGATTTCAGGACGTTTGGCCTGTTCTCAAAATGGAGTCCTTATGTGGCTGAAGTGAACACATTTCTGGAGTATCTTGTTAAACGGCTTATTGACACTGAAGTTGCCAATTTAGCCCAAGAGTCTGTTGGCAGTAACAGAGTTCTAGCAGGTAATGTGTCTTATAAGCAAATTACTTAAGAACAGGCACTCAGTTTCTCTAACTTCCTCTGCTAAAGACCATTTAAATATACAGTAAAATCTTCTTACTCTGTGTTTGTACAATGAATGGCACATTAAAACACAGACAGGAAATGCTGATGCGACTTCATGGCCATGTGGGACTTCATGCTTTATCTTTATGCCTGTTGGAAGAAGCTTTTTTATATTTAAGCTTGCTTTAAAATTGTTTTATGATGAGATCATATTTCCTTCAAAGAAAAATACGGTCTTTTGCACTGAGCAGAGGTTTGGGAACGAGAGACCACTGAATTTCGTCATGATATTATTTTGATTTGGAGAAAATTGCCAGAACACCTTTTATTTTAGTATATGCAGTTTTAAAGTGTGAATCATCATTACCCCCACAATCTCAAATGTGTTAAAGAGATACTAATAAAACATCTAAGCAATGCAAAATGCTTACGATTTTTGTTAAAACTATTAGATTGATAACCAGAATTATTTATAAGCATATTGTGTTTTAAATTTTTATTTGACCAGGAAGAACTGATTAAATGTTGGAATAAGCAAAGGACGTGGTATTCAAGTTTGGAAAAGTGTAATATGTTCACTGTTGCTAACTTGAGGGGAGGAAAAGCAATGTCTATGTTTTATTTTCTAGCATTGCAGTCCTTATATTCAGTCATTGCTGGACTCTTCAGACCATGGATACTCGTCTTAGATAAGGAAGATGCAAGGTATATGTTGCATTTTAAAAGTAAATGTGGTTTTGCTCAAGTAGGGACTTCAACCTTGTAAGAATGGCTGTCATTCATTGTTACCTGATTTTTTTTTGTATGTATTTCATGACTGTGTTGTGATCTTCCCTTAAATATCTCTGACTTGTGTCATATCCTTAACAATTATGGAACTAATTGATGAGTTTCCAAAGTAAAATTTTCCAAGACTTGGATCGAGTAATTGTTTTAGATACAAGAGGTGTAACCAAGGTCTGGTCAAGAAGCAGAGATGAGAAAAATATGAATTGCATTTAGTTCCAGAAACACTCAAATCTAAATTTTAGATTTCTTTTTTTAAAAAATTTTCTGTAATACTAGTAATTCCTTAAAACAAAACAAAAAAGACAAACAAATACAAACCCAAATGCCAGGGGTATGTAAAGAAACCTTAGACCAAATCAGTCCTATGATAGTCTACTGTCTCATGTTCCAATGTCTTCACATGGGGAGTTATTTGTAATGTTATACACTTAAATTTCCAAAGCCAAAAGCTTTCTGAGCTGTGAGCGCATTTCCAGCATTTAATTAGAAGGCTGACAGCAGGTGGTATCTGTTGTCATTTAGAAATTCCTGTGATTTGGTATTTAATTCAGTTATAAAATGTCGAACAAGTAATCTCTGCTTACTCAATGGTATCATGGCTCTTCAGTGTGACATTAAAATACGTACCTCTTCTAAGGAGGAATCAGTCAGTTCTAAACAGTTGAGTTGGAATGAGAGGACGGCTGATACTTACTATATTGGCTTACTATGTACTACCTAATGTATTGATTTACTGTGCTTTAGAATATTTAAATCATTTAAGTGTTTATGGTCTGGGAAATTAACACTGAAATTTGTGTTGCTTCACTCTTTCTTTTAAGTAACCAGCCCTGCTACCCTTGGTTAGAGAGCGATGCTCCTGTAGCAGCCACCATGGTCAGTTTGTTTACAGATTGCATCCAGTTTTTGCATGAGAGCTTTAAAGGTGGGTGAATTCCATGCCATTTTGATGTAGTGGCACTTTCTGTTTTATCAGACCAAAAAAGGATGTTTTTTGATTGAGTTCTGGGTTGTGAGGGGATTTTGTTTGTTAGGAACTTCTTAGCCAAGGTGATCAATGCAGTGATAGCAGGAACATTTATTGATTTTGTCCTTAAAAGACAACTTTTTTTCCTTGGCAAGGGGAGGTAACATGTTTGATAAATGCATATCTGTCAGATAACAAAGTTGGTGTGAAGGAAAGCAAAACGAAATGAGCTGTCATGAGAATTGCATGACTTCATTCCAGGTCTGTATGTTGTTCCCATAAAACACATGCAGTAGCAGGTCACAATGACCAACACTTGTGTTTCAACAACTGGTCTTGAGGGTAATTTAATCCCCAGGATTGATCATTTCAAGCTCCTATTTTAGAATTGCTTATTGTGCCTAATGTGTAGTTAGATGGAGTGGGGAAAAAAATTTCACAATGCCTCTTAATAACTTTAAGGGATGAACTAGATTCAAACTGATGTTGTTTTTAATTATTTATTTTTTCAAGATATTATTGCGTGCTTTATAGAATTCACAGAATGGTTAGAGTTGGAAGGGACCTTGAAGACCATCCAGTTCCAACCCCCTGCCCTGGGCAGGGACACCTCCCACTAGACCAGGTTGCTCCAAGCTCCGTCCAACCTGGCCTTGAACCTCCAGGGATGGGGCAGCCACAACTAATTCAAGATATGTAAGATCCTTTAACAAAAAAAAAAACCACAACAAAAAACCAACCCAACATAAAAGCAATGATGTTCGACATGGAAGGAATATTTTGTAACTGCAGATTATTATCCAGCAACTCTTCAAAAGGCGAGAAAGGGCATAAAATCATAAGCTTCCTCACTACTTTGATTTGAAGAAAAAAAGACCTAAAAGCTTAATGTGCATTTTTTCCTTGATGAATGTATTTCGGTATAACTTGCATTTATGGTTTTTCATCTTAAAAATTAGACTTCCTGCTGTAATCAAGCTTTCCCTGAATTTCTTCGTGTTGTTAATTCAGCTGCTTTCTTTGATTCTAGATAAGCTGTTGCCAAGCCACCATGGGGCTCTCTGGTTACATCTCATGCATTACTGCGAATGTTGCACAGCCCCCAAAATGCCAGAGTTTATTCTCTATGCTTTCCACACTGAGTTCAGAAGGCTTCCATGGAAGGAAATGCATCCAGATCAGTTGCTTATGGAAGAGTTCTTTAAAGTGAGTACATGGCATCTTTTGAATTAAGTTCATAATTAGCGTTGCCCTTGAAGATAATAGGAGAACTGGAGATAGTCCTTCTTGCAAGTAAGTTCTTAAAGTTTGTTTGTAGCTGCTCATTTCGTGATTGATTTTTGTGAAGGAGTGCTGTCGAATCTTAGCCGAAGTTACGGGGCACTGTAAAGCTGTCATTATTTGTAATGTCATTGCTCTATCTAAATGTCTCATTTATTGCATATATATTTAGTTAGAGTTAATGTATTTTACTATTGCAACGCGGTTCTCACTTCCAAGTAGTCTGTGACAATCTAGAGATGCAGATGGGTGTGGAAATGCCCCAGGATTTACTGCTTGTCTGTTTGGGATGAATTCTTCATGCAGTTCTAAACAGGCTCAGAGTTTCTTAGTTTCTTAGAGTGGAGAGAAATGGATATGATCGTGCAGCTAAGGATTTGTAATGGAAGATTTCTGTCTGGTTTGCAGTAGCTTGGTGTTCTGTACTGAACTGAGAAGCTTAGAAAGTCGTATGTGTAACTGTTACTGTGTGGGGATAAAATGATGAAGAAGTGGCATCTGTCTGCTCCTTTGCTGACCTAAAATGCTGTGTGGATTTACAGTTGGCTAAGGAGCTGAAGAGTATTGAAATATCATACATTGTTTTATGTGCATGTCTTTTTTGCTTTCTCCTTCCTAGATTGAAAGAGGCAGCCCCAAGAGTTGTTTCTTATTCCTGGGTTATGTTTTGTGTGAAATAAACTGGGTGAGTGTCCTCTCTGATGCCTGGAATCCCAACCCTCATCCTCAGACTCACAACATGATTGTCTGTTTGCTGTGTATGATGGTCCTGTTGGCGAAGGAGGAACAACTCATAGGCAAAGAGGTAATTCTTGGAAAGGTTCATCCCGGTCTGTCTTAGAAGAACCCTTTGCTAGCAGGGGCACAGGATGTGAATTCTTTCTCACTTGTAGAATGATTAACTTGGAATTGTTTTTTGCATAGGTAAAATAGCCCAACTAGTGTTCTAGAGATGGCCGAGATTAATTCATTATGTGAGGCATTTTGTATAGCTTGTGTGAAGAAAAGTGCTGCTGTTCATCTTAAGAAGCTTCTGTAGGTGCTGTGATCTAGTAGTGTTGTAAAGAGTAAACAAATACAGTGTCCTGGAATTACAAAATGATACTCTGGGTTTTGAAAAGATCAACTATATATGTTAGTTCCATTAATGTTGAAAAAAAAAAAATTGTTGTTATATAAAACTACTTGCAGGTGTTTTTTCCTTTCATTGGTAAGTATGAGATGGTGTGTGGTATACATTTCTTGTCTCTTAGGGCAGCTCTTAATTAAAACGTCTGTTTCCTTTTCCTGGTTTTGAAGAGCCTTAGTTATAAGCACATGCAAAGTAGAGGCAGTATTAGCAAGAATTTACATACGCACCTATAATACATGTGAATATATATACATATATGTACATGTTATGTGCCCCTGTGTATCGGTGCATAAGCATTGTGCATGCACGTAGAATAGTTTGGGTTGGAAGGGACCTTTAAAGGCCATCTGGTCCGACCCCCCTGCCATGGGCAGGGACATCTTCAACTAGACCAGGTTGCTCAGAGCCCCGTCCAACCTGGCCTGGAGTGTTTCCCGGGATGGACCATCTCCCACCTCTCTGGGCAACCTGGGACAGTGTCTCACCACCCTCAGTGTAAAAATAATTCTTCCTTATATCTAGTCTGAATCTACCCTCTTTTAGCATAAAACTATTACCCTTGTCCTGTTGCCACAGGCCCTGCTAAAGAGTTTGACCCATCTTTCTTTTGAGTCCCCCTTAAGTACTGGAAGGCTGCAGTAAGGTCTGCCTGGAGCTTTGCCTTCTCCAGGCTGAATAACCCCAGCTCTCTCAGCCTGTCCTCACAGGAGAGGTGCTGCATCGCTCTGATCACTTTTGTGGCCTCCGCTGGATTCATTCCAGCAGGTCCATGTCTTTCCTATTCTGAGGGCTCCAGAGCTGGATGCAGTTCTCCAGGTGGGGTCTCACTAGAGTGGAGCAGAAGGGCAAATCCCCTCCCTCGCCCTGCTGCCCACACTGTGGGGATGCAGCCCTGGATGTGAGTGGTTTCTGGGCTGCTAGTGCACGGTGATGGTTCATGTCCAGCTTTTCATCCATCAACACCCCCAAGTCCTTCTCAGCAGGGCTGCTCTCAATCCCATCATCCCCTAGCCTGTATTGATTCTGGGGGTTGTCCTGACCCAGGTGCAGGACCTTTCACTTGGCCTTGTTGAACCTCATGAGGTTCACAGGGGCCAATTTCTCACACTTGTCTAGGTGCCACCCTCTGGATGGCATCCTGTCCCTCAGGCATGTCAGCCACACCACTGAGCTTGGTGTTGATGCAGACTTGCTGAGGCTGCGTTCAATCCCACTGTTGATGTCATTGGTGAAGATGTTAAACAGTACTGGTCCCAGTATAGACCCCTAAGGGACACCACTTGTCACTGATCTCAATCTGGACATTAAGCCGTTGACCGCTGCCCTCTGGATGCAATCATCCAACCAATTCCTCATCCACCAAACAGTCTACCCATTAAATCCCTATCTCTGATTAAGAATGGAAGGATGTTGGGGACCATGTCAAAGGCCTTACAGAAGTCCAGATAAACGACATCCATAGCTCTTCTGATGTGGTCAGATGTAGTCATTCTATCATAGAAGGCAGCTTGGTTGGTCAGGCAGGACTTGCCCAGGGTGAAGCCATGCTGGCTGCCTTGAGTCACTTCCCTGTCCTCCATGTACCTTAGCATGGCTTCTAGGAGGATCTGTTCCATGATCTTCCTGGGCACAGAGGTGAGGCTGACAGATTGGTATTTCCCAGGTTCCTCTTTTATCCTTTTAGAAAAGGGTGCAATATTTCCCTTTTTCCAGTCGCCAGGGACTTCACCTGACTGCCATAACTTTTCAAATATTGCGGAGAGTGGCTTGGCAACTACATCAGCCAGTTCTCTCAGGACTCTGGGATGCATCTCGTCAGTTCCCATAGATTTCTGTATTTTCAGGTTCCTTGGGTGGTCACGAACCTGATTTTTCTCTTACAGTGGGCGGGACTTTGCTCACCCAGTCCCTGCTGTGTGATCCATCCCCTACAGAGGTGTGGGGAGAGCGGTTGCCAGTGAAGACTGAGACAAAAAAAGTTGTTGAGTATCTCAGCTTGTCTGTTGTTAGCAGTTTGCTAGTTGTGTTCATCAGGGGAGGTATACTTTCTTTGACCTTCCTTTTCTGGCTGACATACCTATAGAAGCCCTTCTTATTCTTTGCGACCTTTGCCCAGTTCAGCTCCAGCTGTTATATACAATATTGTGTATGCATATATTATATATACCTGCAGATGGAGCTTCCTCTGATAGCCTGAGTGAAAAGGGTGTGTAGCATCTGCCCGTTTTGATTTGGGCAGTCTACCAGTGTGAGTGCAGGAGCAGCTTTGACTCTGGCGTTTGTACCTCTCATTCTGTGAGAAGAATTGGGAGGCTTGCTGAGTCACATTTATTCTGTCGTGGCCAGTCATGTAAATCTCCCTGGTTCTTTTTCTGAGTGGTGAACGTGAACATGCAGAGGGATAGTAAGGAATCATGCATTTATGAAAAGCTTACGCCTGGCTCTGTCTCTTACTGTACATGTTTGTGTTGTTTTCCAACCTGATCTTCAGTACTGGTCTGTCCTGATTTGAGGTAAAACAGGACACTTCAAGTCGGTTGTGTTAAGCACAACTCAGCAATTAGTCCCTGTGAGGTTAGGGGCAGCACTTGATCTGAGCGTAGGTTTTTTTTTTTTGTAGCTGTCTAAAAGGAAAATATTTGTCTGCTTGAACATGTTTTCTCAAGAGTTATAAATAAGTGTTGTTTAGTCCTTTCAGAACTGCTTTCTAGATACTTATTTCATAAAATGCTCCCCTCCTAGCTGCATGTGATGTGATGACAAGTCACAATGGTGTAACAACATTTTGAAGACCAGATATATCTTTAAGAAGTTTGTCACTGTCTCCTCCCAGGGAGGCAATGGGTACAGGTTACTTCATCTGTTGAATCTTAGATGAGTTTTCCTGTTCCCTTGCTCTGACAGAGGATTTCTCTGATTTCTCAGCACTTTTCCCTCCTATGGTTGCTTTCTAGTACTTTTGAATTACTGGAACAGGAAAGAGAAACACTGGGTGTTAGGAGGAACTTTCCAAGTCCTGCTTTTGGTAAGACCTTTGTGTGGGTAAATCTATCAGTCTCATTCAGTCCATTTCTTCTGAAAGACTCTTCCAGAGGGGCTGGATAATCTTCAAGAAGTCCCATTTCGCATCTGCCAGCTTTCTTCCACTTGTACCACCTTCCATTTTCCATCTGCTCTGAGGCATTACAAGATGCTGCCTCAAGATTTCACCAGCACTCTTTGATCAACATTGTGTTCCAGTTTTGGAAAATTGCTGGACTTCACGTGCTTTGACCTGAATGCACCTGCTTATCAGAAGCTCCTCAAGCTTCAGAAGATACCTGTTCATACATTCAATGAGTCAGCCTCAGGAATTCTCTCCTAGCCTCCAGCAGTGTGTTAAAATGACACGCTGTCACTCTTTTTTTTACCTCCCAGAACGCAACTGTGACACCTTGACCGAAATCTCAAACTCTTTAGTTCTCTGCCCTATGTTCTAGTGCATGAGCAACTTGAAGTACTTGATGTACCAGCATCACATTCTTGTCAATGTGGAATCAAAGAATGGTTAGAGCTGGAAGGGACCTTAAAGACCATCTGGTTCCAACCCCTCTGCCCTGGGCAGGGACACCTCCCACTAGACCAGGTTGCTCCAAGCCCCGTCCAACCTGGCCTTGAACCTCCAGGGGTGGGGCAGCCACAACTTCTCTGGCCGACGTGGGCTCACCACCCTCACAGGAAAGAATTGATTCCTAATATCTAATCTAAATCTCCCCTCTTCCAGTTTAAAACTGTTCCCCCTTGTCTTATGGCTCTGTTCCCTGATCCAGAGTCCCTCCCCAGCTTTCCTGAAGCCCCTTTAGGGACTGGAAGGGGCTCTGAGGTCTCCCCAGAGCCTTCTCTTCTCCAGGCTGAACACCCCCAGCTCTCTCAGCCTGTCCTCACAGCAGAGGGGCTCCAGCCCTTGCATCATCTTTGTGGCGTTCTCTGGCCCTGTTCCAACAGGTCCATCTCCTTCTTATGTTGGAGGCCCCAGTGCTGGATGCAGCTCTGTAGTCTAATTTGGGCTAGTTCTGGATCCTTAGAGTCTTTAGGTTGTGTTAGCCATCAGCACAATTCCAGTATTTGTTCATTCCGTAAGATGTAGAAATTTTGTTCTTCTCAGTGTCTGGGGAGGCCTTTTTGTGTTGCTGATGTTTACAAACCCTTGAGAGGAAGATGGTGATAGCTGGGGCTACACTCTTTGCTGCTTGTAGACAGAGAGACTTTTCCATCTGCATGCTTGCACTGTGTGAGTTGTGGATGCTGTAGGCTGCTCTACTGCTCCAGATGCTACCTAGGAGATTTGGCACTTGAGGAGCCCCCATGTTAGTAGATGATTCACTGAATGGAAAATCGAAGGACCTGGCTTCTGACCCTGGTTCTACTGTGAGATTAGGTTGAATTTTTTAAAAACAATTTTTAATACCTTTTTTTAACCTCTACTGAAGTGACTTTACCTTGTAGGGTCTCTGTTTCTTTCTAGCTGTCTTCACATGTTTACATGTCAGACTTTAATGTCTCTGACCTGTTGTGCTTGGCTAGAGCTGCTGCAGTGGTCTGAGTACTGACTGTTGCGTGAATGCTAGAGATGACATCCCTGTGTTGGCTTGCTGCTTGAAAGAGGAGTTGCTCTTCAGCCAGACTCCCAGTGGTCATCTATTTCTGTGGGGTTTCTGTTCCGTCTCCTTCAAGTTTTGGAGTCTGGGCTTCTGTCCCGTATCGAGTACTGTGAATATTAGTTTAAAACAGCAAAGAAGGTGGAGCTTACACTGATGTCTTTAAATCTTCAGGAATCGCCACTCATAAATCTTCTTGGACAGACCAGCTCCCTTCCTTGGCAGCTTGTGGGCATTTCATCGTATCAAAGCATCATCAGCTACTGCAACAGTCACTACCCTCCCTCTGTTATCCTCGCTAAGGATGCTGCAGCTGAACTGATAGTGAAGCTCCTGAAAATCTCAGCAGGCTTTGGTGCATCTTCAGATGGTCACATGCACCTTGTAAGTTGGACTGGTTTTGCAGTGTCTCTGAGCTGTTCTCGTCACTTAGTGTTATACTCTTGTATGTTATGAAGCATGGAAAGAGTTCTAGGCTTGATTTTTTTTTTCTTTTTTTCTAATTGATTTTTCTTAATAGGATGCAACACTGAAGTGCCAAGCATACATTCGCCAGGTGGTTCAATTTCTCAGCACCTTAGAACAAAGCGGGAAGATTACTCTTGCGGTTTTGGAACAAGAAATGTGCAAGTTGCTAGATGATGTAGTCATCTTTAATCCTCCAGGTTTGTGTTAAAGAATTGGCAGATTACTTTAAAAACTGTCAAGGTCCTTTATTGTACTGCATGGATTGTTCAACATCTGTGACTATGTAATTACTTGCATTGCTATAATGTCTCCCTTATGGGCAGTGGGGCATGTTGTGTTGATGTGTGTAAATATAGGTGGTATATTAGCGCAAAACAAAAGTATGAACATTATCCCACAGAGCTGTCAAGTGTGACAAGACCAACAGAAAAAGCGGGGGTTATGTTCTAAGTAAAACAGGAGCTTGAGGGATTAATTTCTTTGCTATCTAGCTTTTTAATCTTTTTTTTTT
Organism: Chionis minor; assembly: GCA_013398295.1. NCBI lineage: Eukaryota > Metazoa > Chordata > Aves > Charadriiformes > Chionidae > Chionis > Chionis minor. Next base: position 53,227 of record VZSF01002169.1, read on the forward strand.
CTTTTCTTATTTGACTTTTCCATCTGTTTTTAAAAGGAAAGATGACACAACTCTTGTTCGTGAGGGACTGGATTGGAAGAAAAGATTCTGAACTGTTGTGTGACTGGGAAAACTGACTGTATTGATGTACAGTAGTAGCATGGTGTGCCCACACCCACAGCATTTATGTTGATTGCAGTTTTTAATACTAGTACTATCTTGAGCTTCCTCTCATCAAAGTAAAACTTCAGGTGAAGTCAGTCATTTCACTGCACTACACAGAAATACTTGTCAGGCGTTGTGTCTTTTCCTGTCCATGACCCACACTGGTATGCTATCAAGAGTGAGCAAAAAGTGTCCAAAAATCTGTGTGACTTTTAATGGTCCCTCAGTACTTGTATTGCTACTTGGGCAAGCTCTGTAGGACAGCCCCATAGTCAGCAAGATTTTTTTCACTCAAAGAGAAGTGAAGGATTGCCTGTTACTGCCAACAGTGAGAAATTTTGTTCCAGCCGAGAAATTTTGGAGGAGACAGAAGCTCTAGCGTAAGAGGAGCAGCTCTGTTTCATGAAACCCTGCGCGTGCTTGTATGTGATAAAGACCCAAAAGAGAGAGCGCTCAGTGTTTCTCAGATAGGCTGTGGAGTGCAGGGGGATCACTGACGCAGAGCGGCAGGAAAGTGGTGGTGTGTATCAGGTTTAGCTTCTCTGTGGGGTTTGGAGTGGGCTGGTGGAGGTTTTGGGAAGAGCACCTTCTCTTGGGAACAACTGGAGAGGAGAAAGCTGGACTTCTCGCACAAGCACTGTGCCAGGACTTATCCCAAGGGATCTGGTGGGCCCCGGTGTCAGGTATCTGGTGGTGGTCCTACTCGGTGGTCTGCAGCCTGTGGAGTGGGACTTGGCTGTAAAACTAGTTGTGACCTTAGGTAAGTCAGTTAACCTCCTGGCATTGTCTTTCTCGTTTAGTCTGTGATGTTTACCGTACTGGACAGCTGTACTATGACAGATGACTTTTCTGGGTTTTTTCTTTTTTTTTTTTTTCTTAGTAGGTAGATGATACAAACAAAATAGTGTAGTTTGAAAGGGAATTCCAGAGGCTTGTAGTCCAACCTCCTCCTGAAACCAAGCCTAGCTTCAAAATTAAGTCTCATTGTTCAGGGCCTTGTCTGGTGAGCTTCTAAATATCTGCAAGTGCAGAGGTCTCAGCCTCTTTGTGTGGTTTTTCCAGTGATGAATCCTGCTTTTTGCACAACATTTCTTCTTAACCAGTTGAAATTTTTCCTTCTAAAATGCCTGATGTTGCTTGAAAACTTTATTTTGCAACAATATTGTGGTTTTTTTCATAAATATGTTCAAAGGTCTACTCTCTAGTTACACTTTTAAGAGCCAAGCACATGAAATGTTTGTGCTTTGAGGGTACTGTTACAGGTGGCCCATGATAACATACTCAGGCAGTGCCAAGAGGTGGTTTCAAAAAAAAATGTTCTGGTGCTGAACACTGGGATTATCAGAATAACTAGAATCCTGGAAATGCATGAAGGGCTCGCAGCATTTCAGGGCTCGTCTCGGTCATATTTCAGATTGAATTATCTAAAATCTTGGTTGTTTTACTCTAAGCTGTGCTTTAAACTGCGTGTTAATACCTGAGTTTTCTTGGAGACTGTAAACATGCTTTATCATTCAATGTATTTGCGTTGTAGTCATAGTAAAAGACTCTAGGTGAAAGATGGGCTCCAATGTACTCTGCTGTATCAGTTGTCCCTCTGTTTAATGAATGATGAACTATCTCAGAGGGAAGAGACTGCAAGGAATGGGTGTTTTATTGCAGTTTCGTAAGTGCAGACAAGGAATTGAGGTGTGTAACAAGCAAGAGGTTTTTCCCAGTATCTGCAGAAAGGGTTTAGTGGTGAAGCTGAATTTGCATTCTAGTGTCCGTTTACTGAAACGGCTTTTTCTTATTTCTGACTTTCAGACATGGATCTGCAAACGCGCCATATGGCCCTCAGCAGTCTCTTCACGGAAACGCTGATGATGATGAACAATTCGAGCGTCACAACGGCTGAGTCGCTCCGCGGGAGCTTACGGAAGTGGATCGACAGCAAAGTGCGCGGGTTGCTGGCCATGCCCCTTCTCACGGCGGCGTGTCAGAGCCTGGCCTCTGTGCGACACATGGCCGACACCACGGAAGCCTGTATCACTGCCTACTTCAATGAATGTAGGAGCCCGTCTTGTTCCGCTGCTTGTCCCAAAAATATTGGTCTGTCTTTGGCTGCCCATTAAATACAAATCGTCTGGAAACCTTATAGCTTCATGATGCCCAGTACTGGAACTTGGTTTTAGTCTGGTTTCCGTAATCAGAGCTCTTTTCTTTGCATCTGATGGCCCTCAGACATTGCACATATGTGTGCTGTAGTAACTAGATGTAGAAAAGTTGTGTTATGGTGGTTTGGGTTTTTCAGCTCCTCCAAATGCATATATTTTTTTTTTAAGAGCTGTGTCTTTTTTTTAAGAGCTTCTGTGGAGACTGATTTGCTCTGTGTTAACGATTGTCATTTTTCCAGCTAAAAGGGAGGACTTTTTAAAGAATCATCCCAAGAGAACCAAACAGTTATGTCACCTCCTGTAGTGTTCTGTAGGCTAATTTAAGAAAAAAATACTATTAATTGGTAGAACCCTGAAATTCTGTGATGTGAGGGTTTTTTGGGGGGTGAGTTGTTCTTTCTACATTACCTGTTTCTACATACTGATTTCTTCCACATCTTGTGCGATCAGATTTCAGTACACCTGAAGGAAGTATTGAAAATTCTATCACTAAAATTTTCAAATTTAATCCTGACTGAATGCTGGGAAAATACCTTGCCTTGACCTTGAGGAGAAGCTCTGTGATCATGGAGTTTTTCTTTTCTCTCCATCAGAGTTGATGACAAGTTGATCACCTGGAGAACAGCTGAAATGGCCCGAATTCTGTAATTTTAAGGGAACACAGTGAAGTAGATCTAGTTCTTAGGTTTTACTAGGTACTGGTTACTCACATGCTCTTTGGTCTGTCCTTTTGTTTTCTTTATAGATTTTCCTCACCACCAGGATTTAGGCTGGGGCCCTATACTCGCCTCCCTCCAAGTTCCTGAGCTAACCATGGAAGAATTCCTGCAGGAGTGTCTGTCTTTAGGAAGCTACTTGACCCTGTATGTCTACCTGCTGCAATGCCTAAACACCGACCAAACTCTTGCCAATGAGATGAAGATCCTGCTAACCATCAACAAATGGCTGGAGCAAGTATACCCAAGGTACAAAACTCAACACTTCTGAATCTGTCTTGACTTTTAAATAAGGCGGTAGCTGTATAGCTGGTATAATTAGGTGGCCAGGTTGATTAGGTTAATTTCGCCAGTCTGCTGGACGAAATGGCCAGTCCTTTTACATGCAGTGTTACAGAGTCTGCCCCACAGTGCCAACACTAAGAGTTGTTGTGGTTAAACAGAAGAGGGAATTTTACTTGAACAGTTGTGGTGCGGTTTTGTGCAATTTTCAGCCAGAGAAGATTGATTTCAGTGGCTGGATTTGTGTGCAATTAAAATCACTTTAAGCAAACCCTAAATTGCCACGCATTACACTTCCCAGAATGTCCACTAGGTGGGAGGAGTTATGTGCTAAATACTCAGAGTCTCTCAGAGCCGTGATGTTCAAAGCTGCTCAGTGGTGACGTCGGCAGCTCCAAACCAAATCCAAACGCTGTGAATGTGGTGGGATGCCCAGAGTTAGGGGCCTGTATCGCTGTAAAACAACTGAATTAGGTAACAGGATTCTGGGGGAAAGGATGGATAGCTTTGGGGTTAAAATGATAATAATTTGTACTTAAGGTACATAACAACCGTATTTACAGTTGCTGCTGAAATGGCTAGAATTTGGCAAACATGGTGAATGTTTCTCCGTATCAATGTTGATAAAGTCCATGTTTGCTGTGAAAGAACACTTTGTGAAAATGTAGGTTCCCACTGTTTCTTGAAATTGAAAGAATACTCCCACTGTTGCACACGCCCTAGTAATTTGATTGCCAAAGTGTGAAGGTGACTGCAAAGCCACTATACGAGGCAAATTAAACCTTGCTCTAAACATCAAAGCTGAGGGTGCCTGGGATGGGAAATGACTGGGCAGGGTAATGTGAGGATAGTCTGATGCAGGAAACTCGTGCTGCTGCTTTACGTGGAAAATCTGAGCATGTTAACTTGAACTGCAAACTGTTTGGGGAAAGGTTAAAAATATCACAGGAGGAACTTCAGTTTGTGCTTTGCTCAACAAAAAACTTCAAAGTTTCCTTTTCTAGAAGATCATACTAAAAGTCTAAATTGTGGATGCAACAGCTAGTGACTACTTCCTGAAGTGTTTTATTGGTGAGTGAAGGCAAAAAAAAGAGGCAGAGATACAGCTTCATTCCTTTTATACCAAGTCTTAGACAAGTTTAAATCCACTTATAACTGCAATATCATTTATTCCTAATTGTAAAGCTTAGATGGAAACATTGTTTTTGTCCCCTTACAGCCCCTTAAAACCTACTAGCTGATGTCTGCATTAAATCTGTAACAACAGTGGTTACAGCAGTATAATAAATGGTGGGGTACTATAGCTGCGCTATCCTCATGCAGTAAGATTAGTTATCATTAATTAACAATCTGAATCCTTCATGGCCCTAATAGGGAGAGATACAAACTTCTTAACCTGTGCATCTGTCTCTTTTTTTTTATTTGTATTTTTTTAATTTTATTTTTTAAATCTTACCTAAAGCTCAGCAAAGGAAGAGGCAAAGTTGTTTCTCTGGTGGCACAAAGCCATGCAATTATCCTTGATTCAGATGGAGCAAGATGACACCGTTCTGATCGAATCTGTCATTCGGACGCTGCTGTCAATCCAAGGCAGGCAGAGTCAGCTGGCTGAGGAGAGACTGAGTTCTGGAATACTTGGTGCTATTGGGCTAGGCAGGAGGTCTCCTTTGTCACCCAGGTAAGGGTTGAAGGTGTGGTAAATTGATTGATTTGAGTCGTCATGTTAAGAAAGCTGCAGCCTGGACCCAGACTGCACAGTGCAACGCCAAACGATGAACCTAGGCTGTACCCAAATCTGTAAAGTTGTTTTGTCCCATCACAGAAAACTTGTAGCAGGGTTTGAATCTGGTTAGGTAGTGGATATGAACTTCTGCAAAGTTTGTGATGGAAAAGGAAGGAAAATGCAGTTGTGATTCTGGCTTAGTGTTCACCTCCAGTGAAGTTTGTAGGGGAGAATATTTATGAGAGGAAAATATTTTCACCTGGTCTGTAGAAGGCTGTTCCTGTTGACGTCACAAGAATTTTGCATGATCATGTGCTGGTTGGTTGCCTTTTCCATCTTAACCTTGAGGTGCTGGAAATGTTAAGAGAAGCTCAAAGAAGTATGTGCTTGCTTGGTATTCACTTTCCCTCCTAAAATGAGACACCGAGTTTGGTTGTTAGGTATTAAAATCAAATTTGCTGTGGAAAGAATACCAAGAAAAAAAAAATGTAAATGTGTGTGGAACACCAATTCAGCACAGTACCTAAACATAACTTTGTGTTTATGAAGACCTTCTGGGATGTGATCCTGTTGAAATAGCTCCGAAGTCTTAGTTTTGTTCAACTTAATTTTAATTTGGGTGATAAGGGTGTGAAGTGAAGGAGTATTTCAGATGTGACCTCAAGGCTTCAGCTGAGCTTGGAACAGATGTAACATTTCATATGTATGGTATTAGATTATCTTCTAGTATGTATGATATCCTGTTACGTATGTATTACAGTGATTTATTTTTTTTCTAGCGCAATGAAAAAAGTCTTCTAAAGCCTTTACTATGTTCCTCATGCAAGAGATACCTCGTGGGTTAGCAGTTCCATTTTATCTGCTGTTGAGGACTTGCAAATCTGATACTACCTTCTCTCTCCGTCCTTTTCCCTCTGCAAGGTTCCGGGTGGTTGCCCGTAGTTTGTCTGCCTTCCTCTTGGTGCAGATTCCTGCAGAGGATCAAGTCCGCCTGAAAGCGGGGTCGGAGCCGAAGCTGTCGCAGAAGGCCCAGCAGGTTGTGTGTGCCACTTGCTGGCTTCTTGATGTGCCCTCTTTGCATGCTTGCTCAATTTGTGGGGTGAAGCTGATAAGTGCGTTTCTTCGAGCTCAGTTGTGCTCTCAACTCGTTGATTTTTACTTGGTGCCGAGTGCCCTCGCTCTTTTTTTGCTACTGCTTTACATCGGGCACTAAATTCTGCATTTCAGAAGTAGCTTGTTGCTCTCATTTGTCTTCTTGGGGAAGGGGGCCTATCACGTTTGTGTGCTATTTTGCATCAAAACACCATCCTGGAATGTACCAGAGACAAGGCCAGGTGCAGCATAGGCTTGCAGGTGATGATGTGAGTTTGCTGAACTCTGGTAGCCGGACTGTGTGTCTGAGTCCTCACCTAAAGTGATCCGAGGTAAAACTGGTTTTACAGTGGTCTGTATTAATATGAAGGCATCGGTTTCTAATCCTGTACACTGAAAAGGGTCAGATGAACACATGTCTCTAAACCCCGAGTTCAGAAACTCTGGAATAAAGCAGGTAGGACTTTAAAACAGGAAGAAACAATGCTGCTGTGATTGCACTGCTTTTCAGTGCTAAAGCAAGGCTACGTTCACACTAACATTTGTTTATGTGAGATCAGGGTTTAAAAGCCCTATGACAAATAAACATTCCTTCTTCAGCCTGTGTGCTGGCCATTATTATTGTTTCAGTAAGTGCATGAGAAGAGGAAGGAGGAGTTGATGAGAAACCAAGGCAAAGCAACTTAGTACAACTTGCTTTTCTACGAAGAGAATGAAACTTTTCAGACGTAATTCCAGCATTTGCCCTGGCTGGTACTGCCAGCGTAGGGTATCTTACATACGATTTCTAACTTTACATTGTCTCTGCTATATTATTAACGGGAGCAAAATAATACTTTTATGAAAGATGTTCATGAGATCAGCCTGAAATGAATAGTTAAGTGTGGTGCAGTTTGTTGTTTGGTCTAACTTCCTTGAAACCATGTTTTGAGTTCATTAAACAAGTATTTGTCAATATTTGGGTTACAGCATCCTAGCAAGCCTTGGTAGAACGGTTGTGTTGATCTTGGGGAGAGAGCAGCTTGAAAAATATAAGTTGACTTGAAACACTGTTATGTGATTGTACTTTAGAAATGCTTTGTTCCCAATACTCTGGGTACTTCAGTAGATAAGGGTCTTCTAGTGGAACTGTGCACATGGTGGCTCGTGAACTGGTTTGTTATGGACAGAAGTGTACACAACTAACAGAATTTTCCCTTGTATCTGTAGGCACTGAATGCTCTTGAATCTATGGCATCAAACAAACAATATGTGGATTATCAAGAGCAGCTCTCCCAGGCTTCTCAGTTCATCAAGCATCCGGAACACTGTCTTCGAGATGGCAATAATCTCTTGGCTCTCCTTATTAACACTCTGTACCCAGAAGTGCATTATTTGGACAGCATACGATAGCGGCACTGAGGTCGCAGAATCATGCAATGTTGATTACTCTGGTTTACATTTAATGGTTATATTGCACAAGTAATTTTTACCTTTCAGACTTCCACTTTAAGTTAGAAATGTGAATGAGGACTGTATATTGGCAAGTTTTCTCCTATTTGAGGTTTTCTTTCTTTTCTTCAGATTTTGTAGGCCTGTGGAATTGCTTAGTTTTTGTTGACTGAAAACACTTGAATATATTCCTGTGTATGGTGCACATCTGAGAAGGGGATACCATTAGGCAGCAAAGCTCATCCTGTAGCATCTTAAGGTTTTGCTTTGTGCCTTTTTATTTTCCGCTGTGTCATTGCTCAGGCCGCTTCAAAGTGAGTGAAGGATTCAGTATAAAATAGTTTTTGACTTTCATAATGGGGATACCTCTGAATCTTACGTGAGCGTGTGTCTGGAGGGTTGTGAAATCCCTGTGTTTGGAAAGATAATAGTTTAAATTCTGGCGCTTTTTTTTTTTGCTATCCCACAGAAGTTTGTAGTTGAAAGGCATGCCTACAATCTTCTGCCACTTCTGTAAATACAAACTAAAATTGGAACTAAAGAACTTCTTCTTTCCTGTTTTCTGAATATTAGTGAGTGTGTCCATATTGCTTGATTAAATGCAAATAACTTCTAGCTAAGATCTTTTTTTAGGTCAGGTGATTTTTAAATCCAGAGATGGATTTTCTGGACGTCTGGTGTCTGGGAGGGGAGCAGTCAATTATGTTTGTAGATAGGGTTCCTTAATTCTAAAAGTCTAGTTGTTTAGGAAATACTGACTTAAGAAGTGGACACCCACCACTTAAGTTTATTCTTTTCTGCCTAGCTGGGCATGATGTAACAGGATTTAGATGACACTGTGAAAAGGTATTTTTTTTGTATTAAATTTAGTGATCACTTGTTAAAAATCTGTTGCCAAAGCACGAACCATGAGCCTGTAAATCTGTTGTTTCAGCTGAATCATCATTGGTTTTGTTGCCTTGTCTGATCGTAAGATGCACTTTTGTTCAGCGGAAAGCAGAAGGCGAGTTTCCCCAGTTGCTTGTCTAACGTCCTGTTTATCACTGATCTACCTGAGGTGGCCCGAGATCCTGCAGTCCCAGTCTGTACACCTCTATGAAGGAACAATGATCGCTTTTTCTCTTCTTCCATTAATCGTGCCTTTGTTTAGAACATGGTTATATGTAAAAACATTAGTTTTGGTCGCTAGGGGATGGAAATGTGCTACCTGCTGTCTGGTCAATAATACTTTGAAGTGTTGCTCTTAACTGTGGTTCTGATACGGGAGAACAAATCACCTTTTTCTTCTCAACAGATTCTGCTAACTATGCCAGCTGGGTCATTAGATCACCTTCATCTTAATGTGGTCTTAGAGTTCTTCGCTCTATCTGCGAGCCTATAAATATATATATACATATATGCACACATATGAACATCGCTCTGTATATTAACCAGATAGTGATGCAGCATGTTTTTTAACAGACTCTTTTGGAAAATTCACACCTGGAAGAATAAATTCTGCTGCCTTTTTTTCCCCCCAAAGACTTAAAAGCACTGGTTTTATTAGTTTGTGTTGTTGATCAGTTGCATAAAAATGTGAAGGTCAGAAATATGTGTTTGAAATGCACTTTTGAAATGAGATATTGTTTCAGCTGTTGAGTTTTTACAAATGTTGTATTTATAACATGCTATGTCTGCAAATATTGTGCAAAATAAAAATGAAAAATTAAGTTAGTTGTGACAGATGCCATGCTGTTTTCAACTTGCTGGAAGAATCCACATCAGGTAATACATAATTGTTCTTGGAGATGCAAGTACGATGGGGGAATGCCATGCAAGTGCTCAGTTAATGGAGGTTTGGAGACTCTTCTCTCTGACATACTGGATTTAATATGTGATACAACAGCCTGGGTTTTTTTTGTGCCCAGAGCCCAGGAGAGAGCTCATCTATATATAACAGCAGAAATAATGCCGCTCTGTCTTGGCAAAATCCCCCAAAACTCTGTGGTAATGTGACCATAGGGTGATGCACCAGTTCTGTTCATTCTGCACTCGCAGCTGGCCTGGACTGGGGAATCTGATATTTATCCCAAATGAGGGGAAGGCTGGTGGCATGGAAGGAAGTAGGGGAAAACTGTGTCTCCAGTGCTGGTGGTACAACATTCTTGCTGAGGGCTTTGCTGGTGGGCAGGGCTGGACCACCAGGCTGGGGTCACTGCTGTCAGCAAAAACCTTTGGCACCATCATTGTGTCCATTTGTCTTGACCATTGAAACAGCTTCTTTAGCAGCTTACTGATTAAAATGTATGGAAATGATGCTGTTTACTCCTCCCTCCCGTGCCCGCCCATTTCTCAATCTAGTAATTGTGATGAAAATTCCTTGTTTTATCAGGGTTAAAGTACTGCCTGAATAATAGTGTGGTAGGTCATAAGAAACAGGGAGGATTGACCACGAGCTACTGCTTTTGCTGTATGTGTCATCCCACAAACAAATCTTCTGGCTTCTCGGAGAGCGTGGTGGTGGTAGAAGTCAGAATCTGTGCTTTCGTCAAATACGGGGAGCAGTTTTATGAGCGAACAGATCCACGGGCAGTTCTCTGTCACAAATGTGAACTCCAGAGCCTGGGGTCTTATTCTCTGATTGATGCCCAGCAGATGGATTTTTTTGTTTCTTCTAGGTTTTTCTGGAAAGACTTCCATGTTCCCAGCATCTCCTCCCCTCCTTCCTACCCTAAACTGCAATGTTTTTGTCCGCATCAGGAATGTAACCAGGTCATCTCAGAAGGAAAACTGAGATCTGTGGCGTTCTTGGCATTGTAGATTGCAGTGGAAAGAGATGAAATTGGAATAACGTCTTAATACCTTAAGTGTGCCTTTTGGATAATTTATGCAGTTAGTTGGATGATGTTTTTTTTCTTTTCCCTGCCCACCTTTCTTATTCTGGCCAAGTAGTTTAAAGCTGCATTTTGCTTTCCCAGCACAGATATTATGAAGAAGTGCACTTTAAATTAATAATTCCCAGGCTGAGGGTGAGCCTGCAAGCAGGACCACAGGCTTGATGGTAATTCAGTAGCAGCTTGGGTTGCCAGCCAGCGGTGGTTGCTACCAGAAGCAGGAACAGTTTTGGAGCTGCTGCACTGGAATGATTGCACAGAGCATTGAATCAGTGATACGAACCTGAAAGTAGGTTCTTGTTACTCCTTTTTTTCATTTTTTTTTTTCCCCCTCCTCCTCCCTTATGCCAAACCATCACTCTTCGGAGCCCCCTCCTAGACCTCTGCCTGACCAGGACTCCAGGGTGACTTGCATCCTCCTGTACCATAAGCTGGATCTATTCCCCTGGTCTTGGAGCACGTTCACAGTTGGGTTAGATAACATCTCGGTGGATGGCCAATGACTTTGTAGTACTGACTCCATCTCAGAAGAATTTAAGAGATGAATGGTCAGCCCTTAAAGGAATTTTTTTCATGAAACACAGATGAAGACTGTTTAGAAATATTTTTTTTAAGAAAAAAAGCTGATTTTGTTTATTGAAACATTTTCACAGCATATTTGTCACAAAGCTCTGAGATTGTGCCTGTGTGTGCACATGAACACTAGGAGCTGCAGTACAGACCACCCTTCGCACGGCTTCCTTTCAGCTCTACCAGCTTTTGGAAAACCTCTTTTCCTTTTGGCTTGGACTCCTCCTGAAAGTTAAGGTTTTTTCTTTAAACTCTTCTGGAAGTTAAGACATAATAAAAATTAAAACAATAACACCCCCTCTCCTCTCCTTCCCCCCTGCAGAAATTCCAGCATTTTTTCCACAGCTGGTATTTGAAAGGTGAAAATGCTTCACTTGCCAGCTCTAGGAAGCCGCACGTGGTTTGACAAGTGGAGTGGTGGCAACTGCTTTTTGGAGTAACATTTGAAAAACGCCAAAGCAGAAAGATGTGAGAAAAGGGTAGGGTGCTATCTGCTTGCTAAATGCTATCTGTTACGGGCTAAAAACAGCACAGGTCGATTAGAACTGTCCTATGGAGATAGGTGTTATGTAGATCCTCTTCTGCTCTCCCAGATCCATCTCTCTTTGTTTTCTCCTTTCTTTTGTCTTCCCTTTAAAGGCTTCTCTTGCTTGTAAGCAGCATCAGGGATGGCAAACATACACCTGCAAGGCCCATTTGACTGTGTGCGTCAGTCAACGGCAGTTCGCTGGGCAAGGCACGCTTGTACAGAGCAGACGGGAATTCCAACCACGCAGGCGGGTGCGGATGAGGTCGCCCGGGTCCTCAGCTGCGTCTCGACCCTGTTCTTTCTGTAGGCAAAGTCTGGCTGCCGCCGTGTCTGCGGTCAAAGTTCTCGTAGGTGGAGTCTTGCGGGGGTGGCCTGGCAGTGAAAGAAGTGAATAAGGTGAAGACGTATTTCTGGCTGCTCTACACTCCCCAAGTGGCTTCAGCTAATAGCAAAGGAGCATCGGGGTGAGTGTCTGCAATGCTGTCTGACACGGATCCTTCCCTCTGCAGCAGATAGTTTTTAAGTGTCTGAGTTGTATCTAATGTCTTACATCTTAAACTATCCAGACTGGTCTCCTGCACCATTGGCATTAACTCCTACTACTGTCCTGCTGCTCAGAGCTTCAGGAGACTGCAACTTCTCCTGAGAAAAGGGTCTTCTCATGTAGACTGTGGAGGATCTTGGGTTTTAAGCTTCATCTATCTATGTATGTATCCGTACAAATACCATCAACGGCACAGTGTGGTTTGGACACTGTTAAACCAGCAAAATTATGCTGTAGCAAATAATACAAAATTAACTGCAGGATTAAATTTCCCGTTGCCTCTTTGGCTCTGTCCTGATGCTGTGCGCTCGACTGGCTGAAATGGTTGTCTTTAGGGAAGGTGGGAGGAGGGGACGTCAGACTGGGATAACTACAGAAGGGAGGAACCCCAGGCAGATATAATTATACTGACCTCAGGTGCAGCTTCTTTAAGCTTAGCCTAAGGGTTGTGTTTGGTTTTTAGTTTGTAGGGGTTTTTTTAACCCATCCCTTTCTAGCTTGGCCACCACAGCTGTCAGGAGTGTCTAAGGTGTGCTGGATACTGTGGGAGCGTGGTATGGATACCAGCAAAAGAATTGGGCCCTGGATTTGAGGTGGGCTGTTCGGCATCTCCATATGTTCCTGGCACTTGGCAGAGCTCATCAGCTTTGATGTGGGCCCTTTTTCTGCCCCATTAGAGACTGGGGTGCAGAGGCGGGGGGAGGATTTCTGTTGCACAGTTTCCCTCGCTCGTTCTTCATTCATCACCCTGCCACAGTTGCCACCCCAGCCTGTTCCCTTCATCTGTCCCTTGGGTGGGTGGCTCTTTTGCCGGTTTCGTGTGGCTTCCTACCATGCTCTGGGCCTAAACTTCTGCTCGCCCCTTGCTGCTGCAGCATCCGTGCCCCATGGTCTCTCCAACCTGCCTGCCCCAGTCCCATGTCCTCACATCAGTGGGGTCTCTTCTTGGCTCTACCCAAGCCAGAGCCTCCTCCCAGCAGTGCCCTAGCCTTGGTCCCTCGCACGGGCTTGCCTGGGCATCAGCCCAACACTGTCCTTGCCCCAGGAGCCTGCTCTCAGGCCAGAAGGTTGTTGCCAAGACCAAGGACACATTGCATTTCTCTCCTTAGCCGTCTCCACCCTCCTGCTGGATAACACGAGCAGAAGGCAGTATGTCCTTACCGGGCCAGCCTGGATGGGGCAGAGGAGGGACCTGTGAAGTGGGAAGGAAGAAATGGGTTAGAAATGTGGTTGGAGTGAGCTGTCAGGAGGCTGCGCTGGAGGGTGGTGGTGGCACCCCAGTGAGTGGGGAGAAAACGACCTTTTGTCAGGTGTATGGCCCTCTGCATGGGGGTGGGAATTTGGCATTGGCAGATGAGGAGCAAAGCATTTCTGACTTGTCTTACAGCTTCTACAGCTTGAAGCCAGCGGTGGCTTTGGCAAGGTACTGATATCAGACCGTCTTTACTGATGAGTCGCGGTGATGTGACATCTCACCCAGCCTGAGATGCGGAGCCTGGAGTCCTTCCCCGTCCCCTCCTCCCTGTCCCATTGCACAGCAGGGTGGTGGGCTGGGGGCCAGCGGCCTCTGGGCTTCTTGGGAGGTCTCCTCTCTCAGTCTGTGAGCTGATTCTCATCTCCTACGAGCTGGGCTTTCCCTGCTGTTGTGTGCCTGGCACGGCTGGGTGATGGGATTTCACTAATGATGGGGAAGCACCTGGATAGCGAGGCCCACGGGACCCGGAGAGGTGGTCTGTAAAATGAGGATGCCCACCCCAGAGGATTATACTGTTGGGTGGGATGCAATGAAGGTAAATCCTGCCCACAGGCTACAGGGGAAGAGAGAGTAATTACTCTGCTTCAGAAAAAAAAAAAAAAAAAAAAATTAAAAATCTGGTTGTGTAGGCAGCAGGTTCTCCACTAATTACCCATCTGTTAGTTTATTAACTTTTCTCCTTGGGTGCAGGGAAACTCCTGCTCCCTCTGTCTTTTCAAAGGTCCCTTCACAAAAGAGACCTCCTGCCTGCAGGATGCGACCTGCCAGCCAGGAGGTCCCTCTTACTTGATCTCAGACTTCCCATTAGAAATGTCCTCCTAGGGCGGAAAATCACACAATAATTTTAAAAAAACGAAAAACAAAACACAACCAACCCCTCCTGCCTGCCTTTATCTGTCGCATCTCATCGCTGGTTACTAGTCTGATGAAGGAAGACTACTGAGGGAAACAGTGATACATACCTCCTCTTGAGAAAATGGTGAAGCCCAGTATCACCAGTAAAATGAGCACTTTAATTCCCAGTGGCACAAAGATCAGCATCAGGAAGAAGGAGCTGTTGGATGCTTTGAATTTATAGAAGTACACAGCCCCCTCTGCTCTCCCATGGCTGTTGACAGCAGTACAAGTGTATTTTCCATCGTGGGTCAGGTACTGGAGCTCCTTGGTGACACGATGATTCATGCTGGTGATGGAGGTGAGGTTGCTGTAGGGTGGTCCAGTCCAGGTCAGAGCGGGCGCTGGCTCCCCCTCGGCGGTGCAGCGCGCCTGGAAGGTGCGATCCCCATTGGAGCTGACGGTGATATTGATGATCCTTGGGGCAGCTGCAGAAATCACAACAGGGGAGGGAAAGTGCACAAGGTTTCTAAGGCAGATCTAACGCAAAACACTTGGAATGAGCTCTTGGTCCTGGTGGACCCTCAGCGTGTTGTATCACGTTGGGATCAAACCTCACCTTCTTTGTTTTTCTCAGGACTGTCTTTCCCTACGTTTCCCCGCCCTGCCCGTATTGGATAGGGGAGCAAAAGGGTTTGCCCAGCAAAGCTTGTGTGCAAGGATGTGTGCTCTATTTGTGTTTTATCCCTGTAATGTCCTACGCAGTTTTCTGAGCTTCTGTCAACTTGACCTTTCATGGGGGCAGAAGGTAGAGACACTGTGCTGTAGCAGGGCAATTGTCCATGGAGATGGATTGTTTTCTGTAGTTGCACCATAAAACACAACCCAGTTCTATCCCTGATGTAGGCACAAGTGCAGCTGATGACCTTCTTGGACTGGCTGCATCTCCACACGGTCCAGGGCAAGGCAACGATCATGCTCTCCTGCAAGCATCTTATGGCTGTTCCCTTGATCTCTGACCTCTAGAGTACACACGGAAGGATCCGTTTCCTTGGTGCCTCAAACTTGCCAGATTTGGCAAATTATTGACAAGGAGCCTTTTCACTCTTTGCTACAACCTGTTTTTGATGTTTTCCTCCAACCCTGTAGTGACCACCCAACACCTGGTGTAGGTTCCTGGTTGCTTTGGAGAAGCACATCAATACCAAGATAGGGTCACTAATTTTGTATCCTGGATTTGGGATTGTGTGACTGAATGAACAGCAGTAAAGATCATTTTGGGGATGCAAAATGTTGAGAGGTGCTGTTGAACATGTCATCTTTGATCTAGTCTGCTAAGGAAGTGTAGCCAATAGGACCAAGCTTGTCTTACCCATTGGGCCTCTCCTCTTAGACCCAGTGGCCCATTTCATGCATTTGGTTCCTAAAGGCGTTCTGAAAGAGAACTAAATGAGTGTCCTCCTGGAGGAAAAGCAGGAGTTCAATATTTATCTCATTTTTTTTGTCAGGCTGGACAGCTTGCAACCACATCTTCCACCTTGGCTATGTCATCGTGGAGTCACTTGGGTTGGAAGAGACCTTTAAGATCATCAAGTCCAACCATCAACCGAACACTGCCAAAACCACCCCTAAACCATGTCCCTCAGCACCATGTCTATCCACATTTTAAAGAGCGGCTCATCCTTGGGTCCCAGCTGGATGCCCACGGTGCGTAACAGGCGTTGCCCCTGTGCTTTCTGAGTTATCCCCTGGCCAAGACTTGGAGGAGCCTGGGGCTGTATGCTCTGCAGAGGGACAAGGTTGGGTATGCTTAGCTAAGTGTGACCATGGCTGCTGGAGATGCTGCTTTCAGCCAGGTATGGGTAAGAGCTCTGTTGTTTGGGTTTTGGGGTTTTTTTTGGTTTTTTTTTTTTTCCTCCTCAGGATTCAAAACAGGGTTTTAGCCCAACGTGGAGATAGTAAGAACTTTCAAGAGAATGTGAAGCTCCTCCTTGTGTCCTCTAATCTGGGTGTAGCTCAATGGTCAGGTGAGCCCAAGGAGTTTCAGGTGTTAGTAGAGACTGACAGCTACCCAAGTCTGACTTTTGTTGATCAGAGCTGGTTTTCAGTCTGTTTGTACTTAACCTTTGCTGCTCCAGAATGGTTTAGACCTGGCACATGGGAGCCAGATATCTTGTCTTGCCAAGGCCCTGTTACCATCTAGGCCTGCTTGTGCTTACATTTGCTAACACATACTCAGCAGCCAGACTTTGCAGTTTAAATCCTGATAACAAGGACATCTCCTACCCACCCCATGGGCTGGTGACCCATGCTTGCCTCTCTGCTGCCTGCACAGGTCCTGTGCTGCAGGGACAATGTGGGATCGTAGAATCATACAATGGTTTGGGCTGGAAGGGACCTTTAAAACTCATCTTGTCCAGCCCCCCTGCAATGAACATGGATGGCTTTGGCTGGCTCTTATCTCAGCAGCCAGAGCCTGGCAACTTCCTTACCAGTTTTACTCCTATCCCTTTCCCTGCCTTCTGCACATCACCTCATACCGGAAGACTGTAGAAAGCAATGCGCGTTCCCTGACCAGATGTTATAAATTACTCCCAGAGATGGAAAAGCCAACCCTTTGGAAGACCATCTCATGTCAACTTCCGTTACCACCTCATCAGTTTCCACATCTTGTGTCTCTCGCTTCCCTATGGGGTGGCTTTGCCTTCTTTGGCTCTCACGTCCTCTTACCAACCAAATGCAGCTTTATCCCATTCCTGCTTTCATACTTGTCATGAATATCTCCAGACAACTCCACCCGGCAGAAGTATCTCTCACTGTCGCTCCAGGTCAGATTGTCAATCCTGATGGAAAGGTCCTTGTGCCGGGGGTTGCCAAGCAGTTTGTATTTGTTTTTGTAGCTGATGGCAGTCTTACAGAGCTCGCTGGCGCTCTGACTAACGCACTTGAAAACTATGGTGCCATTGTAAGGTTCCTTGATCCTCCAAATGGCAGTGAGGGTCCGGTCAAACGTTTTGTAGGGGTGTGTGAAAGTACAGGGCAGGATCGCCATCTTCCCAAGTTCTCCAGTAACATCAGATGGGACATGAACGGACCAGCCATTGGACTGCACACCTAGAAGCAAAAAGAGGTGATCAAGACTGATTTATCTGGAGAGTTTAAGAGGAAAATTGGGCATTCTTCCTGCATCCGTCTGCTCTGTCATTGCTCAGAAAATGGGTCCTCTATTCCCATGGTGGGCCCTGTGCTGCTTGGTGTTCTTGCTGAGGACTTCCGGGTGATTGCGCAGCCCATTTATTTGTGGCTGGATTTGGTACCGGTCTGCAGCAGAGCTGGGGGGATGGACTAGCTCATGTTGCAAGTGATTTAATTCTTAAGCAAGCCTCTTGCTTGTCAAGTGAACAATAGCATCTTAAGCTGTTAACAGAATCTTTTGCAGTTAACAGACATTTATGTGCTTGGAGGAAAAGACCTCTTTTTTTTCTTCTTTTCTAAAAAAAAAAGCTAAAAGTAAGTTTTGCGCGTATCCAGTGATCTGTGGGCTTTAGGCACTGAAGTGTGGTAAGTGCAGCAGCCCCGCGTTTGAGAGCGTGCACACACACGTTACTACGTTACAGCATTTGTTCCATTACTCGGTGGTTGCATTGCCCCTGGGGAAGTCAGAAGCAGCTGATGTTCCTCATGCCCAGCGCTGCTATCATCACAAAGCGGCATCTCACTCCTAAGCTGTGACAGGATCTGAAATACAGACTTGGAGATACTCATCTCCAAGCTGGGTGTGAATGCTGACCTGCTGGAGGGTGGGTGCCCTACAGAGGGATCTGGACAGGCTGGATCCATGGGCCAACGCTGGTCATACGAGGTTCAGCAAGGCCAAGTGCTGGGTCCTGCACTTGGGTCACAACAACCCCAGGCAGCGCTACAGGCTTGGGGAAGAGTGGCTGGAAAGGACCTGGGGGTGTTGGTTGACAGTCGGCTGAAGCCGAGCCAGCAGTGTGCTCAGGTGGCCAAGAAGGCCACCAGCATCTTGACCTGTATCAGCAATGGTGTGGCCAGCAGGACCACAGCAGTGATCGTACCCCTCTACTCGGCACTGGTGAGGTCCAACCTCGAATCCCTTTTTCAGTTTTGGGCCTCTCATGCCAAGAAAGACATTGAGGTGCTGGAGCATGTCCAGAGAAGGGCAATGGAGCTGGTGAGGGGTCTGGAGCACCAGTCTTGTGAGGAGCGGCTGAGGGAAGTGGGGTTGTTCTTGCCTGGAGAAGAGGAGGCTGAGGGGAGACCATCTCACTCTCGACAACTGCCTGCAAGGAGGGTGTAGCCAGGGAGGGTCGGTCTCTTCTCCCAAGGAACAAGCAATAGGACAAGAGGAAGTGTCCTCAAGTTGCACCAGGGGAGGTTTAGATTGGATATTAGGAAAAATTTCTTCCCAGAAAGGATCATCAAGCATTGGAACAGGCTGCCCAGGGAAGTGGTAGAATCGCCACCCCTGGAGGTATTTAAAAGATGGGTAGACGTGGTGCTGAGGGACATGGTTTAGTGGTGGGCTTGGCAGTGCTAGGTTTATCATTGGACTCAATGATCTTAAAGGTCCCTTCCCAGCTAGATGATTCTATTAAATCCTATGAAGGCTGGTGAGAACAGGCAAGTTCCCTGTATTGGTTCCTGTCATAGGAAGCAGGATGTCCTTGACAGTATGGAAAGCACCTCTCTGTTAGCAGAGCAGGTTGTCATTGCATGGACTCTAGCTGCCACTGTCTTCCTGTGGAGGCCCCATCTATCCCTGGAGGTGTTCAAGGCCAGGTTGGATGATGCTTTGAGCAACCCGGTCTAGTGGAAGGTGTCACTGCCCATGGCAGGGGTGCTGGAATTAGATCTTTAAGGTCCCTTCCACCCCAGACCATTCTATGATTCCCACACAGACCTTGTCCTACTGTCATGGCATGGAAATCCTGAGTTTTCCAGCTGAGATGTCACAAACAGTTGGGATTTTATTCTCTTGGCCAAATTTAGTAACAGTAAATCCTTGTGCAGTCTGTGGAGCTGAAACTTACTGCCACCAGACCCAGTCTGATCGTTTCTGTCTGATGATGAAAACAGCCTTCACCTGACTGGCTGCTCCCCACCTCTGAGGTATATAGGGAAAACTCAATGTCTCATCCCTTTCTCTTCCCCAGGAACCAACAGCACCAAAAAACAGCACCTGCAGGCAGTGCTTTCCATATAGCTATGTGTATCTATCTACTGTCTTGCTAATTGCAACAGCTGTAGCAGCAGATTGTGGCTTCAGGAATGTCTGTGGCTAGATTCCCATCTTATAAAACTCGCTCAATGGCTTCATTAAATCAGGAGCTTTCCCCTCAATAGCTGAGAATAACTGCAAAAAACTGTAAGTACTTGCCACCCAACCCTGGTCTAGCTGGCTTCAGTGTGATCTGTGGGCGTTCAGCTGTGGCATTAATTGAGTAAACTGTAAGATAAGATTTTTTTTTTTTGCATGTATCTATTCTCTATAATATTTGCCAAATACCTCAGTGGCAGTGCAGCTCATATTAGTCTATTGTGTGCTGCACAATGGACAAAGGCCAAGGTAGGACTGGTTCTTTGCCATTAAGTTATTTATCTGGAATCAGGGCCAAGCCAGTATTTTGATTACTGAGATCTGGAGTTGGGCTGCCTTGTCATTCATTATAACTATATGAGTACCTTGTGCAGCCTGGGTAATCTAATATACAAGGCTACATGGCCACAGGAGCTCCAGGAAGCTCATGGAGTCCGAGCACAAAGACCTGGCAATGAAAACAGAAAATGCTACTGCTTTCTAGTTTATTTCATGTTATTTTTGGTTATTTTACAGCATGCCACTGTTACTCTTACTTTTGGAGAACTGCAGATCATGTGCTTTTGAGTACATGATTTGCTTTTCTCTGCCACCTTTTTGGTTTGCCTTTTTTTTTTTTTTTTTTAATCTTAAGCACAGAACATTCTTTTTAGTGCATAAATATCCCCTTGCCTTCCACATGATGCATAATGTTAAAAATAAGTGCTTCTAATGTCACCAGCTCCACCCATTTCTGTGGAAACACAGTTTGCCTCGGTCATGAGTGGAGGGAGTTGTCAGCATCTTGTGTATATTTTAACCTCAATGCTTCAGCATGAGAGGGTCTTCCATGGCTTCTCTCTGCTAATATCCATCCTCCATTTGTTCATGGGGTTGAAGTTCATTGGCAAATAGCCTACACACCTTACATGAGGTAACTCCTGAATGGAGCTGTCAGGTCAGTGTATCCGCTAGTTGTCTGTGGAAATGATTTGAGGTCATGAACGCAATAACAAGATTGAGAGCTGTAGACCACCACAGACACTAGCCTTGCTCTGTTGGCTATTTGAGAGCATATCTCAGCAAATCCGTTGAGTTTAATGGAACTTAAGTGCATACCTGAAGTTAAACATGAGCTTAAGTGTGCAGTGGAACTGGACTAAATTTTGTCCGTTGCATAATATGCCCTAGGAACATGAAATGGCACTTCTGGGTGGTGATGGACCTGCTACATCCAAATGATAATCCAGGGAAAAGTTAGATGAAGAACTCCTCCCTGCACGAGTTAAAAAAGAAAGAAAGAAAAAAAAAAGAGCAGAAAACACAAACCGAAAGATTTTTGATGTTTGCAGAGTCAAGCCTTTGAGATTTTTCCAGTATTCCTGCATGCACCTGGAATTTGATGATCCTTTTAAGCAATGTGATAGATGCTGCAATTCTTGGAGAGTTCATTGTACCTGGCACTTTGACTAGAGTGAGAAGAAAAGCCCTGATCAGCCAGGGATTTGTAGCAAGCTCAGAACTCACCCTTCCTGGAGATGCGAAGGAGGCACAGAAGAAACAAGCCCAACTCTCTCATGCTGGCTGATGTTCCCCACTGAGGTTTATTGGCAAACCAGAACTGTCCTTACTACATCTGAGCTGCTGGTCTTGCAGTCACAAAAGGTTTTTCCAGGGATGGAAGAAGTTGTGGTTTTCCTCTCTTTGGAGGGAATGAGTTGTCTAGCTGAACCAGCTCTGGATTTAGGTATTAATAGTTTTGTGGTCAGTCATGTGAAAAATGCAACAGAGGAAATCAGAGCATTACCATTTTCCATCTAAAGGAAGAGGATTGCAGATTGTGGCTGCAAACACCTTCTCCGTGTGTGTGATGGGCCAAAAGGGGCTGGTTTTCAAGTGCTCTGGAGGAAGCTCTTGCAATCTGCCCAAAGGAGGTAGGTTGAGGCAGTTCCTCCTCCTGAACCTGGTGCCTGCAAGCCAGCTGTGGTTTACTCCTTGTGCTCACTGGTTGTTGTCATCCCTAGGTGTGGAAAAAAACAAACAACTAA
Source organism: Chionis minor (assembly GCA_013398295.1). Taxonomy (NCBI): domain Eukaryota; kingdom Metazoa; phylum Chordata; class Aves; order Charadriiformes; family Chionidae; genus Chionis; species Chionis minor. The sequence goes on from VZSF01002169.1 coordinate 74,744, forward strand.
ACCCAAACCAAAAAAGCCCCTCTGCTGTTGTTGAGTAGCTGCTGCCTCCATCCCTGTGCCAAGAGCCAGTGCCTTCCCCTGGCAATGATGCCAGGGCTCCCCTTTGCTCCTCGCCTCTTCTCCTGAAACTTTCCACGTGTTCCCTTCTTGGTTTGCTGCACAATACCTCCCAGAGGAGGGACCTGGAGATTTGGTAGCTTTAAGCGTGTTCACCGCTTCCTGAAACCTCTCTTTGTTCCGGTCAGAGTTAGAGTGTCTGTGAAGGGAGGGATTTCTGTTTTCCAGACTTCTTGTAGGAGGCTCTAAGAGCACCTTGCTATCATTTACGGTGCCTCGGACCTGTTGCTGCTCGGCAGAGGGTGGTATTGTTTCAACTAATGACTTAGAGCCCTGCTCAGTCCCTGTGCATGTCCTCCCAGAGAAGGAGGATCAGGACCTCATGCTCTAATTACTTTGCAAACTGTCCTTAATAGGTGTAAAGAGTTTCATGCTGTTTCCAGCAGGGAAACTTCAGGTTATAGGTGGTGGAAAGAGCAAATGAGAGACCTGCATCCTAATCCTGTCTGTGCTACGTGCCTTTTTTGTGTACCTTCCCCATTATCCTCCATATACTGTTTGATTTTATCTATTTGTGATGTAAACTTTTTGATGTTGTGGCTGTCTTGAAACATTTCATGGCACAGTAGAACCCAGTGGACTGAAGTAAAGACTAAAGTGAAATCCATACTAAAAAGATGTTGTTATAGTGAAGCGTAAATGAGTAATATAAAGAATAGCTATACTTAACACTTGATTTGAACGTCTCCCTCCTTAACATTGTACTTCAGCATCTCCTAGACAAATACCTGGTAAATTAATACAGAAGCATGAATCCTTTGTGTTTTATATCAAAACTGGTTTTATTACCAGACAATGAAATAGCTGTTTGTAAAAAAACAATTTAATGTTTGAAAATGCAGAGTTGAAAATGTATAGCTGAAAATGTTTGCAAACTATTTGAATCAGCCAAAAAAATCTTGCAAACAAAGCCATAAGTGGGCTATAGGATCCACAGACTCTGTTATCTGTGACCTTTTTCCCCCCTTTTCTGTGTTTAAATAGTATCCAAAATTTCGGTAAGGTTGCATGTGGTCCAACACTAAAACCAGGATGCCTTCTTTATTCATCAAATTCTGTTTTTCTTCCTGGTACATGTTTTTTAAAGGAGAAATGACAGCAAGGTTAATGACAGCAATTGTTATGCTGCTTTAGTAATACCTTCCCCTAGTGCTGCTACAGAAGCAAAAATCACAGATCTGGTCCCAGAGACACCCTGGTTTCCGGTGCTTTCTTGTGCTATGAAAACACGTGGAATCTGGAGAAAGTGAGGAGGATGGAAATTTGCGGGTTTTCCCACTCAGAAAATATGTGAACCCATTTAAATAAAAAAACCCCCTGTAAACAAAAACTACAGGAACCTGTAAATTCAAGTAAGCAGCAATCTAATATAGGCCAGTGGCAAATTTTCAGCCAAGGTTAGGGAGACATCCTGCCTATCGTGCCAATGGTACAACCAGTTCATGGCGGGCTCTTTGGCAGCTGAAGGAGAGTATCTCATGCCTCCATCACCTCCATGGCTGCATCTCATCCTGTGAATAGCAGTCCTGGGGTTTTGAAGGCCAACATGGGACTCGCTGGTCTGCCCTGAATCCAGGTGGTGGCCTCATGAGGCAAAGGTGAGAGATGTGTGGTGTCTGGGTGTTGGTTTGACTGCAGTAGCCATGTGTTAGTGGCACGGTAAGGACTTACGTACCATACCATATAGGTTGCAATTTAAAGGCACAATCTGATGGAGAAAGCACAGAAGAAGGGGAGAATGATGTTGAAATAAACTGACTGAGATGGCCAGTGGCTCTATCTTGCCCATGTGGACGTTTTACAGGGCCAGCAGCATTTCCTAGCTTCTTTCAGTCTTTCCTAGTTGGCTGACTTCTTGCAGAGATTAGCCTCTCGCAGAGTGTTCACCTGCCCTCGCTCCCAGAGAAATTTCCTCAGCGTTTTGTGATGGATGGCTGACAAAAATTGCAGGGTGACCCAGAAGGACACCAGGATGATTTCCTAGAAGATGTGCCCTCCATTCGGTGATAACCCTTGCACCACATCCGTTGGCAGACAGCAACCTGTTATCCGATGCCTTTGGACTTGTCAGAAGCTGCTCCATCACGCCACCTTGCACGCTTCCCCACTGACTGATGTGTTAAACTGCTGTGATCTGAGTGTCTGTCTGGTCCCAGGGGGTGGTGATGTGCACCCAGCTTGAAACACGTAGCTGGAGATGAGCAGGGCAGAGTTTGTGCCTTCTGGTCCCACATCTGGAGCTTTTCTGTGTGTCTGTACCTGTGCTGATAATGCACCTGCTTATTCAAGGACCAGAGTGGAGCTGGTTGTTCCCCCTCCCTCCCTTTGGGTCTTAATTCCAGCTCCAAGGATTTGTTCCTTAATTACTTCAGTGGCACGTTTAATCCTGCCTCTAGTCCTTAGAGTGTGCTGACCTGCATTTGGTTGATGCAAAAGCTTTATGTTTTGTCAAATCTGTCACTCTGCCCTGAAGGGACAGGGTCTGGGAAGTAGCTGGGAGGTGAAGTCAGGAGGCCAGAGGAATTTTCCCTCTGCCTGGTCTCTGCCAGCTGAGCAGGAAAGAGCTGAGCTGGGCTGAGCTTCTTGAGGAGCTGCCGTGGGCTACCAGTCTCCCCTGTGTGTCCACTTCATCCTCACTGAACTGGAGGGGAAAAAAAAATAACGACAAGTCCCCCTATGGTGCAAGGAAAGTAGAAGGGGTGGGAGGGATGGAGGAGTGTCTAAAATGAGACACCATTCCTGTAGGTGACACTGATCCTGGTTCCTGGCATTGAGTGCTGCTGCAAAACATGGTCACTGCTGCGTCAACCTCCTGCTCATCCAATTCGAATGTCTACAGGTCCAGTTGCTTGCTTGGGGTGTTTGTTTATCCCTTTGCAAATGCTCCTGACCTTGGGAAATTGTCCTGCTTGCCACATCATCGCTGCAAGGTCTTGGGCGGTCCCATCACCAAAGCTGCAGTGGTGAATTGATGGAGCAACAACATAGGTGTTGATGAGCCCTTGCTAATTTTCTCTTAGCTGGCAATTACTGTGTGAAAAACATAGCTGATTATGGGCAGAGCATCATGCATGGAAGAAGAAAAAGGAAGTGTCTCTCTTGTAACTTGTTGACTGTTGACTTCTACAGATGCGTCCATGTATTGAGATGAAGAATAGGTCTGATTTCCCAGGCGCATGTGTTTCTGGCCCTGCTGTTGCCTGTACAAAGCCTCCGCTGTGATGAGGAAGAACTGGGTTTGGGACACCTGCAGACAGGCAGGGATCGGGTTTGCTCGACTTCACCCACAGCGAGGTAGGTCAAAGCCATTGAGAGGATGAGCCTGGGGCCATGATAATGCTAGTGCCTGCCTTCTCCAGGCAGCACTGGGGCTCAGGACAGGGCAACTGTTTATTATCAACTTAACCACCAGTGTGGATACACCTGATTTCATCACTGCTTTGCCCGGAGCTGCCTGGTGTGGCCATTCAGAATGGCAACACTAAGAGACCTTGGACTCGCAAAGGATGCGTGTGGACTTGCTTAATAATAGCAATGGAAAGTTTTAGGACACTGAACCCAGTGCTCCTGAGACCCAAGTGGACTGACCAGCCGCTGACCTGGTAGCCTCACCTACCCTGGCCACTCTGTCTTCCAAACAAGCACGGGAGCTCTGGTCTCTGTGGGATGCTGGGATTAGCCTGAGCAAGGCGGTGAGCCAGCTGGCAAAACTGTGACACTAAACCTGTCCTTTAGCCTAATCCAAATGATGTGTCTGATTAAAGGCGCGTGAAATGCCACCAGAAAAGAAGTCCCCGCCCACCCTTCCTACTGAAAGGGAGCCTGGGGAGGTTTATGTTCTCTGTCTTTCCCTGCTGAATGAGTGCAGCTGGTGATTGAAGAGATTTATGCTCTTTTAGCTGCAGATTTCATAGCCCTTCTCTGGGATGAGACGGGCACTCCTTTACACTACAGCTTGGGGAAGGAGTGTGGGTTGGTTATATCCATCAGTCCACACGCTATCCTGAACTTTCCCTGAACACGAGACTCTTGGCCTTTGAAGCAATGGGGCTGATGCATGCTCTGAGCTCTGGCCACCACCACCTCTGCCAGGAATGTTCAGCCATTTCCCCTTGCTTACTGGCAAACTCTAGCTGAATTTCTCCTCCTGGCATTATCTGACACTGTACAGCTCCAGAAGCGCTTTGAGGGTTCCTCAGCTCACCCACCTGTTAGTGTCAACAACAGGTTTTCCACGCTGGCATGGGTATCTCACCATTACACTTGCTCTTATATATAGCCAAACGTGTTTGAAAGTGGTGGCTTTCAAGGGTGGGTGTAATGGCTGGAGAAGAACACCTCACCATCTAATCTGACCTGGTATGTAACTTCTAGTATAACACAGACTGGTTTCATCTGCGTGCTTCTCAACTGAGTTCCAAAACTTGGATTTGACCTAGGTACTGAAATACCATATGTGGAAGAAAGGAGCGAGGGAAGGCACAGCGTCTGCAGCCCCTGCCCAGCCACGCTGGGCAAGCCTGGGAGGACAGGTGAGTTGCAGGTGGGAAGCCAAGGTTGAGCTAATCAATGAGCCAAGGGTGAGTGATGGGTCTTTCCAATGAACTGTGTCGGGAGGCAATATTCTTTGACAGGCTTGACTTGATTGTCCCAGGACTGTCTACATTGCTGTTAAATACGCAGCTGAGTTATAGGCAGAGGCAAGTGTGTTTTAAGGGCATTGTAGATACTTTTGCCTTTAAGGCGACCACATCAAATAATTTTTGTAGGTAGCTCATGATCTGTATGAAGGGCAGACGGTGAAGGTACTATGGAAAGAGGAGACCTTTACTTGAATTCTTAGAAGAGCCTTCTGTGCAAGATTAGGACAAGAGGAAATGGCCTCAAGTTGCAACAGGAGAGATTTAGATTGGCTATTAGGAAAAATTTCTTCACCAAAAGGGTTATCAAACATTGGAGCAGGGAAGTGGTGGAACCGCCATCCCAGGATATACTTAAAAGCCGGGCAGACGTGGTGCTGAGGGACCTGGTTTAGTGGTGGGCTTGGCAGTGCTAGGTTGGTGGTTGGACTCAATGATCTTAAAGGTTCCTTCCAACCTCGGTGATTCTGTGATTCTAAGATCAGCTCCGTTCTAGCTGGGGCAGGAATTAGGTGAGGTGAAGGCAGCAACTTTCCTTGCCCTGATGGAGTGACCTGCCTCTGGAAGAGCTAGGAGAAGGAATAATTTTTGCTGTCTGTGGCAGAGGTTCCCCAGAAGGCAGGTTGAAGATGGGATTATGTTGCTGTTTTATCTTATTTGGGGGTGTTCTTCTAGAGTTCAGTTTGCTCAGTGGGTGTGATATTTTGATCGATGCAGGCAACAGGGCTAAATAAGACATACTGAGAAAGTCTTACTGCCTGTGCGTTCACTCTTTCACCTCAAGAAACATTTCTGGTAGTAAATGGAACATTTAGTGGCAATAAATGGCAAACTGTTCTGAGCACATTTCCAAGCATGCTCAATCCTACCTTGAAATCACAATACTTGCATGTAGGTGCCCAAAGCTGGCAATTTCTCTTTCTGTGTTGTTGGTGCTGGTATCTGCTGGGTTGGAAGGCCCCAGTGGTAGAAGTGCCAGGAAGAGGCATGTGAGTTGTAGCATATAAAGGCTATTGCTTCGTCTGGTCGCTGATAACATAGAAGTGTTTCCAAAGAGCCAGTGCTAACACTTTCAGGCCAACGTAACCTTTACTTAATTGCACCATTGCCATAACCTCGTGTAGCCCTTTAGATACCAAGTGAGATAAAGTCTCTGCCTAGGGGAGCTCACGCTCATTAACAGTGATGGATTATGACATTGACTCCCGGGATTAAGATCAGAAGCTGATAAGGTGGAGGAGAAGTGTTACGGGGAGTGCATTGTTCTTATCAGTTCTCACCACACATGGGGTTGAAGCAAACAATAGATCAGTTTACATCACTTAATACACCCTGCTGACAACCCTGTGTGCCAGTGGCTGTTGACTCACCAGCAGGACCTTGTTGAAAGCTCAGTGTTCCTGTCCAGGGAAGGCTAGAAAATGAAGTTGCACGAGAGAAGGGAAGCTGCTTGACACAGAGGTGGCAAAGTGTGGGAAGCTGAGGAAGCATAGTGGGAAATTGGTGCGAAGATGTAACTTGGGGTTGGGCAAAGATGGTGCTACAGTGTTGGAGAACAGCAGAGCATGGGGCATGAGGGGAGGATGGCCTTTCTGTGAAGTGGACATTTCCATACAGTCATTTCTCTCTTAGATCTTCAACCCCCTTTATAGGCTGTGACCTTTGGTCACGGTCCCTTTTGCAAAGAGGTTGCCTTAAAGCACAATAGGATGGAGCCAAGGCATCAGTGAGAGGCAATTTGCTCATGCTGCAGGGTGAATAAAGTACTGGTACTCTAAAGCTGGGAATAGAGGAAAGCAGGTGGGGAGGGGAATGTGCTGGTTAGGAGTGGACGCGATGAATGGCACGAGCAGTTAATGGCTCTTCTTGGCACACGGGGCAGGCGGCTTTCTCACAAATCTCTGCTTCTCCCCTGATGTCCTCAGAGACCTTAGCTCAAATAACTAGAGAGGTTCTGCAGTCCCTGAAGGCAAAGTCTTCCTGGGGTTTCCACAATCCGTTGTGTTGGGTGTAGGCTTATCTTGATGTATTTGAAGATCATTGTGTCTTATTGTAGCATGTCCTTAAGTACCCAAAGAGTTAAAAATATGTGACCCAAGATTGCCCATGTTGTAGCTTCCAGCAGTAAGAGGGGAATGTAGGATTCTCTTTCTGTGAGGGAGGTGGGTGACTAAGGCCATCCACGGCTAGGCTTTCAAAGAGTAGGCTGCAGATGACTGTCAGAGAATTGTAGAATAGTTTGGGTTGGAAAGGACCTTTAAAGCCCATCTAGTCCAACACCCCTGCCATAAGCAGGGACATCTTCAACTAGAACAGGTTGCTCAGAGCCCCGTCCAACCTGACTTGGAATGTTTGCAGGGATGGGGCATCTCCCACCTCTCTGGGCAACCTGGGCCAGTGTGGTCATAGAGACAGGTTTTGATCTAGCCCATGGTGATGAAACAGAACGAAGTTCTTGTAGGCAAAATACATTACTTTGCAACAAATAAACATAATGTAGAAAGTTTAGCACCATGATTTAGCCAGGGAAAGAAGAACAGACATGTGTGTCCTCTGAGGTGCAATCACTTGTTTGCCTGTCTGGCTTGATTATTTTGAATAATCAGACCTTTGGCCCTGTTTCTCTGAGTGTATAAATGACTCTCAGTTATCCTTTGAAAGCTTTGGGTGAGTTCCCAGAAGAACTTAAATCCTGGATGGCTTTGTGACATATCTGCAAGCAGCTGTCTTCTCCAGCAACGGTATGTGGTTACCTCTCCCATGATCAGGAGAAATCTGGCTAATATGGGCTTGAGGAGAACAAGGACAACCCCATGTGTCTGAAGTCAGAGCTGTTTGGGTGCATTTCTTTCATTACTTGCTCACAGGTTCATCTAAAATCACAGGTTTCTGCAAGTCTGATAGCCATCATTCTTTGAAAGGACAATGGAACAAATGAATGTGCAAAACTTGTGGAGGTGATTATCGGTCACATTGCAAATGGGGCCTCTGTTACCTCCTTGGCTTTATTACGTAAATCTGCAACATGCAGCTTAGCAGCCTCCTCTGGGAGAAGAATTGTTGTAAGGACAATGTGCCTTTCCTGCACGGCATTCTTGCCGACATTCCTCCTCTGCTATCATAAGCTTCAAAAGTCCCCGGCCTGTCATGTGCCCTGGCTTGGAGGGTGCCACTGGTTTTGCCTGGCTGGTCTACATGAGTCTTGTGGATTCCTGCTTGTTTCCAGAACTGCCACCCCGGGAGGCAGCAAAATGCTTACCGCTGTGACTTCTCAGCTACATTGGAAAGGAGCTGATGGCTGTTTTGACTTGCCAAGAAGGACTCTTCCACAAGGTCCCACTAGTTTAGGCTGGAATGATGAATACTGCATCATTCCTGTGTAATTCGTTCTTTGGTACCTGCTGCTCCTCAGCCTTCCTTGTTCTGAAGATGAGAGGCAACGTCAGGGTCCAGGGGAAAGGTTTTCTTCTGTAATGTCATTGCAGTCAAAATATAAAACAATAAACAGTTTTGTACTAAAATAAAGGAAAAAGCTTTTGGTATTCAGTGTAGAAAGTGTGGAGGTCTCAATCCGACTCAAGGACATTTGCTGTAACTTATTTCTGTGACACAATTCTGCTTCATTTCACCTCATTTGCAGACATCTCAGGGATAAGGATAGATCTTCTTTTCTTCTCTGTTCCTGCTATTCTGCTCTTAATCCCCACCACAACTTTCAGTTCACAGCACTTGTCATTTGGTATGTTAGTGGGCATTTGCCCTTTTGAAACTAATCTAGTTCTTGTCTTTGCTTTGTATCAGCTTTCAGCTTTGGCTTAGTAAAATACATAATCATAACATTGCAAATTCATCCCAAAGCTGTGTCACTCATGTTTTGGCTAAACATAAACATCGTGCTCCCTTATGTAAAGTCCATGCTGTGTTTTGGGTGGGCCAGTCTGTCTGCTGCACTGCTGTGTAGATCCTCTCTTTTTTTGAATCTGTTTTTTTTGGGCCTTTCCAGTTAAACTGATGTAACCAAACAGCGTCTTCTGTATCTTGTGGCTGAAGGGTGATCAAAGGGTATGTAATCTGCCCGCATGATTTACTTTACTGAATGCCTCTGTAGTAGTTTTGTTGCTGTCCTAGCCCTCTGGGAATGTTGCTCGTGTGCCTGGACGGAGTGAGGTGCTGATGCTGCAGACTCTCTCACTGGGTCACATGTCTTTCATCATTATCCACCCCACAGAGATGAAATGCTGTGCATTTAGGTGTTTCAAGAGAGAAACCAATGGTATGTACTTTCCGAGAAGTTGCTGAGGGCAGCAAGGTTTGAGAGAACTCCAGTGAGGGTCCTGCTCATGGATGTCCATGGATTGACAGCACTGCTGTAGCAGGAACGTGGGTGCAGGGCAAGCACCCACCCCAGAACAAGCTCTGGTAGCAACTGGAGGGTGTCGTGGCTAAGGATATTCAAGGATTAGTGAATTCAAACTGTCTGATGGAGCTGGAGAAGCTAGAACGCTTCCCCACAGAGGTTGGTGACCATGTCCATCACCAACAACACACTGAGCAAACCAGGAATGGGGACGTTGAAAAGGGAGTGAAGCCTCACAGAGCCATTCCTGGTGGGATGGCCAAAAAGTGAAGGGGTTTCTTGGAGTGATGGGCAGAAATTCAATATCCCCCCTGCCTTAGGGTTCTTCTTAGGGTTCTTTTTATTTTTTTTTTTTGAACTTGCAGTTCTTCCATATTATTACTGTGTTCCTTGTCTCTTGGATAAAACTTGGGTTTATTACATGCAGCAGGCTTGCTAGCAGCTCACAGTGCCTGGCAGAAAAGTTACACGCAGAGGTGCATCTTGGTGCTAAGCCACCACCACACAACACGTTAAGCGGGATTTCTCTCTCCAGGGAGGGGAGAGTTTGTATTTTAAGGATATTCTGTGCGTAGGTAGGGTTGGGTCACTTACGCAGTTTAGATAAGGGCAAGTTGAAGATAAGTGACCTGTTGGTTTACAATGTAGTGAATCGGAGAGATGTGTCAAGGGGGTTGTCATTCTGGATTTTCCTATTCAGTTGGAAACTGCTGCTTTGTATGCAGGGAGTGCATGAATGTAGGGAAGGGTTGTGTCTTCCTCCAGCTGAGAGTGAAGCCAGGACATTTCAGGCAGCAGGAGGTGACTGAGGATCCTGCATTTGCTGTCAGATGCTGCCACTTGCCGTAGGCGTTCTGTCATGCGAGTGGAGGAAAACAACAGAGAGCAAAGGGAAGATGAAGATGAGCTGGGAACGTGTAATGAAAAATATATAGTAATTCCAGATAGAGGAAGTTATTTTCTTGTCCTGCAGATGAGAGAAGTTTCAGGTCAGGGGACACAGATGTAACACAAGCTACTACTTACGTGACCTGTTTGTCATCAGTAACCTCATCTACCTTTTTTTACCCACACAAACAGCGATCAGCATCAGGATGGCTAATGAGAGGAATGATGGATTCACCGTGGCTGGCAGATGAAGTGACAGCATTCCTATAGACAAGCAGTGAAGAGACCTTAGACAGGTGCCCCTTGACTGCTTGCTGGGAGTCCTATTCATGTTTTAGCATCTCAACACAAAAAAATCAATGTTGGATTTGTTTCTCCCAGAAAGTGTCATATTTTGAGTGTGAATTCCGTTGTTTTTTGAAGAGCAACAAAGACCCACTCACAATTTTATTTGGAGAATAAGCATTTTCCTCTTACAAATTATGTTCTTGCTTGCTCCAAAATAACATGACTTTCCACCTCCCTCTCTCTTTCCTTGTGAGAAACCAGAGCTTAGAATGGCAACCTGAAAGAAAACTAGATGGATTCTGCTCTTCTCCACAGGATCTAGCTCCCTAGATTGTGGTGCTATTTATCATATGAAGGCGCAGTTCCCAAAAGGGCAGAAATGCCGGGATCCTCACTGGTCCATCTCTTCGCCCTCAAGGACGTTGCTCACGGTCAACTGACATGGCCAGGGAACCACCCTGGTGGGCAGGGAGCTTCTTGGACTTACCCTATAGGAAGGCTTTGGGGAAGGTGTGGCATAAGTCCCTCAGAGCTGTTGCACGTTCCTTGAGCTAGAATTTGGCCACTAAGCTGTTTCACGTTTCCTCAGTAGTGGTCCAGTACTCATGGCACGGTAGGGTAGAGACCTCAGTCTTTCTTCAAGTGTATAATATGAGATTATTAGGGCATATATCAGGGTAGATAAAAGTACTGTATGTCTATGTGGTATGGTGCTGAATACAGGGAGGAGGAAGGAATTACCGCTTCTTCCCCGCCTTGTGTATGTGGGTCTGTGAGCATGCTCTGAGATGCACGTGCTGCTGCTGGGTTAGTAGATCTCAGATAAAGGAGATACTGTATAGTCGCATGTCCCCAGATTTGAGCATCTAAAATGCTGGTGTGCTGCACTCGTACCTCCTGCTTTTGGTGGTACTTCTACAACTGACTCTTGGGTCTGGCCCTCAGATAACCTGGGCTGAACGCTTCCTCCTCCCAGTTCGGCATCATGACGGGTGTAGCATCTTCACTGCATGGCTAAATATTGGCTTTTCCTGCACTTGCCCAGATACTGGTTTGCTGGGGAAAGGGGAAATGAGGGCTGTAGCCCGTGTCTTGGTACCACTGCTGGTGTGATCAACATGCCCTGGGCTCCGTGAAGAAGCAGCACTGCTTTGGGAATGGAGACAAGTGGGGCTCTGCTGACAAAAATCTGCTGGTTCTTGCTCAGCATGCTGCAATTTCCTGTCTTAAGTTGCCATTCCTTCTTTCCCTCCCCTTGCCTCCAACAGCAAACTCCATGCTAGGAGGTGTGTGACTGAAGCCAGGGCTACTGGGCACCTGAACCACAGCAGAAAAGACTGGGGGGACAGGAGACACATGATGGTCAAATGGTGGAGACTGGGGCACTTGCTTGACATGGAAGTGAGAGTCGTGAAGGGAATTATGGACATCAGACAAAAGCAATGATAGTGGCTTAGGAAATGGCAGCGAGGCAGTTCATTTGAGTTAGATTTTTGTATAAAATCTGATTCTAGGCAGATGTTTTCAAGTGGTTTGGTGTTGGCTTTTTTTTTTTTTTTTAAATTATTATTTTTATTTTTTAGAAATGTTATATGCAGTGACATCTCTTTTGCTATGTCACATTGGCACTGGGAGGGAAGCAGTCCAAGAGCGAGCCTCAAAACTCCTGCCCAGCATAAATGTTTCTCATGAGCCTGGGATCACCCGTGGGCCAGAAACAAGAATGCAAAAAGAGCGCTTGGAAAAAAAATCGACTTGAATAGCATTTATTTGATGTAAAGAAGAAAAAAAAAAAGATCAGTTTCAGTAACAAGATAAATTAGACTGTATTATGAACGATAATGGGAAAAAGCATGATATGCATATTCTGACTGATATACATGTCAAGTTACCAAATAACTGTTATTTTGCATGGGGCAATGGGAAGAATGAATTCTCTGAATAGTGTAAAATGAAGAATTAATTCAGAATGAGGTGCAAAATCTCTCTAATGGCTGAGGCATGGCCTTCATCTTTTCTTGTTTTTCTATTCTGTGCATATGGTTTCTTTGCAGTGCTGCCAAAATGTCCCCTGTTGCCCAGCAACCGCAAGCTGAAATAGCACCAGTCAGAGGAAATCTGCTGATTTACACTGGTCGTAAAGCGTGTACTCTTTACCTAGTGCAGATTTTGCCGTAAGAGTGAAAGCTAGCCTTTGTAGGTTTGCCCCTGGGGCACACATGGTGCTGAGTGGAGAGGTGTCAGTTCAGACACCAAAAGGTAGACTTTTCCATCACAGTTTGACGAGTGGCGAGGTGCAGCCACTGGACAGAACATGACCTCATCTAACCCCAATCTGAGGGCCCATCCGGCGTTTCTTGTAGGAATGAGTCCTCATCTGGTCTCAATGTTTCCAGCCCCATGGTAGCTCTGCCTCCAGCTGATCGTGCCTCCTGTACAGAAGCGGACTTTGCACTTGCACATTTATGAAGGTGTTGATGCAGCAAAGTGCCACCAGTACAAAGAGCAGAAGTTAGAATTTTCCTAAATATCCCCCATACACTGATTAAATAATATTATTTTTCCATGTCTTGTTGATTACTTGTTTAAGAGATAACCTGTCTTTGGAAGAGCTTAGTGATAGTAAGTAGAGGAACAGATACCAAACTCAGAAACGTCGGAATATTTGTTTTAAAAATTAACTCCACATAATATTATGAAGATATTTACCAAGCAAAACACAGGAAATGATACATTTTTACAAGTGATCTCTAGAGTGTCAGTTATACAGAAATACTGTCACACATCTGAAAACCTAACACTTCACCAGAAAATACTGCCAGCATTTCTTACCAAATATTTTTCACTCAGATCTTTCTGGTAATCATAAAAAGACAGGTGTGGGGTTTTTTTTTTTTTCCCCCCCAACCTCAAAAATCAGCAGTAGCACTATTCACAGGCTACTTTTTATTTCCTCCACCACAGGAAGAACTGTTTTTGATCTACTTTCCCAGGATCAACAGCCTGATCCAGTTGAAGATGTCCATGCTCACTGCAGGGGGATTGGACTAGATGACCTTGAAAGGTCTCTTCCAACCCAAACCATTCTGTTGTTCTATACATTACTGCACATAGGCTAATGCCAACTGAAGGACCTGAGAGTATAGAGTAATTGTGTTGAAGACATCAGTTTCTTCATGAGATGAAGTATCTTGACGAACCAGGCAGAAAGGTGGCTGAGTTAATACCCACTGAGGTGACCAACATGTTGGGTGCAAGGTCAGCTTCTTCCTTCCCTGCCCGCAGACCCCAGTAGCCTGTGCACAGGTGGCACAAGGCTGGTGTGCTGATGAGCTCTGCTACATCCACCAGTCCTTCAACCATCCCCTTTCCCATCGCTGGGTAGAGAGAAATGGCAGAGTGGGAAGTTCAGCAGCAGTCTGGGATAGTGCAGCATTTTACTGCTTGATATTTTGGGGCTGAGGGGGCTGGTGTAAGGAGAGAGGTCAAGAAGATCAGCTCAGATTAGTTCTACTTGTTCACAGACTGAACAGAGCTGTTTTACTGCATAGGAAAGGGAGAGCAATGACTTTGCTGCTGTCCCTTCCTTTGCTAACCTATGACCAAGTTCAAGTACTAAGAAAAATCATGAGATTAACATAAAATCATGAAACTTATTACTTTTTTTCTTTTTTCCTTTGGTAGAAAAAGATCTTTTTCACTGGCATATGCTTTCTTGGCCTTGGGTGTACAGATTTTTCTCTGCAGTTGGGTAGGCCTGAAACATCATGAAGTGTTAGAGCCCAGTGCAAACTAAAACATCCAAAAGCTGGAGCTGATAGACACCCCCTCCCTGATGGCATTGTGATTTTCACCACAAGTCTTGCAAGTGTTGGTACTGCTGCCTGCAATTTATCTGTGTCCATCTTGCGTGTGATGGTGATTCCTAATGCGCATCTCCACCGGGCTTGAGAGATCCTCCAGGGAAAATTCTTCACCGCCTATTTTCTACTTAGCAAAGGGTTTTATTCCACTTCTCTGTCACTATGAAGCTTTCTAAGATGTATCCTATCGCTTTTGTAAGCTGGTTTTAGCCATTAATTAGGAGTCCCATCAGATGCTGAGAGATGCTCTGCTCTTTATTGCTTTACATCGATTGCTGTGACTTGGATTTCACAAAGAGATTATTCTTTTCAACTGCTAAGTCATTTCCCCACTGCTTAAAATTCAAGTGTCTTTTCAGGCATATGTGCTTTTAAATCGTTATGGGCTGGTCTTGGGAAAAGTCCTTCCAGCACAGCAGAGTCCTATCTAATCAGAAGAGAACAAATGAATGTGGTGAAAAAAGTCTCTCCACTCAGAAGGTGGTGGGTTTTTTTGGTCTTTTGACCATGTAGTGCACAAATCACATTTTTGGGGAAACACTTTGCTCTCTTGCCTTAAAATCTGCAAAGTATCTCTCTTCTTGTGTCTTTATACCTCACAGCAAGACCTCTGATGTTTCTTCATCTTCAGATAATAAGCTCGGTTGGCTTCTGGGTAGGTGACTTTGGAGAGTGGCAGCTTGTAGATGGCAGAGTTGTTTGTGGTTATTAACAGGAAGGTCAGTGCAGACAGGCAGAAAGACCAGGTTCCTGATGGCACCCCAAACTGCAAAGAAAAACACAAACTACTTATTTACTATGTGTCTTTTTTTCATTGGTCCCCCAGCCCTTGAACAAAACGCAGAGTCAGGCATCTTGGAACAACCTATCTCAAGGAAGTTTTGACTTGGTTTCGCATGGACACTCTCCTTGGGGAGGCAGGATTTCTTTATGAGATTTTGACACTGTGTATTAAGCTGCAATATCTACCAGATCTGGTGAGAAGGCTGTCTTCTTCTTGTGCATCTACAGTGGTCTTTAATGGAGATGAGACAGGAGGGGATACCAGAAACATTCATCTTTTCCCTGGGCTGTTGCACTGACTGCCTTTTTGGCACTTGGGCAAAGCAATTAAACCAAATTTGAGATTTCTTTGCATGCGTGGAGGGCTTCAAGCAACAAATATAGGCATATAATTATCTCAGAGTTGTTGAGGGCTGAGTTGTGGAAGCTCATGTGAGCTCTGAGGATGAAAAGTGGTGAGTGGTCTCTTTCAGTGGGAACCACACCAACCCTCTGGGCAGGCTGTGTCCTCTCTCCCAGAACAGCTCTGCCTTTGGCTGAATTGTTCTCTGACTTTTGGTGTTTTGCACCACAAGCTAGTAAAATACACAACGTTCAAATCTGCCTTGGGAAAAATGACCTTAACTAATTTCCTACTTACCACAGACAACATATTAGTCACTGTTGCTCCCAGGTAGGCACTGAAGAGTGCTGTGGAAGAGAAAGGTATTTCCTGGTAAGTTCAGTTGCTGAGGGAGGAGACCAGCAAGGACAAGCATCTCTCACACTGTCTTGGGTAGCTCAACCAATGTTTATGACCATCCCTAGACAGCCCCCCCTTAAAGCTCTTTCCTTTGCACTGTGCCCCCTCTAACCTGGAGCTCATGGAAAGGGCAAAACAAAGATAGAACTGGTGTGATGAAAAATCTGACTATGGAAACAGAGGCTTTTGAAAAATGGACCGACGTGGAAAGTATGTAGCTTGATGAATGGGGTTAAATAGGAAAATAACCTTTCCACCTCCATTTCTCCTGCCTCTAGGGCTAGAATGTGGGTCAATGAGATACAAAACTAAATCTTTTTTATATGAGCACTAAATGAGCAATAGTTTCACTCCCAGCTCACTGTGATATTGAAATTTCATACAGAATTGCCTTATAAATAATTCTTCAATCATTCTGTGTTGCCTAGCTCGTGCCTTTGGTATCCATTTTGATAGACTGGGGAAACTGTACTGCCTAACTACGGATGCACACTGGTCTTGAGCTCCAGGTTTTGCAAAATTTAAATAGGTCCTTCTCCGAAGAAGGAATTTGAGATAGTATCTAGAATTGGAGAAACCAATATGATTCATCCAGCAGTATTGAACAAAGGCAATTAATGCCTCAACACTACGCATTTAGTTTCAAAGACCTGAGGTAACTAGTGTCTGCTGATCACATCTCTTGCTTTGAACACAACTTTGGCTGAAAGTGAAAGCACTGCTTTTATTTTCTTGGGGGACATTAGAGCAATGGCTCCAACATCCGGCTCCATCGTTTGTCAGTCTCGCCTAAGTCCATCTGCCCATCTGGAGGTGGCCATCTGGCTTCAGCCCACCTTGAAAGCATCTTGTCTCACCTCAAAAGGAAGTGTGTCAGTAGTGAAAAATCCATAGGGTACGTACCACAGGCAACTGCCAGCAAATGTGTCTGCCAGGTGAAAGCATAGAACATGCCTCCAATCGCAATGCAGGAGAGGGAGCTGTTGTAACCCCACAAGCCGGAGTAGATTTTGCTAAAAGGTGTGGCTAAGCTCAGCGCTGGAAAATAAGTCCAAGATGTGTCATTCCTTGTCCAAAGAGATATAAACAGCTAGAAATAGCACAAATTCAACTTTTTAGGACTCTAGTTTGCATACGTACACTGAGTTCCTTTTGTAGTCATGTTGCTACAGTCTAAGACTAAAGACACTTCACTTAATCATGGTAGAATTTCCCTGGCGCTGCTGAGCTGAATTTAGCCATAGGATTCCAGCAGACAGTATATGAGTAAATGAGCAAAAATGTGAACTCTAAATGCATCCCTGAGGCCTGCACGTTCAGATTGATCACTATGGCTTTTATTAAGCTGCTCCTAAAACCTTCAGAATATATTTGGAAATGAAGTATTTCATGCTAAAAATTCATTTCAGCCAAAAATACTCTTCTTTCTTCTGAAGATTTCCACCATTGTAAAATAAGGTAAGAGAACGGGCAACTCAATGAAAAGAATTCTTATAACATAATGATATATATGTTTTTTTCAAGCAGCCACTCTCAAATGGAAGTAACATTTTTGACTTTAAATGCTTGACTTATTGCCGTTCCTCTTTTATTCTCCGTATTTTTAAACAAATCTGTGACACCAGTCAAATCCTTACCTGCCAGCATCCCTACTGCTGATCCAATTGCTGCATGCAGACAAATGAGTGGAGAAGAGATAAATAAAGCAATCAGGAAAATTCCCCCAGTCCAAGGGTTATCACAGCCATAAACCTGACCCACCCCGACTGGAATGGATTGCAGGAGCTGCAGGAATTTAAACAAGAAAAAAAACCCAATAGAAAATAAGACAATTTGTAATTTATTTATTTCTTTTTTTTCTAAACCTTTCTTTCTTGATCAGGTTCATGTTTGGCATTTGTTGGATGCAGTCTCCGTTTCTGGACTGTAAGTGGAAATTTCAGACAATTCTTGGGAGACAGCAGGGCATTTCCACAGGGTTTCCCCTTCAATGAAAATGAGTCATGCCTTGTTCTCTAGCTGTGAGCTCCTCTGGTTTTTGTGCTAATATTAGAGCTAAATGTCTTGTGTTAAAGGATCTGGAAAGGTTTCTCATCATTTTTACACGTCCTGCTGACTTGGCCAATTTTGCACACTGTTATGGAGCATCACAGTGAAACTCGGAAGTGGAACTGCTCTGGTAGACGATGCCTTTGAGAAGATATTTGCCTCAGAGTGGGCAGACCTGAGGATGAAATGACCAACAATAGCTTGGCCTGAATTATGAGGCTTTAGTCAGGTAAAACTGTATCCCTGATCCACTTACATACCTGAAACTCCCTTGGGATTCCCTAGGAATGTGAATGAATGAGGCTTGCTGGGTTGGTGGGGCAGAACCCAAATTGGTCACAGCTTAGCGATGTTTTCAAGACACTTTTCCTCAACATGTTGTGTTCCTCCAGGTGGAACAGCCCATTTATGTTCCCCATAAAATTATGCACCATGATAAACATTCTTTGAGAAATGTCACTTGTGTGGATTTGTATTTAGTGTCAATTAACTTCCTTTTCTTAATAACTCCTGGGAACCCCACAGAATAGCCCGCTGAGCCTTGGGGGAAAAGCTATTACTCTAGTATCTATATTGTTTACGGCACTATGCAGGAGAATAAACTGTTTCTTTGGAAAGTTTCCACTTGAATATTAACTAAAAGTATGTGAGCATGTGCCTGCGCCCAAGTTTGTAACCATCCTTCCACAATACTGTCTGCTCGCTCATTTCTAATCAGATAGGTGCGATTTTAAAAACACAGCGCTCTGTACATGGAAACTAAAATTAACCTGTGAGTTAACTGGTAGTCTCAGCACAACCTTATCTACGGGACGCTGGTCAGTATACACACAGTAACAGGTAATTAGGTTCTAGAGGGTCTCTGAAGATTGTAAGTTCGATCCAGCTGTAAATACCAGATACCAAAAAGATTCTTATTTTCAAGCTATCAAAAATGTCAGTTCCTAGAGTAAACCTTTACATTTTAGATAATAGCTATGTTATAAATGCAATTTTGTATTTCCAGGCCATAATGCAGTAGCATAAAGGAAGGTGATATGACTCTATAGTGGTTTTCTTTATAAATGGAGAAGTCTGTTGTCTTAGGGCATCCTACCATTGGCATTTCAGCATCCGTCCAGGTGATGTTTGGGGTTGCTGTTGCAGGCTGAATGACAGTTGTAGGGAAGAAGAGGTTATGGGGTCCTGATGCAGCCAGATAGAGGGTCAAGGCCAAGTTGAAAGGCAAGGTGAAAACAGGCAGATCCCACTTACAGAAGACTGAGCCTAAAGCGCTGGTGAAAACAGGGCTGAAAGAAGAACAAAATGGTCTCACTTGGAGCTTGTCAGCTGAGGAAAAAAACAACCAAACAAACAAAAAAAACAACTGCAGGAAATTCACTCTATTTTTTTTTAAAACTGTTTAATTTCCTCAGTCTTTCTGATAAAATCAGAGATCTGCTAGACTCATTTGGTAAATTTCCTACCCTTTCCAGGGTGGTTAGCAATGTACGGATTGCTGTCATGTTATGCAATATCCAGGGTGAAACTGGTGACCGTGAAGAAGCTGAGATCCTCCACTTGTATGGAGGATCTGGTGGTTTAATGGAGCTCAGCCCATTAGCTCAGTCTCAGTGTTTACTTTTTTTAAAATTAGTGCTTGGTGTGGACTAAATTTAGGACAGCCAGGCCAGGCCTAAGTGAACTGTGAAGGTGGCTGTGTGGTCTTGTTCAAGCTTATGGATCAGAAGTAAAGGCTGATGTCAAAGTTCTGCTTATTAAAGTGAGTATAATACTACATCAACTTCTGGCAGAGAGACGATATGCATGGTTTAGCAATCTCCAACTAGACATTTAGGGGCAAAAGACCAGCTTTCAAAACTTTTGCTGTACAAACACCTAGTAGATTATGGTGTCATATATATGAGTAAAGGATTATTAGTTGTTTGTTTTCATTAGCACCAGCCATCATGTCTTTGGACCACTGAAGAACTTCTGTGCCTGGAGAGGTAAATTTTCATGACATTTTATATGGTGGCTTAAATAGATGAAACACTTGTGGTTGATGGTGGCAGAGAATGGCTAAAATAACGTTCCTCCAGAGACAGAATTGAACTGATGCATCACAGCAATATGGATAACATTTAAGGCATTGCATTACATATGATCCGCCATCAATTTTCCTTTTCCTCATTGAGTTTATTTGTGATTATGTGGGTATTTTACTAGTTTTGGGATTAAATTTGCATTTAAAAGTGCAGATAACGATACAGATTTAGGAGCACATATGTACCAGTTGTGTTTCTTTCCCATTGTAGTCTGTATAGTGCATAAAAATACAACAGCTCAGTCTTAGTTTGGGGACACTGGGGCTGGAATAAGAGGCAGAGGAGCCATCCAACTTACCAGGTCATGGACACCAGTGCTACCGGCAGGAGAAGCCACCAGTGGTAGTCTCCCTTAGCAGAGAAGACAGCCATCAGGAATCCCACCAAGACCCCATTATAGCCATACAGGCCTGCTGCTATGGCTGATCTGTGTGAAGAAACCAGCCATCTTGAAATCTTCTCCCCTGCAGGTGGTTTGCTCGCATCACACCCTCCCTCCCCATACAGTCATGACCCTGTATGATGACAATCTGCAAATGTTAATTCCTCATCCTTCTATTTCACATGCTTGAGTCCCAGATCCTCTCACGCACAACCCCTTCTGGAGCTATGTCCAGTGTCCTTTTGCACGAGATGTAGGTGGTGGAAAGATCTGTCTGGTCCTACCAGATCAGACACATAGCCAGTGAAGGCTAGATCATAGAATCATAGAATGTTTGAGGTCAGAAGGGACCTTCAAGATCATGTAGTTCCCACCCCCTTGCCCTGGGCAGGGACACTTACCACTAGACCAGGGTGCTCCAAGCCCCGTCCAACCTGGCCTTGAATACCTCCAGGGATGGGGCAACCACAACTTCCCTGGGCAACCTTTTCCAGTGCCTCGTCACTCATGGTGAAAAATCCTTTCCTAATATCTATTCTAAATCTCCCCTCTTCCAGTTTGAAGCCATCACCCCTCGTCCTATCGCTACATGCCCTTATAAAAAGTCCCTCTCCAGATTTCTTGTAGGCCCCTTCAGATACTGGAAGGCTGCTAGAAGGTCTCCCCGGAGCCTTCTCCAGGCTGAACAACCTCAACTCTCTCAGCCTGTCAAAGACATGTGCTTTTCATTTACGTGGCTTGTTTAACATGTAAGTCAGTATTGAAGTGACAGTCTGGTTTTGAGGGGGAAAAGTATGAACTTACCTGTCCTGATGCAGAATAAGTGCTGTTAAAGTTGAGACAACCGTTCCTAAACAGCCTGTGAGTGTCCACCACGGGTTCTGCACCAGGAAACCAGCAATCATGACAAGCCCACTGAGGGGATTGTTGACAAACATCACCTGGGATATTCCACGCAACACCCAGTCAATAAACTGGATCATGAGAGGTTTATCTGGAAGAGATCAAATTACACTATAACAACAAAAAACAAAACAAAACCCCAAAATGTGCAGATGATTCTGATTCAGGATTGTTTTTTTGAAGCTCAGGAAGTGTTGTGGCAGTGGAACTTGGCAGCATGACTGAAGCAATGAATCAACGAGACTGTAAAAGCTGACTGTAATTTATTATGGTCTATACTGAAGTCTTGCAGCTGGGAAGCTGAGATGAACAGTGTGGTTGCCAGAGTCCCCTATTATAAAGCATCCTGGACTGGTTTCATATGAACCAGCTAATTTATGATGTCCGTGCCTCAAACGGCAAATTGTGTGTGTATCCCATCACTGATTTATTATGGGGACCAAACACACCTACCTATGTGTAATTTAACTTCACAGTGGCATTAGGTTTGACAGAAACTGCTCAGCTGAAAGGACAGGGAGCGTTATGAAGAATGGCAGAGCACAGAATAACCATCCTGGGTTATGTTCTGAGGGACTGAATTTGCTTTGTACATGGCATGTTGGGAGGTAAATGTCATCTCAGTCATCCTTAAGATTTAAGCAATACGTGGATTTCTGCACAGAGCTGCTTTTTTCCCCCAACAAAATGGAAATAAATCAGGGCAGAGGTAGTTTCTGTAGTATTTCAACTCGAATCACATTACTCAGAAATTAGTTGTTACTCCTTTTATGTAATTCTTCTTTGGAATCCCCTAATTAATCATGACAAAGTAGCTTTACCTTTTAGCCAGGCTCCAAATTCCTTCATGTCTCCAGTGATGTACCCAACAGCTCTGCAGACTCTCTTCCCAGCTTTGCTCAGTGGATTCTGCTTTATTGGCTTTCTTTCCCCCTTGGTTTCTATCTTGACATCAACACTGTTTTCCATGTTGATGTTATGACCCTTTTGTAAAAAATTCAAGGTGTAGAGAGGGGAGGGAAGAAAGACAGTTCATTACAATACTGCTTACTGATCCCCGTTATTCTCTTTACTAGATATTATTGCTCACCACATGTTTTTTTGGAGCCAGAAAGTAGAAAATCCTTACTCTGAACACCTGATTCTCATGTGTCCATGAGCACATTACTTCTCCAGGTGTTCTTGGGACCCTGTGCTGTCCTTCCACACTTTTATGCAGCCATAGATTTAAATACCACAAGAAACCACTGAGCCTGGTGTTATAGTATTTTACCCGATTTTAACACCCTGCTCAGGTGTATGTTGTTTTCTAGAAATCAAGCAGCTTTGGATTTAAAGGGCGGCTTCAAGAAGAGCAAGATGACATGAGAGGACACTGGCTTCACAGAAGTTAAAGCTTACCTCAGGATTTGAGTTGATGGAAGTTGAACCACAATCTAGGAAGCTGCTTCAATGATTGTATTTCCCCTGTTGCTTAACCCGTATTTCCAGTTTGAATTTACCCATGAGGCACCAATAATAGGTACCTCTAAGTCAGCTTTATGGGTTTCTATACAGTCACCTGCTGGGCTCAACTCAACCTTTCTCATGAGCATGGTCTTAACTTGAGGGTTGTTCATGGTGCCTTACTCCATTACTCACGTGTATACATACATACATTTTTTTTCTGGATTGTACTTCTAGCTGCCCCATCCTTAGAAGTACCCAGCACTGATTTAAGAGCTTAAAGGCCAAATTCAGAGTGCTTGTCTTCCATTCTGCCTTGGTCATACTGTCACCTTCTCTCTGCCAGTTGCCCAGTAGGATGTTCCATGGTCTGCACTGGCCTTCGCTCTTTAGCATAAGACAAGATAGGTGAGCACGGATTTGGACCTGTAGTAAGAAATCCTCAGGGGCTAATGAAAAGGCTCTTATTACATTTACTACGCACCGTATTGACACTTAAATAAGGCAGGGGAGTGTTATAGGCCAAACAGGTGTTTAGGCCTAAATAAGGTGTTTGGGGCATCCACGCAGGGCTGGTAGAGATGGGGTCCTCCTACGGAAGCCATGCCCTTTGGATTAGGAGCTTCTGGAATACCCCTTGGCACCTCACACAGCTCTAGACAGGTTCATTCAGGCACATGGATCAGAGACTTACACCTGACTGTAAACACTGGAGGTAAAAACAATGTCCTATAGCCAATTCATTATTTGTTTAAGGGCCTATTCTCTATATGAAGTCAGCAAATTTAAAACAGCCAAATCTTTCCTTGGAGTGTATTCAGTTTCCTGAAGAGTGGAACTAATTCTTGGTAATTGTCAAGAATAAAAGAACACAAGCCAAGGTACGTTGCTGAGTGAATACAGAATCAGAGCTGCTTCAGGTCTCACTGGTGACAGCTTGTGCAAGTAGCAAAGAATTTAGGTTGTGAGTTAATAATAAGATGATATAATCGCATTGGAGTTAGCCCTTGATTCACTTGCAACTCCATTAAAAGCCTTCTTGGCAGCTTGGCATGCTTCAGAACTATAGGTGCTGAGGATTTAAGCAAAAGCAGCCTTGCTCCTGGACATTACGCTTGCAGACCCAGACGTGTGGTTAAGCAGCTCTGAGTCTTTGCGGGGGGAATGGCTGGTTAATGCACATCCTGGCTGGTTTCTTACCGTATGTTCTTGGGCAGCAGTTGGCAACATTTCAGGAAGCAGTAAATATTTGCACAAATAATAAATAGACATTCTCTGCTGTGTGGAGGGGCCCTGCTAATGCAAGGATAGGTTCCACATGAAAGAGGCTGAAGACAGTGCCAGTACGCAGAAGAGCGTCGAGTTTGACTTTGTGTAGCACACGAAGGGAAGGAGCTTAACTAAAGGAGGAAGAAAAGAAAATAGATGAGAGTATTGCTAGGGATGGTGTCTCAGTGCTGGAAGGCTTTTTCCTGGCTCAGTTATAATTCATTACCTTGATTCATTAACCTTCGCTTTTCTCATATTTTATTCTGAAATAATGGAATAAGTGAATTGGGTGCACTTTCAGTTAAATCAAAATTTCCAGCCAAGATAAATGCTCTTCATTTGGTGAAAGTGCATTTACATTTTCAATTTAAAGAATCCTCCTCTTTCTGTAACTTAGCCTTTCTCTGTTGCTGATCCATAAAATCAAGGCCATTTGCGTTTGGAGAGTGATGTTGTGTGTCCCATGCTAGCACGCCCGAGATGTTTCCCTGCATCCTGAGGGAGGAGCTGTTTGTGCCCCAAGAGTGAGAAGAGGTTGTGCAGTGTGGGATGTAATGTCCTGTTAATAACGACGTAATAAAGAAGCATTGGAGTCACTATCTGGTTGACTCACACAGTGGAGAATACAATGGGTCATGCTGGAGGCCCTAATTCATCAAGACTTCGAGTTGCTTTGTCATAGGAAGGCATTTAAATGCATACTTAATACTGTATGGTGTAAGCCTGGGACTGCAGAAGTCCTTTGCTCCGGGCTTTCACGGGCAGAAATGAAGTCAGCTTGATGCAGTTGGCACGGCAAAAAGACCAGGTGACCATGGTGAGTCACTTCCACCAGCCTGGATTGAACTTCACCCCTAATGAAGGCTGCGTCAATGCCCTGCATACCTGTTCTTCCAGAATATTGAAAATCAGAGTGCTTGGGGGGGGTGATCACGGGCACCTTCTGGCCCGTGGTCAAACTCATGTTCACTGTATCCCTGTCCATCAAGTGGTGTGTCTCTCTAGGGACGAGTCACATGAACATCAGTTCATCTTTCCTATCAGCTTATGCATGCTAAAGGGAAAAGGAAATCATTATGAAACACTCCATCACCTGCAGAGCAGCCTGGTGTGTAATGGGTACACCTTGGTTTCAGGTGGGGCCGTCAAGACCCTACAAAGACCCAGATCCAGCCCCGTTGGCTTCACTGCCACCCAGAATCACATCCCAAGTGCTGCGTGAAGGCTGCCTCCTGTGGGCAGTGGTTCGGCTGTCACCACAGCCGTGGTGCTTGTCCCATCTGTCCAGAAACGCAGAGCACGGAGGACTTGAACTATTTCTACTTAGTTTTCCAGAGAAGGTATAAAGAATTAGTGAACCACTCAGAAACTGGTACTAGCATAGAATTTTTTTTAGCATTTTAAATAATTTTTGGCATTGTAAGCAGCAGTAGCTGCCATATATGCTTAGATTAAGCATCTGCTAACAGTTTATCTTGTTTTAAGGAGTAGGGGATAGCAGCTGTCTCAGAAAGGACAGAAGACAATAGGTGTCTCATCCCAGAATAATGGAGGTGCTCTGAGAATTTTAGGACAGCGATGTCTGAATTTTAATTCAAGCTGAAGTGCGTGTTTTCTGGCAGAGACTGCATGAAGGCCAGGCTGCAGTAGGTCTTTTGAAGACCTGCTATTAAAGTTAATGTGCACTTTTCAGTCAAAGTGGGTTTTTTTTCTTAGTGCTTGAAGGTAGGAAATGGAAATCATTGTGAGAGGACTATTCTGCTGGAATAGGCTGCTTGGATTCTGCAGGGGGCAGGGTTTTTAATTTTTTAATTTTTGTCCCTTATTTCTATTAGTCCAAGGAAGTGATTTTTGATCTCAGATTCTTAACTAAGGGCTGCGTAAGTCCTCCTGCCTGGCACACAGCCTGAAGCACGCTGTCTGAGCACATGTGTGCTCTGGAGAGGTGCTCCCAACAAGCCTTTGCTAGGAAATGCAGCGCGGGAGTCCTGATGCCGGTGTGTAACTGGTGTGACACAGGAACGGCAGCAGGACTCAGGCAGAGCCAGTCTGAGCGTGGTTTTCGTCTCTGTGACTCAAGGACTGATTTCTGCTCTGCTGGAACTGCAGAGCAACTCTTTAAAACTATTTTCCCATGGTGTACCATAGAAAGCGAGAGCTAGATTTGGAGCACTGCACTGGAATGGGGCACATTCCAGATGTCTGCTGCCTCCTCTTGCCTAAATATCTGTAGCCAGTATATCTCTGCCACCCTTGTTAAGCATGCTTGTGTAAGCAAGAAGGAAAGTTCTGCAGCTAAGGTTATCTAAATACTTTTGTATCAGCTATGAAATGGATCCCATGAGAACAGAAAGTACAAAAAAAGGTGTTTGTCTTGCATGAAAATGAAATCATCGCAGGGCCAAGAGGCTAATCTATTGTGTGGGTTGTTTTTTTTATCATCTTTTCAGAGTTAATAAATGTCCTGCAGCAAAGCACTGATGTTATGCAACTTCTTGTCCCCCCTAAATCAATTTCTCTTCCACTTGTGTACACTTCTTCCATGTCACGCTGTACCTGCGGCATCTCAGTAATGCCTCGTTAAAGCCGCGGCGCAGCAGACTCCGTGCTGGTGCTGCACCCCTGCAACATCTGGCCTGCGCAAGCATTTTTATTCACATGCTGAAATGGAGACAAGCCCCGTCCCTCACTCGTTATGTTTCATACATGCTAAAAGGGGCACTGTGCTTGCAGCTGGGAAAAAACAGAGGGGTTTTCTTGGGTTAATTGTTTTAATACTCCCCAGTAATATTTATTTCCAAGCTGGTGCCTGTGTTGCTAGGTGTTGGGCTTTTATCTCTGAAAATACAGGAAAATTATCTAGTACTTTCTCATCTTTCTGGAATTTTCTCCTCTCTTTCTCTCTGCCAAAATTCAAGTTGCTCTGTAAATCAAGAGGATTTAAATTACCGTGTGGTATTTGTTTGTCCAAGGAACTGCTACCACACAATTACAGTCATTGTATCTTGCATTCTCTGAATTGTTGCTGTGAAGTGTGCGGGCAGCCAGCTCTGTGTGCAGCGTGTTTTTAGAGGAATTCCTGCGTCCAAGCACAATAGGAGGAAAGGGCCAGACTCTCAGCAGCTCTGATTCCAGCATAGCCTGTGTAATGTTACCAGGGGTTTAGTAAAGCTAGATAAGTAGAGTGTCATGTATAGGAACACACACATGCACAAGCACACTCCTCAAAACAGAGAGATTATAATGCACTTGACCCTCACTGAAAAAAAAGTTCACATTTTCCCATAGAAGACACATTTCAAAGCACTAGTTCAAAAAAAAAAGAAAAAAAAAAAGAAAAAGCAACTCATCCCTCAGATTCAAATATTCATTAAGCCTATTTGCAATTCAATTTTCAGAGATCTGTCTCTCGAGGACAAAGAAATCCAGAGATACTATCGCATTAACTGCATATTATTAGTATCTAGGCATTTTTCATTTTTCAGAATAGAAAGGCAGTAAAGGGAGATTTTAAAGAGTTCCAGGTGGGGTTTTTTTGGTTGTTTTGGTTTTTTTTGTTAGGGTTTTTTTTTTTTTTAAACTTAAATGTTCAGCCAACTGGACTAAGCGGTACTAATAAATCCTCACCCTGCTAGAAAACTCACAATAATTGAAATTCCTGTCACATTCCCGAACTTCTGTGCTCTTCTTATGCTGCTCTTACTCAGGAGGACTGTTCAAATGCTGTTTGTTAGGTGTTTTTGGGGAGAAGAAAGATCCAGGTAAGTCAGTAACAGGGTGCATATTTATTGCTGTGCATGAAAAGGAACGAAGAAAGTACTCTTACCTCTCTGATGAGTTGAGGGGTAACTGCTGCTCTGCTGGCTAGGACAGAAGGAAAGCAGGACCAAGAGAGTGGGAAAAAGAAAATGCCCCACCAGCTTATATAGGCGAGCATGGCTCCTGTCCTGATACCACTAATTAGTTTGTTTCTCCTCCCACTTAGTGAGCTCTAAGCAAATGTCAAGAAGGTTCCCTCGAATTCTCCACCTTTCCTCTTGCTCTGTCCTTGGTCTCTTGCCAACAGCCTCTCCAAGTGCCCCCTTCCCTGCTGGGGTTTTGTTTTTTTTTTTTTTGTTTTTGTTTTTTAACTAACTCTCCTTTAACTCTGTCCTTTTTCCTGCTCCACCACATAAAGGAGTCAAGGCTTCAAAGCAGAATATTGGTATACCCGAGCTTGACCTCTCCAGCATTTTCCTCCTTATCCAAAACAGCTCAGCATCCTTCCCTCTCTAAACGCTAAGCTGGGAGTGTGCATTGCAGCGTCTTGCTTTCAGCAGCCTGTCGAGTTTTCCTATTTCTAGGTAGTTTTGGGAGACACTATTCTGTTAACACACCGGAGCAGTGGATCTGGTGACTTTCTATTGTTTAATTGCTTTTTATCAGTTGTTTGAGAAATTCAAGGGGTATTCTTCCTTTTTCTTTCTTTAACCTGACCTCCCTGGCTCACTGGAGGAGTCTGGAATATCAGAAGCATGGCATATTTGAGAGGTTTATAAAGCTGTGAAATCAGCGTGAGGGAGAGAAGAGGCTGGGGAGGGAAGTTTTGAGAGAATGAATTATAGGAGAAAGAGCAGAGAAAAAGCTAGCGAACTTAGGGAACCCAGCAGGCTAATTTAAACCCTGATTTAATTCACTTTAGGACCTTTTTAGAGTCATGGTTTAGAGAAGCAACCCTGCAACTTCTCCCTAGTGCTGCAGTGAAGAGTTTGTTGTTGAACCAGAACCCATCCAGCTTTATGGCTTTGCTTCCTCTAGCACTATGGAAACAGCCTGTGTGAGCTGCAGTGATGTTATTCTTACTGTGTTCATTTCCCAGGGTGCCTCTCTTTTGCTGGTGATGGTTTTTAACAGGAGACTGGATTTCCCCCTCCCTCCCTCCCCCCCCGCAGGGTAAAGTGTCTGATAGAGGTTGTCAGCTTAACGTTGCTGCACGAGCAAGGCTTCCTCTAACCAAACAGGCTCCAGATGCTGTGAGTGAGCCAGAAGCTGCCATCTGCTGACTTTGCACCCAGTAGTACATGTTCTGTGAAATTTTTGAATTATGGAATTGTCTAGGTTGGAAGAGACCTTTAAGATCATCGAGTCCAACCATTAACCTAACACTATCAAACCCACCACTAACCCATGTCCCCCAGCACCACGTCTGCCCGACTGTTAAATACCTCCAGGGGTGGTGACTCCATCCCTTCCCAGGGCAGCCTGTCCCAATGTTTGACAACCCTTTTGGTGAAGAATTTTTTCCTAATATCCAGTCTGAACCTCCCCTGGTGCAACTTGAGTCCATTTTGTCTCATCCTATCACTTGTTCCTTGGGAGAAGAGACCAGCCCCTACATTGCTACGACTTCCTTTCAGCTAGCTGTAGGGAGAGACAAGGTCTGCCCTCAGCCTCCTCTTATTTTTTACAAGAGAATTTGCTTCACTCCAGTGCAATAAAAATTTTTCCCTTTACTGTTAATTTCTCCTTGGGCTGCCTTTGCTTTCTCACTGGTTTTGCACCTCAGAAAGAAGGGAAATGCGTTTGGTAATTTGGATGGGAGATCCTCATAGGGAATCTGATTGGATTGAATTTTAGACTTCACATCTCTCATGTTTCAGGGATGCTCAGGCCTGGCCTCAAAGTCGTTTGAAACAGCATCTTTTCTGCTCTCTGTGCAAGGGATGCAGCACAGGGGGCAGGCAAGATTCACTGTCGGGCTGTGCTGCCTCCATCTGTGGAGCAGTGGGGTGGCTCTTTCCTCTAAGGAACCAGATTCAGGACTGCCCTGTCCAGTTCTGGTGCTTTAAAGAGGTTGTTGACATGTTGGAAGAGATTCACAAAAAAGCCACTGGATTGCAGGTCTGTGACGGATGTCCTGGAACGATGCTTTGTTAAGCTTATCAAAGAGCTGGTTAATAAGTAACAGGATCACAGTCTGGTGACACCTACGTGGGAATGAAGTCCCTGGCAGCAGCCCACTCTGTGATGGCAGAGGAGCGATGTTCTTCACTGCCATGTGACTGGGTTGTAGGTGCAGCCAACCATGGGGAGGGTTTCACTAGTGCAGTAATTGCCTTAGGGAATCCCTCAGATTGGGTGCTTGGGTCAGGTGCAGGAACACCTGCGTGTGGCTGCCTGCCTCAGCCAGCCAAAGCACCCCTGGTTGCCTGAGGAATGAGATTCCCTGTAGGACTGGGGCAGAAGGTTGAGAACGGTCGAAAACTTCTCAAGTGTAATTCAATCCCTGCCAATTTAGGTGTCCACTGTTGACCTCTGGAGCAGGGCACTCAAGGGTGTAGGTATCCACCCTGAGCTCTGAGTAACCATGTATTGATGTGCAAACTGAGGATACAGGTAACTCTTGCAGCTGACTAACAAGCTGCCTCTTGGTTTTAGGGACATATGAAGACCACCTGAGGACAAGGCAGCTGGGGTGGTGTCTGGCAGCTAAGTCCCACACCATTTAAGAGAGCCGAATCATGGTTTAACTCATCAGCTCTCTGCTGGTGAAGCTGGTCAATGCATTTCTTCTGCCTACTGTGCTCTGCGGGGAGGTGGCTCTGAGAACACACCTTGGATGGAGCCCAGTGGTCGACACGAGCAGAAGAGAGGTTGGTGGTTGGATGCCCAGCAGACTTAATACCTGAGCTGTCCCAGAGAAATGCGGTAATGATCCCTGATTGTGTTAGCCTGCTAAGCAGGAGCTGTCTAGTTGTGTTAGCTGGGTACAGTGCTTAAACTTGTCAGCTCTGCCAGGACAGACTCTTACGGCCCTAATCCAGCTTCACAGGCTCTATTGCCACACCTCTCTCAAGACTCAGTAGCCTTCAAGAGGTGCACTGAAAACCACTTGGTAGCAGGTTGACATTGTGCTGCTGGTTTTGGCTGTGTTTTTCAGCTCAGGTTGCACCGCAGGGATTAAGTCTGCACTGGCAGCTGCATCAGCTCTTGGACTCCAGCAGGTCCTTTAAAATGAAGTAAATCCACATACGGAGCTCTGCAGATTTCTAAAACTCAAGTCCTGCTCTGCCTTGGCTAGGTTCGGTTGTGGGTGTGCGAAACGTAGCCAATGTTTCTGGGCTCCTTGTCATCCCTCATTGGTGTGGGAATCACTCCCAGGAGCTCAGCTCCTGACACTGGGAACCCCTGAGAAGAGTCTGCCTCTGCCTTCTTTACTCTTCCCATCAGATATTTGTACACATTGGTAAGATACTCCTGAGCCTTCACTTCTCCAGACTGAACAGTCCCAGCTCTCTCAAGTTCTCCTCATATGAGACTCTAATCCTTTAATCATCTTTGTGTGCCTTTACTGTTCTCACTCAGTATGTCCTCATTTCTCCTGTGCTGGGGAGCCCAAAACTGGACACAGTATCCCAGATGTGTCTCACCAGTGCATAGTAAAGTGAAAGTTTGTAAAGAATGGGTTGTAAATGGTTTATGGCTAGACCAGGGTGTAAAAAAGCTCCACACTATCATGGAAATTAGGTGCCAAGTTTAGACAGAGGTGTAGACTCTCTTCCTGTAGGCTGATGCTCTGAATTCTAGAGTGCTGGGTAGCAAACAACTCATCTCTTTCAGTTGCACAATTTTCAATATATTTGTTTAAAATGTTGCTGCTAGTGGGAGCGAAGGTGGGGCTTGGAAGGGAGCTAGTTGGCCAAGGCAACACATACCAAAGACTGTGCTGGTGGTTCACCATGAGGATGAGTTGCCACCTGGCAACATTCCATTCACTAGTGTAGAGGTGGCCATAGTGTCCAGCACAGGAAATGTCTCCAAGGCCCCAAGAAAGATGAAGTAGTCCTATTTCTCATGAAACCTAATGAAACACAGGTCAAAAAAAGCACCAAGTGCATTCATCTCTCTAGGTTCCCTTGTTTGGATTTGTGTTCCCTGCCCTTTTTCCAGGCTGTACTGTCACTTACCAACTATGGCCATTTCTCTTGGCTGTCCTGAATGCCTGTGGAAATGAGATTGAGTCGCAAGCACCTATGGGACCTCCGCAGGAAATCATTCTTTACACCACCATGATCCTAACTCCAATTACTTACTACGGTCAGCTGGCTCCCAGGGTAATGTGGACTTTGGCTGGAAGGCACTGGCCTCTCATATGGTTGTCTTCAGCTTCAGACACCTTCAGATCCTCTCCCCTCTCCCTGTTGTATGCATTCAGCCTGGAGGAGGGAGTACTAGTTCTGCCCAGCTCTTGGTGTGATCCCGTTCATTTCTCAGAGCTGGTGGTGAGCAAAGCTCTCAGCTTCACACCATGAGTCTGAACCTCAAGGCTGCTTGTTTTTCTGCTTGTCTGCACCACTGAAATACTACAGGGTTTTGGAAATATGAGGTTAAATGTATCACTGTATTTCAGGACCGGAAAGGAAATTGCAGCTCAAACAATTCTAAATTTCAGCTTCAAAGCCCTTTCCTGTTCTCCTGGCTCTAGGGACAAGCCCAAATCTAAAGAGGTTCACTTTCCAGACCTACCTCAAGACAGCAGGATCCCCATAGGAATGACAAAGCTTTCCAAACTTGCCTCATTTTTACAACACAGGAGAAGGTGTTTTTCTGCCCTTTCATCCACTTTTGCAATAAGTGAGTCGGCTCACTTAACTTCCCTGCATCTAATCTCAGTTTAGTAGAGTTTCACACCCTTTCCCCTTCCTTTGCCCTGATGGTGGGGGTATCAATCTCACCCAAGGCATGCCTACTTTCAAGGAAATAATCCATTCTCACAAATCTATATGTTGTAGGAGATAAACGTGTCGGGCCTTAGCAAAAAGCAGAACACCATAGTAGTTCCAACAAGAAACTCAGCATATAAATCACGGTGATTGCTATTTTCTTGCCAAGTAGTTCTTAATAGAAGTGGAAGGACAAAGCATGGGTTACAGCTCTGATCAACATGAGAAAGAAGACTGGCAGCATCCAGAAATGAACCAGCAGACAGCAGGAAAAACTGAAAATTAATAATCAGTGCAATCAATAGAGGTAGAGTTACACTGGCTATAGGTGCTTGTGGGGGGTTTCGTAAGCAGTGCTACAGAACAGCATTTTTATGCACACACATGCAAGCAGATATAAATCCATTTGTAGCAAAGATGAACGTTTTGTAGAAGATGAAAGAAAAAAAAGTCATGTCTGCTGGATAACTCAATTTTTGGGAACGGAAAATGCCCTAAACTGGGTTTAATTTACACAAGTGGAATAAACTCACTCAGCTAGAGTATGAAACTGTCACTGGCTGATAGTTTGTCATCGCATTTGCTTTTCTGGTTTTCTCCGCAGCCAGGAAGTCGCTGCCTGTTTTCTGGCTGAGTGGTTTTGCAGAGTGGAGATTTGTGGATGAGGGATCAACAAGGCTGTCAGCACTTAGCTGGAATGAGGGAAGTGTGGAGAAGTGGGGTCAGGTGCAGGTTGGGCTGCCCTGGAGCGAAGGGAAAAAGACTCCAGATCATCCTAGTTGCACCGGTCAGGGAAGTGTCTGTCTCTCTGTCTTTGCCTTTTGCAGTTCCATGCACAGAACAATTTGATTTGCAGCTGCTGAGGTGTGCTGGACAGCCTGCACCCCTGCGTGTTTTGGGTGGGTTAGGCAGTTGGATGTTTTCAGAAGGGGTCCACGTGTGCTTGATGATCCGCCTCTCCTGTGCTGAGTGTAGCTGCGCGATTTGGGAGCATGAATTTGGGTCTGCCTCAATTCTCTGTGCAAAGGGCTGTCCCTGGAGAAGGATGCGAGGATGCAGCTCCAGGACAGCTTGAGCTACTAAATGCACTGAGGCCTCTGAGTGGGCTCAGGAGGTGCTGTGCTGTGGTCAGAGGTGCCCAAACTCATTCCCAGGGAAAACGTGGTGATAGAACCACAGTTCTTCCCACAGAGTTATCCCTGGTCTTTTTATCCCAGCACTGGGATGTGTGAATTCCAGCTGCGGCAACAGCTGCAGGAGTTTGTAAAAGACCCTCTGAGAACTGTAAAATCAACTGCAATCAAGGGTTTGTTTCCTGTTTGAACTCTTTCCATCTTCCAAATTAAAACACACCTGTCTGTTGAAGGGGGATTGAGGGGATGGTGTTTGACAAACAGATCCCACCCTCAAAGTGGTGGCATTTCTATAATCCTGGCAAATGCCATCTACAAAAAAATGAGTCAGTCTGCAGTGCGGGGGAACCCTTCTATCATTGCTGGCACGGACAAAACACAGAGCAGCTTCCCAGCAGCTGGAGATTTTAGGGTCTTACTGTATTTGAACATAGACTCAGAGAGTCATCGGATAGCTAGAGTTGGAAGGGACCTTGAAGATCATCTCATTCCAACCCCTCTGCCATGGGCAGGGACACCTCCCACTAGACCAGGCTGCTCAAAGCCCCATCCAACCTGGCCTCACATGTAAAATTTTGGGGTTTTCAGCTTGTGGTGAGGCCCTGTGTTGCTGAAGTACCCCTCTGGAGTGTCAAGCTCTTCCCGATATTCACTGGTGGTTGTCAGGGTGCTGGCTGGCTCCACGGGCCTGCTGCTTGGGGTTTGGGGGGGACCCACCTGCTCTCCCCATGTCTGATGATTTCACCCTCTTATTTGCACTGATCTGTGGTTGCAGGTACGGGAAGGGGTGTTGACATTGCAGAAGGGCTTAACAAAATGGCAATACTTACTTTAAACTCACAGCAGCATTGAACAGAGCCAGGGGTAAGGGCCTGGGCTGTGCTGTAGATCACCTCCTGCAGCGTAATTAAGAGTGGAGGCCAACAGGAGACCTGCTCGGTGGCAGCAGACTTTAACCCATCACACTTTTCTGGCTCTTGCTTCCCATACAGCACTGCAGCTGCTTCACACCGTCGCTGTTTGAAAGCATGGCAGTGCGTTTTTCAGCCCTACAACTTTGGGTGTTCTCCCTGGGCTGAGAGGTTTCACCATCTCCTACAGTGGTCTCCCTCTGTACTGCTGTTTCTGTCTGGTCTGGACTCCAGTAGTATGTGAGGAGAGTCTCAAAAAGGGTGATCAGGTGAAGGAATAATGTGGAAAACATCATGCTCCAGTGGCTAGGATGCGCCGGTGTGGATGACAGCGTGGCTCTGACCTCAGCTATCACTAGTGTGCACTGAGAAGACAAATCCTTCCCCTCCACATTCCCTCAGCGCAGCTTTGCTGATTGTTCATGAAGAGTGATTAGCAGGTAAGTCATTCTGGATTCACCAATACCCAACCCAAGACATCTAAATCAATTGTCTCAGCTTTTTCTGTAAGATGTTCTATGACCAGTCTTATTCGCAGAAGCACCTATGTCTATATGAGAAAAGCTGGGAATGTCCTATCAAAGAGAAAAGTTGGTTTGGTATTTTTTAGGGGTAAGGAGCAAATAGAAGAGTAAGAAAAATGACATTTAGACCAATACAGTAAGCATTTTTCTTAGAGCCACATGGTATATGTAATGTTTCTATGTTAGGCTTCAGTTATAACAGACTAGACGGTCTTCTCTGTTCACTGGGGAGGTCTCCTGCAATTCCTTTGTGCTACTTAGTCTGCTCCTATTTGTCGCTGCTGTTCAGATTTTGAAGGCAAATTTTCAGGATTTTTTTTTTATATATGCAACTGCCAGGCCAGGCATTGATTTGTACAGGAGTATTTGTTCCATTTGAACTGGGTGGAGTGACTGCTTTAGCTATAGAAGAGGCTTTAGTTTTTAGGCTTTTCTGTTTCTTATGGGCACATTTTTTTTTATGTTAGATCTCTGCAAACTGTCTAAAAATTATTAGTCCCATTGAAAACTGCATACATTTTCTTTCTCGTAACCAAGATTTACTATAGAACTTGATAGACAGCAGGCTGTTGGGGCTACCATTGATAACTTCAGTTGGTGCTTTTATTGTCTACTGCTTCCTTCCAGGAGACACTTGATTTGTCTTGGCTGTTTTCAAGAATTATTAGCCCTGGCTATAGTTACTCAAATCTTTTGATTAGCTTGAGACTTAATAAAACTGTTTATACCCTATTTTTTATCGATGGCTTCGGCTCTAGAAATTGCTTTACTAATTGATTTCAGGATGGATTTGCTTATGGCTAAGGAATTAATGTCTTCAGCAGCTCTTACATGACAAATTCTTTCCAATAGCCATATTGTGTGTGGACTTCACTCTTATTTATAAGAAAACAAATAATATGCTCGGCATAACTAACCACAGTTGAGGTTTTTCTTAGAAAATATGGTTCTAGAATTATTTCAGCGGACTCTATTATGGTATTTTTATAACTTTGTGTTGTTGCTATTGAAATCTTTCTCTAATGCCAGATTGTGTATGAGCTAAATTAGACTATGTAGAGCAGGTGAACGGGTCCTGCTAGTTTGTGTGTGCTTTATATTTCACTGACTGCTGCAGAGGGAAGGTGTTCAGGCAGCTATGTATCATCTCCTGTGTTATTCTGCCTGCCTTTGTTTCTCTACAGCAGCAGAAACATTGGGATGTCCCTGATCTTGCAGTTTGTAGTATGAGATTGCCTTTTTACTAGCACTGGTTTGCTGGTGTTGTGGCTTAAAGGGCAGTTTGGCAGCCTGTTCTTGGAGAGCCTGTTCTCCTGTGGCTCTTCACTTTCTTCCCTGCCTTTCTATAGATGTGGTGCTGAGGGACATAGTTTAGTGGTAACTTTAACTATGTTAAAGGCTGGACTTGGTGATCTTAAAGGTCTCTTCCAACCAAAAACTATTCTATGATTCTATTCTATGATCCTGTCTTCGCTTTTTCTGGAGTCACCATGCACGAATAAGCAGTTGCACATGCAGCCTACAAATGCCTTTTAATGCTGGCTGAGGTTGTAGATCCATTTGCAACAGCCCTCTGTGGTAGCTTTAAGGCTTAATTGCCTTAAAGCAAGCCGCTGACTGGGTCATGGGTTGCTTGTTGCAAGCAATCTGTTTCTCCTAAATTAGCAGTTCTCATCTGAAGCCTGGAGAAGAGAAGGTTGAGGGGAGACCTTATCACTCTCTACAACTACCTGAAAGGAGGTTATAGCCAGGTGGGGGTCAATCTCTTCTCCCGAGTAACAAGCGACAGAACAAGAGGAAATGGCCTCAAGTTGTGCCAGGGGAGGTTTAGGTTGGATATTGGGAAAAACTTCTTTACCGAAAGGGTTATCAAGCATTGGAACAGGCTGCCCGGGGAGGTGGTGGAATCGCTGTCCCTGGAGGTATTTAAAAGACAGGCAGACATGGTGCTGAGGGACATGGGTTAGGGGTGGTTTTGGCATAGGTTTATGGTTGGACTCTATGATCTTGAAGGTCTCTTCCAATCTAGATGATTCTATGATTCTAAGAGATCATAGAATCATAGAATCACTTGGATTGGAAGAGACCTTTAAAATCATTGAGTCCAGCCATAAGCCAAACACTGCCAAAGCCGCCACTAAACCATGTCCCTCAGCACCACTCCTGTGTTATGGGAATACACCTGTGCCTCTGGGATCCTGGTGGCTGTCAGAGCTCAGCATCTCCAGGAGGCTGCTGGGATTTTCATGGGAGGTTTTGACCACCATAGTGCATTTGCTTTTCTACTTGCTGCAGTTGTACATCTCCCTCTATTAGAGATAGGTCAGGTATGGAGCTGTGTTTGGTCCCATCCCTGTTAATTTGCCCTCGGCCAACAAAAGTGTCATGGCTAACATGTCAGGCAGACTGCTGGAATACTTGATTTTTCCTTAATCTCCAAGAAGACTTACAGCATGTGGGAATGCCAGCTCTTTCTCTCAGTTCTTTCCTGGAGGGTGTTTGTAAGGTCAGGTTTGGAGGTTAGCCTGAGGTCTAAAATGGGACAGAGGTGTGACACAGGTGCGCAGGTTTGAGGGTGTACCAGGTTATAATGGCTTCAAAGCTTGCTGGATTGCCAAATTTTCAATAATAGGGTTATCTTGGCTACTGAAATTTAGACTTAATCTGCATGTGTGAGGCTGCCCTGCCAGGTGGAATCTCAAATCTGTCATCATCCAGATAGGGGAGGAAGTAAGACCTAAATTTTACTAATGTCTCTGGAATGGCCTGCTCTGTTTAAAAAGCATCTCAACATACTTATATGGCACCATATTTTCATCTCCCAGTCTGACTTCAGTGTTGGATGTTCCCTGTAGGGAATGTTTACAGGAGTTGTCAGTTGCCAGTGTTGCTGGTCTTCCACTTACAACACAAACAGTCCCATGAGTAGCACCCAGGCTCACCATTTTTTAAAAAGGTCCATGTAGTGGGTGAGAGCTGGGCTCCCACCTGCTCAAAGACCCTTGAATGAATCTGTGAAACAGCCCCACATCAAGAGGCAAAAATGACAGCGTCTGATCTGAATGTTTGTGGTGGCGTAGTCTCTTTGCATTTTAAATCTTCAAGTCCTTTGGATCTGTGATTTTAAACTGACCATGTAACATGACTTTAGAAGGAGGAAGACTTTCTGCCAGGATTGTTTTGCTGAGGTTTTGTGAAAGATTTGCAAGAAAACCCCTTTTTAGGGCCATTGTCCGTTCCCTTTTGTAAAGACTTGGAGGAAGCATAAAGTGGCTGTGTCCTCCTTGCACCTTATGCTTGTTGGAAACTAATCCCTGGGGAGGACATCAGGAGGAGGATCCTCAGTTTCCTATGATTAACTCTGATGATGCCTCCTGAGGTTTCTCTGGGGCAGGTCAGACACTGAAGACCCATGAGAAGATCCCAGTCTGACACCCAACAAATATCAAGGGGAGCTGGTGACTTGTTCATTGCTTGTGGCTTAATGCAAGATAATTGTTCCCATAGGAGGAGGAGGAGACAAAGAACTGCAGTAACTGCCATCAGCAGTAAATATTTATCTCATTCTGTACATGAAGTTTTCCTGTTTCCCACTAGAGGCATGTAGGGATTTAGACCTGCTACCCTGCCTTCAGCAGGAGAGACATCTATTTGTAAGACAGAAAATGACACAAGGAAAAGAAAATGTTTGATCATTGCTAGCTAGTCACTTTTCTAGTGAGATAAAGCATATATATGCATACCTCTTCGTCTTGGCACTTAACAAGGAATCAGGAGATATCACCAAAAATAGTATGCGCTCTGTAAGAACATTTACCTGTGTATGTTGTAGCTGTTAAAAGGGATTAAGAAGGTTCGACATTGATGGGACACAAGAAAGGAAGAGATCAGTCTGTTTATTCCATTTTCAGATATACATGTTCTTAATTTGAAGTGCAGCTCTTGACGTAGTTCTTACATTATTTATTATTATTAGGTACCAATGCCTTCTAAGCATATTTGTTTTGTTAAATTACACATCTGAAATTAAATACAGCCTCTTATCAGCATTAATGTTCTTCTGCCTGTTCTTGTAATTATTACTGATAAGAGGTGACTCTCAAGTTAACAGCATGTGGATTGATAAGGCAGTCATTATTATGTTACCTGAGAGCTTTTTGGAGAGCTTAGCTCAAGGGCAAATCGTGTTTCCTCTAGAGCATGGGATGCTGAATCCCCAGCCTGCAGACTGCTGCCAAAGATGGTGTTTGTGGCTGTGATGTGTTTGGCTAGCATCTGGAAAACCACCCCAAAACTCATGGGCATTTGAAATCAGTGAGCATGGCGGGTTTTGGGGGTGCAGAGGGGGGTGCCTCCTGTGCTTATTTTTGAGTCGCTGGAGGGTTTCTGCTCTGCTCTCCTGCTCTCTGATGCTCTTCTCTTCATTCGCAGGTAGTAGATCCGGTTGGCTTCTGGGTAGGTGACTTTGCAGAGAGGAATTTTGTAGATGGCTGGGTTGTCTGAACTTATCAGCAAAAAGAGAAGTGTGGAGAAGCAAAAAGGCCAGGTGCAGAGAGGCAGCCCAAGCTGGAAGGGGAAAGGACAGAGAGACAGATGTCGTTTAGTACGTCTTTTTGCCTGTTCCCTTTGCTTACTTCTGCCTGTTGGTAAATTCTAGCATTTGAGAACCTGGGAGAGCCTGTGCTTTCTCTAAGGACAGTGTGATACAGGACATGCCTTCTCGGAGAGGTGGTGGATGCTCCATACCTGGAAACATTCCAGAACGGGTTAGATGGGGCACTAAGCAACCTGATCTAGTTGGAGATGTCCCTGCACATTGCAAGGGTTTGGACTAGATGGGCTTTAAATGTCCCTTCCCACCCAAACCATTCTATGATTCTGTGATTCCTGACCCCGCCGCCCCATACAGCATCCCCCGTTCGGATCCAGAGGCTGATGCTTGGATGCAGGAGTCTGCATGGAGGCTACATGTGAGCTAGGTTCCTGCTGGTCACTGGAGGTCTGGGAAGTTCCTCTGCTACCAAATGTCAATTCAGCTGCTCACATGAAGGTATCTAGTTTATCTGAAATGTAGGGGGCTATGTAAGGCGTCCCACGTTGGAAACCTCAGTTCTTTTGGAGATGTGGCTGTTGGCCGAGATGGCATTTGGCATCGATATTGAAACAACTGAATCAGGCTCCAGAGTTCTGACTGCAGTGAAATCCTAGACACCTAGCTCACACATATACAATGAAATTCTCTAAAAAATGAACTGAATCCTACTCTCACTGTCCTGTAAAATGTCAGATGCTGAGAGAACTATTCATATGTATTTACTGTCCTCAATGCCCGAGTGTTACTGGCATCATGTCCACCTCTCGGAGTTGCTCTGTCACCCTGCCTTTTGACCTGACTTGGGTCTGCCAAAAACAAGATTGCAAGGAGAAAGAGTAAATGTTCTTTTATTCAGGCATCCCAAAAGCAGGTGTGCTTGAGAAAGCAACCCATCTGCAGGGACCTACACAGTACTGAGTGGAAGCCAGATGAGTACATTAAATATATGAAGCTGCTAGTTCTGATTTTTTTTTAAGTTACTAAATCTTACTAAATCAATTTTATTAAAATATGGTTTTGCTTTAAACTATCAGGTCTTAAAGAATCTTGGCACTGTTGGCTTCACTTCTTTCTTGATCTGTCCAGATACAATAATTTTGTATTTAAGAGAACAGTCTCCACCCCCTCTACCCCCGCCATTTTAATTTTCATATCCAAATCAAACTTAAATAATATCTCTTCATAGGGTGGGAGAAAGGTCTCACAAGAAGCAAGAAAAAATTTAGACCATTGGGTCTAAAACATTGACAATGGTTCAAAAATATTGCCTGGAACTAAGTCTTGCATCTCAAACTGCTTGTTGCTGCTGGAAATCACATACACAGTCCTGCTGTGGATGACATGCTCCAAAGGTCTTTGAAATCTTATTATCAGAGTCTGCAAATGCAGAATTCAACTGACACAGAATCTGTACAAGACCTGCTATTTGCTGCAGCATTCTCTTTTTAATGCTGTCAAAACAGACATGGAGAACTTTGAGGTATTTCCTTAACATTATATCATAAAAAAATCAAAATATAGTTAAAACAAACAAACAAAAACCCCATAAATCCCCACCCTCAAACTTACCACAGACAGGGCGTTACCAAGAGCTGCTCCGGAGTAGGCACAAAATAGCGCTGAGAAAAGAGACCAAAGACAGCTCAATATGAGGAAAATATTGTACACCTCTCCACAGAAATTATCAGAAATAGTAATATTTCCGAACGCACAGTAAAATATCCTTCCAGCTACCTGATGTGAGGATTAATGTTTGAATTCAACAATTGTTAAAATACCCTGAAGCTGTGTGTGGATGTACGGACTACACTGGCTCCTATCTGCTTTGTAGAGGTGGATGGTGAATGAAGAATGTAGTTTTGTGGTATTTCTTTTATCGATTGGCACAACTTGACCTATGCATAGTGGGGTGTTACAGAAATTCTTCACCACTGTCTGCCCTGAGGCTTCAAACCACCAGCAGTTAGCAGTGGGCCTCCTGGCCCCGGGATGTCAGAGGTGGCAAAGCAGGAGATAAGGCACCTGAGAGCAAAGTCAAGGAGGGGAAAGCTACGGAGCAATCCAGAAACTGTGCTCAGGACGGGAAACTACTGAAATGCAAATGGTTGGAGGCTGGGTGAATCTTTATGGGGATTTTATATATGCTACTCTGTTCTTAAGCTCTTTCCGTGGAGTCTGGTTTTGGCTGCTGTTTCAGATGGGGTCCTTAGGTAGGTGGTTCAAACTGTCCTTGTGCAATAGTTCTCTTCTTACGACACACTTCCTCTACCAATACATATAGTTGTGAAGAGGCTGCTTTTATGAATCTGTTGAGCTGTTAATTTGTTAAAACTTCTGCTCATGGCATAACTTGTCCTCTTTTCCACCCTTTCTAGAAATTTTGAGGCCCTTCTCTCTGCATTTGCAGCTTGCACACCCAAGCTCAACTCTGATGCCATCACAGAAATAGCTCTTGTGTAGGACCTAGTGTTGCAGCAGAACGGTATTTGACTGTAAGCCTGTACTACCCATAGAGTGCCTGGCTGCACCAATTTTTGTCTTCCCTTTACGTAAAAGATACATACCACAGGCAAGTGACAGCAAATGGGTCTGCCAGGTCAGGGCATAGAACATGCCCCCAATCGCAATGCACGCGAGTGCGCAGTTGTAATTGTGTAAGCCAAGGTAGATGCTGTCGAATGGGGATGCAATGCTCAGTGCTGCAAGAGAAAAGGCAAGGCTTTCAGCTCAGGTATAAGAGGTATCTACAGGAGGACCCATCACTTGCTGGGAATCTGTTGTCTCTTCCCTATGACATCTAGGCAAATTTGACCCTCACCCTTGCATAAGATGTGCACATGCAGAAAAAGGATGAAATCAAATGAAGATCATTATTTTGGAGCTCGGAAAATGCCCCTATAGGGTGGGAATTTGGCCCAGTCTCAAAGGTTTCTTTCAGGCAAAACTTCCTGTGTATGCACCGAGTGTTCTAGTTAGTCCCCCAAATGACCAGGTGGAGGATCCGGTTATAGTGTAGGAGGACCTTCTCACCTGGGTGTCTTTCTTGCAGAAACCCGTTCTCACATGTACCGTTTAAACCTCATACGTCTCCTGATCTTGAATATCAGAAGCACAGTTGAGTGTCTTTTGTGGGAGTAAGCAGGGTTTTCTGTCTTCCTGGTGAGCTTTGCTAGATGTGGTCTAGATACTAGATGTGGCCACTCTAACATTTCCGTGGAAATTCTCCACTGGGTTGGGATCTGAGGGTCTGCCCCAGATCTAACCTCATAGGTGCTTCTGCAGGATTTCTCAGAGGGTTCAGGAGTACCAGTAAAAAGAAGAGCACAATATGCAGCGCACAGGCCACCTTCATTTCACTCCTAAGTTTAATACATTTCCTGCTACAATTTCCTCATTTGTCATGTGTTTCATCACCTTGCTTATCCTCAGATACTTTTCCCTGACCTTTCTATTCTAAATTAAATGTTTAGATAATAGATTAAATATCAAACCTGTACAAAACTTGTCAAATGTTCTTAAGCATACAAATCGTGTATGGTTTTGTTTAAAAACACAAATACAAGGCAGCTCACGTCGTACAAAGTGCTTTAGAGCACAGAGAACTTACTGTTGGATGACTGTGCCTTTTCCAAGGTTGTTGTCTCAGACTACACTTACTCTGTCATATTTTTTATTACAATCAGTCACACAAGTGGCATAATGTTGTCTAACTTCAGGGGTCTGATTCATCTCTTAATTTAAGATTGTTTCTCTGGTTAGTAGAGAGACAGGCTGTTTTGAGCAGCATTCATTTAGCTATTTTTACAAATCTGGAGCAGGATAGAATGAACTGAGAGAATGAGTCTGTTCCTTTTCATTGACAGATAAGCTTTGAGGTAGACATCTGCATGTGGTGGTAATTTAAAACACACATGGCGAGACATCAGTTCTGAAACTATTCCTCTAGGTTTCTTTATCATCATCTCCATGGGATTCATCACATCCAATGGCAGGAGGGTTAAGCAAGGTGGAACAAACCACCCACCTGAATTATAAATCTAATAACAAATTCAAAGTTTAATGAAAATCTGCTTCTGTCCTTACCTTCATCATGTTGTGTGACCTTCAGTAAGACCTTCCAAATTTAGAGACAGTTTAAAAAATAGGAGCTTTCTCCCAAGTACATCCAAACCCATGCAACTCTAAAGTCTGGACAGAGTCATATAATGGCTAGTATCAAGATACCCTACTTAAAAAATTACTTTGGTAAATATTTCTTACCTGCAAACATCCCCACTGCCGATCCAATTGCAGCATGTAAACAAATAAGTGGGGAGGAGATAAGTAAAGCAACAAGGATGATGCCTCCAGTCCAGCGGTTTTCACAACCAAACACTTGACCAGCGCCAACTGGGATGGACTGCAAGAGCTGCAGCGGCCAGTAGAAAAGGGCATGTTATTGTATCTCTGTACTCAAAAGGACACAGCAGTTATTTTGTCCAAGCTAATTGTTAGAAAGCAAGGAGGCAACCCTGTCTCTGAGTGGGACTGATAGTTAAATATGGGCTCTCATGCCCTTCAAACCAGAGTTAGGTCACTGTTTGGTTTGAACTTCACCAGTCTAAGATGGACTTTTATTTCTTTTGGGATGGTAATATGGTGGATGGGGGTTGAGGTTGGATTTTTTTGGTGGTGGTGTTTTGTTTTGTTTTTTTTTTTTTTNGGGAGGGAGAAAAACAATAACCTTCCTAGCCAATAACACTATGGTGGGCCTGGTTGATTTGAGTTTATTATATAGTACCTGAAGCATATTATGCTGCTTTGGGAAGGTGATCCTCCAGAGCTAGAGCTAGACCTAAGGGGGCTGGATATAAATGAGATTCTGCCTTTTCAGAATCCTGTTGTTTCTTCTGTCTTTTCACATTGTCACTGACTGTCTTGCTGATGTTCTTTTAACCACATCTAGACAGCAGGAGTGTG
Source organism: Chionis minor (assembly GCA_013398295.1). Taxonomy (NCBI): domain Eukaryota; kingdom Metazoa; phylum Chordata; class Aves; order Charadriiformes; family Chionidae; genus Chionis; species Chionis minor. Next base: position 119,381 of record VZSF01002169.1, read on the forward strand.
TATCCAGATGTGCTTCTGTATTGACAGCACTGAAGACTTGTTCTGGGGGAGTCCAATTTTAGGTGAGGTGAGAGGTTCAGCAGCTTTTTTCCCCCAGAATCTATCAGCCTTTCTGTTGGATCAGCCAGGACTTTCCCTAGGGCTTTTGGGGCACTGTCCTCTACAGACTGAACTTTGCCATGCATTTCTGTGAATTCTTACTGGCAGTACATATTATACAGCCATTCTGACCCACGTGAAATTGTTATCCCAAGCTGAATGTCTTCAGTCTCAACTTTTTAATGAAGTAGCATAAACTTGTTGGCATGAAGCTTACCAGTGGCACGTTGATCTTAGACCAGGTGATGTTGGGCACTGATGCCACAGGCTTGATGAGGGTTGTCGGGAAGAAGGGGTTGTAGTGCCCTGTGGCTGCCAAGTACAAAGTCACCACAATATTGAAGGGCAGAGTGAGAACAGGAAGGTCCCATTTACTGAAGATGGATCCCAAAGCACTGGACAGGATTGGACTGAGAACAGAAAGAGAAGAGAAACAACTTATTCATAACAATTATAGTCATGAAACAGCCTACCATTTTGGTTATAAGCTCTGGTAAATGCAAACCAATGCTATTCCTTTTAGAAACATCGGGTAGCGAATATCTTAATATATTAGTCTGCATCAGACAAATAGTTGCAGAACGCTGCTCATCTTTTTGCAACAGCTATCACATCCATTCATGGATGGTATAAACTCCACACCCTTCTCTCAGGACAGTTGGCTAGTGTAAAAGCTCTCTGCCAGCTATGCTGAGCTCAGGGAGTCAGTGAAGAAATGCATCCAGTACAGCAGTTAGGCATGGATGGAGAAAGGTTCTCTGGCTTCTTATTCTACAGCAAAATTTACTAAGAATCAGAGTTTTTGGAATGACACACTAAGAACTTTGGAGAAGTCAAGATAGTATAAAAAGCTCTGGTCTTGATGGGTCAAGAGGGAGTTGGAAATGGCATAATTTACTTTTTGTGTGTTAAATAGTTTGAAGGATACCGGAAGAGAATTCTAGGGATACCAGAAGAGAGTTCCAGAAGAGAAATAAAGCAGAAAAGGTGATCAGAGAGGATGGAAAATCTTCTGCTAAGAAAGATGTAAAATATTTACTGTGTTAGACACTATTTTGGGGGAATGAGGAGTCCTTAGGACATAGGGAGCCTGACATAGTGTAAGACGAAGTCACCACTATAACAGAGCCGTGAAAGGTGTTATGCCAGCCGTGACCCAGACCTTGACTGGTGTCCCTGCTTAACTCAATGAGACTGATATTACTGTGTGCTGCCCAGGTACCACCCAAAATCATATGGCATTTTCTGAGAACCAAGCTTCCTTCTTAAGAAACATGGTTAATTATACTTAGCATATAAAGTATTTGGGGTGACCCTCAAAATATTTAGAGATTGAACACTAAAAAGCATTCAAACCTTGAGATAACATGACTGTTCCCAAAGTTTTGGGCTGTAGAATTGGGGTGATAAACTTCACCAGATCTGCTTTCCTCAGGACGTTTCCAGACTGCCTTATTTCCAAGTTGAAGTGGATGTTCTGCATGAATGCCTTTGTGGGAGCATATTGGCAAGGTAATACCTGTTTTTTATGGGACTCAGAAAGCTTGTGGAAGAGAGTGAAAGCCCTTGTTGGCAATAGCCTGCGTTGTGCTGCTTCAAGCTGAGCTTTCCTGATATAAGTGAGCTGAGCAGCTCTTATGGCCAACCTCCAAGGAGCAGTGGACATCGCACAGTTTACAGAAATTGATTTTAAAGACTTGAATTTTTCAAGAAGCTGCATTTGAGTCATAGAAAGTCATTAAGCTGGTTCTAATAAAAAAAAAAATCCACCCAAACTATTTGGCATTTCAAAAGTAACATCTTGTGTCCTGTTGTGTAGATACTATCAGTGGAAAAAATGCTTTGTTCTCCTTGTATAATCTCACATGAATTCTATTCTTTTATGACAAATTTGATTCCCAGAGCAGTTTACAGATTTTGTTGTGCGTAGCTGTAGGAAGAAAAATCAGCACTTCGGTGAAAACATTGTCCTAATTTCTGTGCTGAAATACAAAGCTTCTGCCAGTTATACATCTTGTCAGAAAAAAAAGAAACAATTAACGAAATGCTGACTTCTAAAGCTGAAACTCAAAATATCAGTTGAAAAAAATCACTGAACTGTCTAATTTTAAAGTCTTTCAGCTCTACCCTCGAGTCCTGGGAACTAAAAGAATGAAGAAAAGTTTAAATAAAAAGCCTCAAGGAATTCTGGCAGACAAGACAAACTAAACATTCTTGCAACATGCCCTGGATTTTGAGATGTTGTTTTAAAATGACCTCTGCTGAGAGTGACTAAAGAAATAAAATAGGAAAAAAAGATCTGATCTTAAAAGCAGTGAAATGCAATAATGACTTGCATCTCACAGATAACAGTGATTAAAATGTGACTCTCAAATTAACTTCAGTTAAGGGAGTTAATAGATTCTGCAGTGCTGTCCATATTTAGAAATGGTAAATTTAATCCTGAAAGGACATCGTCTGGCATTTGGAGTTACTTGGAGGAATTAATTTTGCTCGTGACTGGCTGCGTATCTAAGAGGGGGAACCTGGATGAGGAGGAACCGCTTGCGGTGCTGGGGGCTGCTTTGTCCATGTGCTATAATCAGTATTGTCTGTAGACTTGACCTCCTACCAATGTGCCTTACAAGCTCTATGGATCAATGGATGCCCCTTTCCAGTGCCACCATGCCTGGAGCCGCTGGTATAGAGAGAACTTCCATTTAAGCTGTATGTAGCAGGACTCCACGTTCTCTGAGAACTGTCCTTAGGAGGAGAAGTGGTACTTACCAGGCCATCGATACAACTGCCACGGGAGGAAGGAGCCACCAGTAGTAATCCCCTTTGTCAGAGAAGACGGCCATGAGCAGTCCCACCAAGATCCCGTTATAGCCATGCAGCCCAGCTGCAATGGCTGATCTGTGATGGAAAGAAATGTTTGTGAGATAACAAGTTGTACTGAAGGTAACCTGTCACAGGCACCCACTGAAATGCAATTTATAAGTGTCCTGCTCCTGGTGAAGGGAGTATAAGTGAGGGATGAAAAAGAGGTGAACGTGAAAAAGAGGTATGGTGCTGCCATATTGCATTGCACTGGTGTGTGGAAGGGGGGAAGAGTGGAGACTGTCAAATGATGACGATCTAGGGAGCTCCTTGTGACCCAAAGGACCTGCATGGTTTTGACAATGGCTTGTAGAAAGAGGTAGCTGTCTACTCTCACAAAGACAGCCAGCTATGGGGACAGGCCAGTTCTTCCTGGACCACAGCTCTGTCCTCGCCTTACTGCTTCCAAACCATCTGTAAGGAAAGCCGGTCTGCTGTATCTAACATACTCAAATGCAGGGCTATGACCCATCAGCAGGTTCCTGATAAAATAAGGATCAAGTTTTACTAAATGCCTGGACCACCTACCTGTCCTGACTGAGGACCAGCGCAGTTAATGTGGACACGGTCGTTCCAGTACAGCCTGTGAGCATCCACCAGGGGCTCTGGATGAAGATCCCCACTAAAATGATCAGCCCACTGAGAGGGTTGTTGACAAACATCACCTGAGATGTCCCTCGCAAGATCCAGTCCACCAGCTGGAACAGTAGGGGCTTATCTGGAGGAGATCAAATAAAAATGCCGGTGATAAGGCATCGTTTCAGCAGGACTCCCTCAAAGCACACTCGTCTCTACGGTTGCTTTCTGGCCACAGAACAGAGGCGATGTATCAACAGGACTGTAAAACCAGTCTCTGATTTATTGCTGCCTGAGCATATTTTGCATCTGGCACATGAAAAGCTAATAGGGATGGACTGGGCACTGCTATAAATTTAATGGAGGGATTCATAAAAAAGTGGTTTATTTATGGGGGGGTCAAAGAATAGTCTTTCTTGTATGGTAGATTGCTTCTATAAATTCTACTATAAATTTAGTGATGAGATAGTCCCTTTTTGGTGTATAATTCAGATGTGGAGAGGTACTTTAGGCAAAGTCTGAAACTAGTTTGTATGCAGATACGGAAATATGAAAAGGAAACAGTTTTGCTGTTGTAGGGACCCAGAACATGGAGGTGCACTGTATATAGGAGACTGGGTCAAGCTCTTAAAGGTGTCTAAAAATGTACTTTGGGATCTGAAGGACCTAAATTAAGAGAATAGTTACTGCTTGGACTTAACTCAGGGGAAAGGGCCATTTCCAAAGGATGAAGAGCCATCACTCTTTAGAGAAGACTACTGAACCCAGACAAAGCCAATGGGCACCAAGCTTGGGCACCTCAGGTGAGTGCAGGGGGGAGGCGGGATGTGTGTGGGGCTGAGGTCACCTATGTACAGTGATCTAATGTACATGCTAACGTACGTCTATGTACATGCTAATGGTCTCCATGGGCAGAGGAGGTTCTTGTAGCACTGCAATAACCTTTTGCTGCTGGCTGTTCCACTGCAAATTGACTTTGCGTCTTTTCCTGCCACCCTCCTGGGAAAGGTGTTACCATTCCTGTACTGCTGTGCAAAATTGAACATGATGCAAGGAATAATAAATCAGAAAGAGAGGCTGCTTGCATGTACATGCGATGTGTACATGTAGCTTTCATATTTTTAAATATTTTAAATTAATTCAGTTACTTTAGATTGCTAATTAGACGCAGCATAAGGTGCCAGGCTCCTTTTTGAATCTGGGCAACAATTTATTCCTAAAAACTCCAGCTCCTTCTTTTCCCATTTCCCTGAGCTGTATTTACAGTCAAGCCTCAAGTTTTGCATTCTGATGTGAGCAGCTTAAAATAGAGGATCTTAGAAAGGCAGGATGCATTTCCTCAGTGTCACTGGGAGAGCCCTCCCAAGAGGCTGCAGTGCAAGTTGAGGGACGGCTTCGCAAGCATCCCTCAGGCTGTGCCTTGCTGTGCAGGCAGGCAGTTACAACCAGGGAGGAAGGGGTTCCAAGGAGAAAAATAATCAGGCTTTTCTGGAATAATTATTACTAATATTTGGTGGTGAGCTATGAAATATATCAGCAACGCTCTTGGTTTTAGACACGAGTATTAACTATACATGTTCAAATATAAACTTTTGGCAGAGGCCAAAGCTTTTCAGGGCACTAAGTAAGAAAAGCTGTCTACCCAGCACAGACCCCTAGAGTAAAGAGAAAGCAGGAGGAGATGATCTCCTGCAGTTGGGGACCACACTGCCAGCCTGCTGAGCTCCCTGCCTGGAGGCATCTCAGCACACATCCTCCACCAATGATAGCCACTGCACAGCCTGGCTGTGTGCACGTCTGTCCCTCATTTCTCTCCCTGTGCTGGAGTTGTACTGCTAATGAACTTAGCCTTGACAGAGGACCCACAGTCTTACATAGCGCCGAATCCTCAGTAATTCTGGGTAACGTGGACCATCTGCTCAGGTACTGTTCCTGTCTGGACAGTAAACCTTTGAGATCAGTACTTTGCTTTGTATTTTATAGCAACGTATCAGCCACAACCTGCTCCCCCAAGGCTGGTAACACAAGAGCCTTTGCCCACACAATCAGGAGTCGAGTTCCCTTCGTCAGCCCACACACGGATGAGGAGATGGTTGCTGATCTAAAGTGCTTCCAAACAAAAGCAAATCTCCAGCCCTGGGGTGTGATTCTGGGCACCGCTATAAGGAACGTGATGCTAATGACACATAACCGATTAAGTGTAACAGATGTCTTTTGCCTGTGCTGAATTATGTGGGCAGCCGTGGGGGATGCAGTAAGATCCCCTCCCTGAGAATAAAATGATTTGGGTCAAAAGGCCAGAAGTTTGCAGTGAGTTCGGACCACATGTCCTCTGCTTTGCCTCAGGGGATGGAGCGGCCGCTTGTCTCGTGTCCCAGCACTGAAAGTACTGTGGGCAATATAGATATCCCCGGCTGGGTCTTCCTAGGCAGAGAGCCCCAGACATATCCCTCTGCTTACTTTTCATCCACTCTCCATATTCTTTCATTTCTCCTGTGAGATACCCGAAAACTTGGTAGATCCGACTTCCACTTCTCCCCAGCAGGTCCTGGGCTCTTGTCTGCTGCTCCGTGTACAACTGCCTCTCACCGGGACGGTCAGCTACAATGATCTCTTCAAGATCCATCTCTTTTGGGTAACTGTAAATCACAAAGCCCATGTGTTAGAAAACCTTCTGGGTTGTGCCCTGGCAACTTTCTGCTATACTTTAGAGCCCTATGGTGACATCCTTTTTCAAAGATAGGACCTTTAATGGAGAAGGGACCTGCCTCAACCACTGCTGAGTGGCTTGAACTGCTGCCCAGGGCAGTGGTGTCTCTTCCTGGGGATGAGGACCATGAAATGACCCAGTGCTGTCACGGAGCTGTGGCACAGAGCTGCAGGGGGAAAGAAGGGTATGACAGAGATGCCCTACAGCATCCTGCCCTCACTCCAGCTCCTGGTGCAGTGTGAGAAGCTGCTGGTTGGACAGGGGACATACCCTTTGCCAAGTAACCAAACATGCTGTTGCAGCTACCGAGGAGGCAGCCTGCTGATGTTTGGCCAGCAGCGAGCTGGAGGGAAGCAATGCAAATTGCTTGTACAGTAGCAGACACCAAGAGACAGGAAAATACTGGAGAACTGGCTGAAGCTTGTATCCCTCTTGATGTTTTTAGCTGGTGCATTCATGTATCATGACAAATCTATGACCTTTCCATGCTCGTCGTTCCACATCTGCCTTTGATAGACCATCAAACGCAGACTGGGCTAGCATCAAAGTACTGCACAGACATCAGCATCCACGTGGGGCTTTAGACAAAGATTAACACCTTCGTTCAGGACTGTGTGCTCTTTAAGCACCAAGTGACTATCCAAGCAGGATTAGGGCTTTATTAAGCTCCTAATTATAGTCGCAGGGCTCTGCTCATTAAAAAGCCCATCAAGATATAAACCCTTAAGAGAAAATACACTGCACGGCACCCTAGAGAGCTACACTGCAGGTTACATCTGCAAAAATGCCACCCTGTTTTCTGAGGGAATCTGGCATCAGCTGCTCTGTGGGTTCACTCTGGCCATTTCGGAGGAGCGCGGCTGGGTTTCGCAGTGTTGCCCCGAAGCGGACTGTGTTGTTGTAATGCTTGCCCCGTGTTTTCGTGGAAGATGGGCCCCACCTTCTGGTGGGAGCCTGTTTTTTTGTTAGCTCAAGCAGGCTGGCTGTCAGCGTTAAAGCCTGTAGCAGCAGCAGGACAGGCTGGGAAGGGATGTCTGGCTTGGAGGGAAGGCTGTTTTGCAGAGGGGAACATTGGCGGGCAGGTGGTAAAAATTTCTGTGGCTCTGAATGCCCTAATAAGAGGGTCCTTGAGCATCAAAAGCTGTTTTCCCTTCACCCCCGGGAGCACAACGCTAAGTGCAGCCCTGCGAAGTGCATTGTGCAGTGCTTGCTGTCTGGTGCTTTGGCTCTCTCTGCCGGCAGCTCGTCCCTACCGCAGCAAGAGTCTTTGGGATGACCTTCATGGACCAGCATCAGCCTGGGGCTGGATGTAGGGGCAAGTGATGTTGCGAGGTGTTACTGCAAAAACTAAACCCAACCGGCACTCGGTTTGCTTGATCCTAAACTCTGGAGGAGGATTATAGAAGGCTTTGAGTGGTCTAAAGCAACAAATGTGATTGTGCAAGGCGGAGACACCCCCCAAAACTTCGCTCCTGAGTGCCCCGTGGGGTCATGAGCAAGGAGGTTTCCAGGTTCTGTCCAGCTGCACTCAGTGCAGGAACAAGCAAGCAGCAAAAGAAGAGGGAGGGGGTAGGTTTATGGTCCCCTCTTCTTTTTTTTGCTATCTGTAAGCTGATCCTGGCCAGAAGCTGAGTCCAATCCCTGGTTTCAGTTTAAGGCAGCCTTGGAGACTGTCATTTTTGGCTAGTTCATTGTGGCTAGCCAGGAGGACATTGGTGTAGGGAACACTGAGCAGGAGTCCCCTTTCTTCTCCTATGTGTCCTCTAGGCTGAGGGAATTTTTGCTATGCTCAGATATTGTGAATTTGCTTCCCTCTGAGCTAGGAAGAGGACAGCTCCTACTGCAAAACCAGGTATTTGTTCCTGGATTCATCCCATAAACACTGCGTTGTGTAAGATGTGCCATTGCCCTGGGCTTCCTGCTAGTTAGTGTAGCTTTGCGCACCTTCAGGTGGAATTCAACCCATCTCAGCTCAGAACTGCACTCTGAAAGTTCCTATTTCTCTGACAGCTTAATCTGGGTGTTTCAGTCAAACACCCGATGTTTTTTGGGAAGGACACAGGGTCTGACGTCAACAGCACAGAGAAGAGACTCCAGAGCAATTCCAGGCTAGCACCTGACTGTCCTAGAGGTTACTTTCCCTCCAGAGCTTAGTGTTCATATTTAGCAAGCGTGTCTGATATTGGAGTATTCAATGTTGCCTATTTTGTTTGTTTGCTCATGTTCCTTCCAGATGACTTCTGAAAGGAGCTTCAGAGTTGAGGTGGGCTCAGAGAGCTGCAGTGGATCCACATAAAGGAGACTGGATCATCTCTTAGGGTCTTGAAGTCTCAGGGACACATCACTAAAGAAAGCTTAGTGGCCCTTTTGCTGTGAAAAATATCCACCACCAGCAACCAAGTGCAGCGGTTCCCAGAAGGGAGAATAAATGCTGAGTGGTTGTGTCTATGTCTTCATAGCACCTGAAAATCTGATGCTCATTTTAAGCCTCACCAGGGAAAAGAACTGTTGGGTTTTACAGAACAGAAACATCACTGCAGAGCTTCTAAAGCCTGTATTTACAAGACTGCACTGCTCAATTCTCTCTGCAATTGAGACATGGCACCTGTGTATTTTAAAAATTCTTGTCCTTGCTCACATAATTTAACTGTTAGGGGTTAAGTGCAAAGTAGTCATGTGAGAGCCCTTTGCAATCAATAGAGAGAGGCTAGTATCTCCAGAGAGTGATTCATGTCCCTTTTCTTACACACCCATCTGAGACGTTAAAAAAAGGGTGTCTGTCTCTCTTTCCAGCGGCTGCAGAGGGAGCCTGGTTGCTGAGCTTTTAGAGGGCTATTCTCAGGCAAGAGAAGTTCCAGCCTAAGAGATTTTGCCAAGGTCAACCTTGAAGTTTATGGAAGTGGGATCTGGAGTCCCCGGCTAGTGCTTTAAATCACTGAGCCATCTGTAACAGACCTGTAATCTGCATCAAGAAGGGCATCAAACCTCTAGGGCTGAGAAAAAAATTACAGTCTCTTCATATGATTCCTGTTTGCTGTCTCCCTGTGGGTCAGAAGTGACTAAATCTTTGTTTGGATGGGAGCAGAGTCACCCGCCTCAGATGGGAGGGCAACCTGGGATATGACTGAAGGAGATAGCTGAAAAATTACTGATTTTGAGGGGGAAGGAGTAGTGCAAAAAAGAGATATGGGGATGCTAAAATGCTCTATACTGATGCTGCAGTGAACTGTGGGGCTTTACAGCAGAGAAGCCCAAGGGGCTGCAGAGAAGATCCTGGAGGATGGTGATGGACACAGTGATGTCCGCAGGAACATCAGCCTGGAAAACCACAATTTCTTTGTAGTGAGCACCTGTCAGTTGATAGGCTTGTGCTCAGTGGTACAGGCCCTATGAATAATAGAGAAATCATTTGAACAATTAGCTACTTAGGGCTAATGAGAGCCTGAATCATTTATGGCACACCTAGAGCTGATGGGGAACTCCATGAGAAAATGGCCTTTTGTCAGCAAATACTGATTCACCAGTGTGGTAATGAGCTGTCCTGCTTCTTACGTACATTTATTAGACAGCAGGGTAGTGCCTGGTGGTTAGGGCTCATCCCTAGACCTACCTGTACCTGCTCATTCCCAAAGAGAATCACAGAATCACCAGGGTTGGAAGGGGCCTCTGGAGCTCAGGTAGTCCAACCCTCCTGCCAGAGTAGGTTCACCTGCAGCAGGATGGTGTCCAGGCAGGTTTGGAATGTCTCCAGAGTCGGAGACTCCACCACCTCTCTGGGCAGCCTCTGCCAGTGCTCTGGCACCCTCAAAGGAAAGAAGTTCTTCCTCATATTCAGATGGAACTTCCTAGGTTCAAGTTTGTGCCCGTTCCCTCTTGTTCTGTCACTGAGCACCGCTGAAAAAAGCCTGGCCCCCTCCTCCTGGCACCCGCCCCTTAAGTATTTATAAGCATTGATGAGATCCCCCCTCAGTCTTCTCTTCTCCAGACTAAAAAGACACAACTCCTCAGTTTTTCCTTGTAAGAAAGATGCTCCAGCCTCCTAATTGTCTTTGTAGCCCTTTGCTGTCCCCTCTCCAGCAGTTCCCAGGCAGCTGTTGTAGCTTGCTTTTGAGGTGCAGCATCCTGATGGCAGCAGGATAGCAGCATCCTATTATTTTTAAACCTCCCAGCGTAAGCACCGGCTTTCCTTTTGGCTTGTGCCACAACAGGAATAGTTAACAGCGTAGCACCCGCACACAACCTGAAGTGAGCTGGTGGCCCGGTGAAAAAATAAAACCCACAAATGGGCTGTGAACAGTGGGATGGTGCATGACCGAGGTGATGGGTGATGCCTAACACTTGAGCCACCTTTTTTACAGGGCTGCTGTTTGTGTAGGGAGCTCAGCCCGCTGCTGAAATATCTGAAGCCAAGCCTGGGGAATTGGTCTTTCCTGCTCTATGAAAGCATAGAGGTGTTCAGACAAGCACTGACTTCAAGGGACGTGGCTTCACAATGGCCTTGAAAAGAAACAGTTTGTAAAAGCATGTTGGTCTCATGAGAAACCATAAAGAAATAGAAAAGAAATACAGTGTACAGCTAGAGGGCAAAACTTTGGGATGGTGACAGCACGCTTGGCTGACTCGTAATGACTTTACCAAGCAAAGCTCTACCAGGGATCAACCTGTGACACTGAAAACAAACGAACAAAGCAGAGCATTTCAGAGCAGTCACTGTGGCTGAACGCAGCACAATTGCAGAGAGCAGGTATGAAACACTTAGCCACAGACCTTTAAAGTTAAAAAAAAAAAAAAATCCACCCAAAAAGGAAATAAAAAAAAGCTCAAGTAAACTTGTTTCCTATCACAGGCTTTACATGAAGCCACACTCCAGAGCAGCTCTGTCATATCTGTGCAAACTCTACTACCACACAATAGTTAGTAATCAGGATAGTTTAACTTATGGAGCTAAATATGACTCTTACATCCTTATTTAGATACTTGGCTTTTATGATGTGGTCTTGGAGTCTTTCTGCGTCTTACTTTCCCAGTCTGTGTAGTATGTAATGGGATGCGTTTCTTTGCTCCAAGGTGAGTTTTCTTTACTGCTCCTTTGTTCCTCTCTGTTGCAGAAGAATCTCCCAACCTGCCAAATGGAGGCATACACTTTATTTAATGGATTGCCCTAGTGTCTCGCGTAGAAGTTGTGCTGATACCATTTTTATACGGATAGTAGGTATATACATATGAGTGTGTGTAACTGCAGAGGAGGGTTTGCCTTCCTTACCGTGGGTCTCCTGAGTGACGTTTGTGGAGATGGATTCCTCTTGACTCCCTTTAGCTGTTTAAAGGCTTATAGTTTTGATGTGTTCTGTGGCCAGCACAGACTGATTGGTATCACCTCTGGGCAGTTCACCCAGGTGGCCAGACATTATGCTTGGGATGGGATGGATTTCCTTCCTGATGAGTCTTTCTCGTACCTCTAGTGGCATAGAGAGGCTAAGATGGGTCTCGTGTGGCTAACTGTGGTTATCTCCACTTTGTGTCTATATCTAAGCATCTTGCCTTGACTTCCAGTGAAGAACTGGGCAATATATAGAACTAGAGCATCATTCATCCCCTCCCGTCCTACACAGATGAATTGTGTCCTAAACTCTGTTGCATTTGCTGTCTGTCATTGGAGAGACAAACAGCTCAGATGCACACAGCTGTACGTAGGGAAAGGGGTGATGATTCTCCACTAAGTGACTATCCCGAGGTCATTTGGGAAATCTGTAGCTGACTACGGTATCAAACAAGGACACGTTAATGTTGGAACCAAGTGCCTAATACATGAAGAATTTTAAAATGCAACTATTTTTTTAATAATAAAAGTAGGCAGACCAGGTAGATATTTTAAGACACAAAAATCCTGTTTTCTTGCATATGGTTTCAATTATAAAACCAGAGGGAAAAACAAATAGAGAAAATATGAAATATAAAAACCATCGCTTCTAAACAAAATGTTTTTCAAAGGTTTCCATGAGGTGTTGGCTGCTCAGCAAAGGAGACTGTAAAACAACTTTACAAGCCACATTTATTCTAAGAGCTCCACTTATTGAAGTACAATTCAAACTCTTGTTCTGCCAGCCAAGTTCCATAAATTAAACACTTGTCCAATAACACATACCTCTGCATTTGGACTCTCTGCTTCTTTTTGGCTTTGTGTGTCTGTCTGTCTCTCTCTCTCTCTCACTCTTTTTTTTTAATTTTTTTTTTTTTTAATCCTTTGCAAATGGAAACAAAAAAGGTTTGCTTGTTTTAGGAATGGTTTTAAGAAATAGACCAGTAAAAGTAAAAATAAAGTGAGGAAAAATAAAACAGGTCAACTTCTTAGTCCTGCTGACTAAAATGAGACTTCCATTTTACATCTTGATGACACTGGTTTAAATCTAAGACTAAATCCACAGTGTGAAGCTGCGTGATGCCGAATGCCTGACTGAAGTAATGCCTCATCTCTGTTAGAATGCACCAGGTGTCGGGTATTCAGAGGAACCAGCAAGTTAACGTGGCACACAAGGGAGATGGGACCTGTGCCTGAGAACCTGATTTTCCTTGCTCCTCTAGAGTCATAACATATGCAGCCACCAGCAGGACCAGCCTTTTCTTACAAGTGAAAGGATGGGGAAGGTGTGAGACATTTCCAGATGGCCACCATGTCTGACCTGGATCAGGAATGGGTCCATGGATGTGCTGAGGAAAACCCCTGCCAGTAGTGCTCCTGGGATCACTGTGTCTTCCCGTTCCCACCTTCTTTGCTGTTGCTCCCTGTCACCACCCTACTCTCCCTGCAGCTCTCACTGCTCTTTCGGTTCAGCCTAGAGCCTCATCTCCAGGCCATGTCTAAAACTTTCAGATCCTTTTTGTGTGATGTCTTTTGAAACCTGACTTTCTTTTTCATCCAAGAAGTTAAAATTCTCACCTAAGCTCCCATCATATCACTTCTCCTTTAGCAAAGCACCTGTCCTTCCTGCCCTGTAGCATCACCATCTTCCCAACTTTCACTTTGTCATGACCCTCTTTCTCGTTCACTTTCAGAGCTGGTCATTGCTCTGTCTCAGCGGGAGGCAAAAATTAATTTGTTCATTCAACTGACTCATAATGCTGACTCCATTTGCCAGAAATATTTCTAAAGCTCTGTCCTGTGGTATGAAGCTTAGATGTTCTAACATGAGCTCCAATGAAATTAATGCCTTCCTTAATCCAGAGAGTAGCAAGGTGGGAATAATACAGCAAGAAACTGGACGATATCTCCACTGTCTTGTTAATTCACAGTGGAAACTTGGGGAAGTCAGCTACTGAATGTCTCTCATCAATTCAGGGGTGACCTCTTAAATGAGAATAATCCTTTTTACTTACTATAGTGTTTCAGGGAGTCTGTAAGGCTTGAGTGTGACAGACAGGGGCAGACAAATGTGAATCAGGTTGGAGCGGCTAGAGAAATTGCTGTTCTTTCTTGGAAGCTACCTTCTGCCTGGCTGAGATACCGTGACTGATGGGTGTGAAAGAGAGGACAGGGAAGAAAATGTGCTTTTAGGATATTTTAGTGTGGAAGAAGGCAGATTTAATATAGCTTCTGCTGAAGGTGCTTTCAGGCAGCCTATTCCTGTTGCAGAACAGTTGTAGCAGCTCTTGTGGTCAGTTTCAAATGCTGGGGACTGGCCAAAAGAAAGTAAGGACATCAGGTCCCTTTGAGAGATGGTGATTGAGGAAGTTTTCTAGTATCTTGCTGTGGCTGCTTAGGTGATGTCATGTTTATAGAATCATAGAATCACAGAATGGTTTGGGTTGGAAGGGACATTTAAAGGTCATCTAGTCCAACCCTGCTGCCATGAGCAGGGACATCTTCAACTAGACCAGGTTGCTCAGAGCCCCGTCCAACCTGGCCTGGAATTTTTCCAGGGATAGGGCATCTCCCACCTCTCTGGGCAACCTGGGCCAGTAAACACTGGCACACCCTCAGTGTAAAAAGTTTCTTATATCTAGTCTAAATCTCCCCTCTTTTAGTTTAAAGCCATCACCCTCTGTCCTATTACAACAGGTCCTTGTAAAAAGTTTGTCCCCATCTTTCCTGTGGGCCCCCTTAAAGTACTGAAAGGCCACAATAACATCTCCCCAGAGCCTTCTCCAGGCTGAACAACCACTGTTCTTGCTGCCCAGAGCACCAGGGCAAGGTAGGGTTGGAGCATCTGTGTCTCCACCACTGATCTGTAGGGCCAAGGTGATCTGCGACCTGTGACACTTGTGTGCACACGATTGTGCTCCAAGTCCGAAAAAATAATGTAGGCATATGCTGGGAAACATTGTCTATACCATGCAGAGTTGGTTGCTTAACCTGTAAACTGTTTTACTGGGATTGAATATCTTGTAGAAGCCACAGGAGTTGGCAAAACCCCCTTCACTTTGGTGTGAAATACACTGCTGGTTTTGCTAGTTTAGCACGAAAGAATCAAACCTCTCTCCAGCAAAGCTTTGCCTGTAAATGTTTTAACTGCAGCAACAGTCACATGATGTCTGCTATTCCTGGGCCGACCCAGCTGAACACTGGACTGTCTTTAACAAAGCATGGAAAACCACAGACTGTAAAGTGCTAGGTGCTGTTCACAATGAATAAAAATGTCAGAGCTCGGCCAATATTTGGATAAATTTTGAAACAAAACATACAGCATTTTAATAGAGTAACTGTAAAGGCATTTCGCCATATAGCTCACATTGCTTGCTCTTTAATAGAAAGTTAATGGGGATTTTCTTTTTTAGATAGCAACAATTTATTGTGTGTTTCCCTGGTAACTACAACACCGTGAACCTTCCTTGAAAACTCCGTTGGGATTCCTGCGATGTTAGTGAGCATAATGAATGGTAAATGTAAAGCAAACCCATTGAATCACTTTATTTTAAATTCTGGCAGAGACATAATTTCCTACAGTTCATAAACATTTACAAAAAAGGAGTTTACATGTAGAAAAACAGTTGTTTTTATCAGTCAGATCAAAGAGCGTGTTTATCTGGATGTATGGATGCATTTGCAGCCAGCTTTTGAGAAACTCAGGTGACAATCTTTAAGAAGCTTCACAGGCTAATGCATGAAGCTTTGAAGTCTGCAGCTTTGCTCACCTGAAAATGCAGACATCACTTCTGCTCTCTGTTCTGCATGAGCCTGAAGTTTGCACTTCAAAGGTTATAGATGACAGGCCAAATTTCCTGGGTTGCTCACAGCACTGGGATATACTGACTAGAATAAAATGGAAAAGTAGGGGGTGTTGCTGGGTGCAGGGGTTTGGTATCCACACACCCATGGCCATCTCGCTGCTCCTGGGATGGGTGAATGGCGTTTGTGCACCGGAGAAGCGGTCTTAAGCTTTTTGGAAATGCAAGAGAGAGATTTCCCTGAAGTTAACGGCCTTTTCATCAGAACCTAGGATGGAAGAAGTGGAGAGGGGCGAGAGCTGCAGACAACAACTTGCAGCTGCCAAGACTCCTGGCAGACCCTGGCACTGCTCCATGGTCTGGACTTCCTTCTCTTGCAGCAGCTCAAGCCCAGAGTTTACTTGGTGGAGTCTGGTTTTCATCTCAGGTTTTATTCCTCTGTAGTTAATAGAATAGCACTAATGTAAGAGAGAGAAGGGTCGTATCCATCACCCTCAGTGGAGCTGCTCTGGATTTGTGCTGTTGTACATAAAATCTGTTTCTGGCGCTGTTTGCAAGTGGGGGCTGGTTTGCTATGGGAGCGAGCGAGGTTCCCGCATGCTACTGAATGGCGGCGTGTCCCAGGACAGGTCTGCAGCACCTACCACTGGTGACTACGTCTATACCCTGCATCTACTTTACAAAACCTATCTATTTATAGCCTGAGATCTTCATGAAAGACGGGAATGCTGTTTTGTGGAGGATTTAGAAATTTTGAAAAAAGTGTACAGAACAGCCCCGCCCCCCTTACAAAAATGTCTAACAAAAAAAATTAAATAATGCTCTTATGTTTTAAGTGTGGCTTTTTCAAAATATTTACTATTGCTTTAGTCTTCAAAAACTGCAATATAGTATATCTGCAATATCAAGTTACAGATGAAGCAAAGAGGGTTTCAAGATGGAAAACCGGAACACTAGAGGTTGAGTAGCACTTTGAGATTTTCAGGAGAAAATCGCTGTCTTCTGAGGTTTCTGCGAAGTTCTTTGTTTTGCGGCTACAATTTTTCCCCCTGGTGCTTTCTTACTGTGCTGCGAGGACTCTAATATCATGTAGCAGAAACATCAAATACCTCCCGCCATCGGAAGGCATCTTTGGCAGATTTTGGTGGCCAATATGTTTGTGTTCAAGCAGAGTGCTCAAATCATACACAGGGTTGTGACAAGGATCTATTAAGGTTGAAAGCATGTGAAACCTGATTAAATAATGTTTCTAATTAGAGGCGGGTATTATTTATCAGAAATTCAAAAAGTTTTTAAATTAAATTTGAGAACTAAGAAGGTCCGATTACATGCACAAATTAGTTTAATCCTGATTCTAATATGAGTGGGGGCACATGGTTCAGGAACTCTGCTGTGGCAAAGTTATTAGATGGGGAATTTGTGGACTGGGCAAAGAAAATTTTCACTCAAATGCTGGGGAAATTGTTCCCTGGGCAGGTCAGAAGATATTTTCCGAGGGCCTCCTCTGAAAGGCATTGCGAGGTATTGAGATAACGTCCCACGCTTAACAGTGAAAGGTGAAAGTACAAATATGCAATTGCTTATTTTCCTGGCACGCTTATAGGATAGGTGGAATTCATTCTGGAGGGGATCTATAGGACACTTACATGTTGGAGGCTGTGTTGCACAGCTCAGCAGACCTTCTGTATCTTCACTGAGGGGCCACCACTGAGCTTGCCCCACTGAGCCCTGTGATGGCTCTGTTCACGCTGGGAGCCATTTCCTTTCTTATAACTTTCACCTCCATTTCTCTGACTGTGGCATCCCAGGCCATTTTTTTGGTTCTTTGTGCTTTCCTGCATTGCTTAGAGCTGGATAGACATACCAAAGGGTCTGTCATATCTAAGATCTTAGGTAGATGACCTTTTCCAGGTGACCTGCTCTGGGCACCATGACGCAAACGTTCCCTGTGGTGCTGGGTGGGCACTGAGGGCATTGCTGGCTCACAGAGGCTGACTTGGGTTGCATCAAGTCTTGTCTGAGGTTCAGCCTTCCCCATGGATGCAGGTGATGTTATCTCTTGGTTCCCAACATGCTCGAGGACTCCAACTAACACAAAAATCTGTCTTTTGTTTTCTGGAGACTGACTGAATTACAGACTTAGAAATAGGGTCAGGGTTAACATTGGTGAAATTCAACACAGCACATCCAAGTTTATGAATTTATTTTTTCATGCAAAGGGCATTTTTTACCAGCTTGTCTTGGCTATGGTGGGAGCTGGGTTCCCTAATCCATAGCTAACATTGGGAGTGGGGTTAGTGCCCATGGTGCAGGGGATAAATGAGACTAAGGTCTGTGCCATGATACATTTTAGCTGAAATAGGGATGCTTGTGAGGAAAGTGAGGAGGCAGAAAAATGAAACAGCATTTTGCCAGACCTCCTTCTGT
Source organism: Chionis minor (assembly GCA_013398295.1). Taxonomy (NCBI): domain Eukaryota; kingdom Metazoa; phylum Chordata; class Aves; order Charadriiformes; family Chionidae; genus Chionis; species Chionis minor. The sequence continues at coordinate 137,214 of VZSF01002169.1, forward strand.
GTTTCATTTGCAAGTGTGAGTACTGTAAGTAGCCCAGCCAAGGGTTGGAGATGTGTTCAGGTTGAGCTTCCAGAGAAGAAAGGTTGGAGAGCCAGGATTAGGTCAATGTTTGACTCATCCAGAGGAAAGGGAAAGAGGGAAGGGGAGTTATGGACCAGATTAGAGTTAGGGTCTGTGAAACAGGGAAGCAGACCCAAAGTCATAGCCAGCTTCTGCAATTCCCACTTAGTTATTCAAGTGGAAGTGGTGGAAATGTGCTATTGGTGTCTCTAAGTGATGTATCCCCAATTTCATCCTGTGTGTGTGAATAAAACCAGGTTCACTCTCAGCTGGGTGGGGAACAGTGAGCATTGTCTGAGGTTTAAAGTTAGAGTCAGGTGCAGAAGTGATTTGGAAGAACATGGATGAAGCTTTTGGGAATTTAGAATTTAAACATATTTCTTAAAGTTCTATTTAAATTTAAAAAAAAAAAAGGAATTGCAAAATTTGCTAGGACCAGATATGTTCACAATTTCTACAGGTTTTTAAAAGAATGCTGTATTCTTTTGGTTAGCAGTATGAGCAAGTAAAATGTTCATGTTCAGGTAGGGTTACGATAATGCAAAGAATTGCTGCAGAATGATGGTTAGGATTGAATTTTGTTCACCCGATGGAGGAAAGCTGTGTGTTGCTCTCAGTCAATTTGGTTGCCTTATTCTGAATTTTTGCTCAATATGTATTCCTGCCACAGGCTGGGCTTAAACTAGGGATAACCTCTATAAAACTGGTCATTGCAGAGCTACAGTTATTTTCAAATTTGCAAGTTCTGTGATGGAGCATATTGCTATCAGTTTATTTGGCTACCTTAAGCTCAAGTTGCTTGTGGTGCTTTATGCCTTTCTCATTCCCTATATTATCGTTCAAGTTACTTTTACAGGATTTGAAAGACACATTGCAGACCTAAGCTTATAGCTGAACTTTGGCACGACCATGAAGGAAAATACAGAGTTTGCATCAGCTTGTTTTACTCACAGTGAATTTTCACACAGAAGAATATGCCTTATCTATAGCCAAACTTAGGTTTAGTGCTAGGTTCTATTATAATGCCCAAAATGCAACATTTTGTTTCAATGAAGGCTTCCAGCTATGTGGAGGAAACATCTAACTAGTGTCAGCTTACTTAAACACCATACTCTTAGGATTGTGTGGCCTTGAGTGCCTTCTCCATGGCCAGTGCTTGGGTAATATAGGGTTTATGAGACTAAAGGATGCATAATGAGGCTTATAATATATATTTGCCAGTTGTACTGAGTCCAGTGCAAAGATTGGGATTAGTTTGGAGGGTCATGAAAAGTTGACTTGGAAAGCCAGGGTTTTGGCTGAAGTTTGCCAGCTGCAAAGAGAATAGCTGAGGGCTGCTTACGCTTGGTTTGAATCCCTTAGTCTGAATGCCTCGTCTGGAGCCAAAGTCAGGGTTAGACTTGAGGTCAAGATGCACCCAGGGGTCCTTGTTATGGACTAAAATACCTCTCCATGAGGCTGCTCTGGGATTTCTTGTGTTTCTAGGAAGAGCTGAATTGCTATGGTGACATAGTCAGTGAAAGAAACACACTATAATGTTGCCCTTGACATCAGACATCATCCCTGAGCCACGGTTTATGTTTTCTATGTCTACTGTACCAGCAAAGTCCCATGGCTGATCCCCATGGCCATCATGAGTAAATACTGCTTTCTAGGCAGGGTGCTGTGAGTTCTTATCTCTGTCCGTTCCCCTTTTGCCATTAGGGATGATAAAGCAGAAGCTACCTCAGAAGCTACCAGAGAGATTTTAGTCAAGATTTTACAGCATATTGGCCAAAAAGAATTCATGAAAGAGTTACATCACTTAGTTTTTTCCTACAATAAAGGAAAAGTTTAGATCTCTCTCTTTCTCTCTGGATATAGAATAATAATTTTTGAGGGAACGATGCATTTTATTGCTAAAAAAGCAGTTTCAGGTCACCTTGTGTCTCACAACAACAGCTGTATTTAGCAGGGTACTTTGTCAGAAGAAAATAAAAAAGATCAAATGCAAGGAAGGAAAATCAAAGAGTTACAGTCTGGATGTTTTAAAGCCTAACTTAGTTAAATTCAGTGATAATTTTTCAAAGGAAAAATGTACTGCAATAAAACATTTATTGTGTTTTTGTGCTTGTTTTCATTCCTTTGAGAAAAATGAAACAGTTTAAGACTCATCCAATATTAATTTTTTTCTTAGTTTTTCAGTTCAAGCATTAAAACAAAAAAAATCAGTTATTCACACAGTTCTCATTATAGATCATACTAGAGGAAAAAGTCATAAGATAGCTTTCTGGATGATCTGTCACAACACTATTCAAGAAGACATAATTTGGTTTAAATGGACATTGGCAAGGTCCTTAGTAAGTATGTGAATGATTAAAAGACCCCAGATATTTGGAAATTGAAAGGAGGGAAAAAAAAAAAAAGATCTGAGCGTGAAAAGCCCTAAAAAACATGCGTGAGAACTAACTCATCTAGATGGCTTGTGCTCAGACCCATTTGGTAGAGAATTGTTGAGGCCTGAGGCACAAAGAAAGATGTTTGGGCAGCAGAAGCCAACTTGGAGGCTGTAAAGTGATTTGTTTCCATTTCCTTGTATCAATTTGAACAGTCAAATAAGCTTTACAGTTCTGAAATAAACACAGTTGGGAGTTTATGTGAGTTCAGGATGGCGTAATCTGTATGTTTTGGACAGGGTAGGGGAAGGGGAAAGAGGAGAAACATTTGCAGCCAATTTGCCAACATGTTCCTCATCTGACATATCAACAAGTTGGTTGAAGTAATGGGAGAGATAAGTATTTTAAGTTGTAAATGCTTAAGAAGCTGAGAATCTGGAAAAAGGAATTAGTTTTGAAGTTCAGCAGTCATTTATAGTCAGATACATGGGATGGTGTGAGGGGACCTTGGGTATTGCAGTTCCTGCCTTGGAAGTACCTTGACTCATGCTAGAGCTTACTGTTCTGAGACACACACACAGGTCATGACCTGGGGCAAGAGACCTTTGGCATGTTGGAGAAGGGACATCAACGAGGCAGAGAACAAGTGAGACTCTGGCTCAGCCAGAAATGTTCATGCTGTGGGTTGCATTCAGCCTGCCAAAATATTCGTCCAACCTGGCAGCTGCATCTCCCCAATTGCCATCCTGGGGCACATGCAACGAGCTGCAGCTGGATAAGCTGCTCCAGCTCTGCAGGCAACTGGCTCCTGGCTGCTGTTGTCCTGGGATGAGTCCTTCTCAGTAAAATACTTCTCCCACATGTCCTTCCAGCCAAAGATGGAAGAATGCCATGTTTGTTAACACAGCTTAAAAAGAGGGAGATGGAGGGAAGAACGCTGTTATCACACCTGCAATAAGTTCATGCTTTCTTGCAGAACTGTGAGCGCCTGAGGAGTCTGGTACCCACAGGATTGGTTGAAGCTCAAGATCTGTCCAAAGCTCCCAAATTTGCTTGTGACTCAAAGACATTATGTCCCTGTTCAAACTGCGGTGAAGTCAGAGGACACATGGGTTGCTCTGCCATCCTCTGTGGCTCAGCCACTGCAACAGGCCACCTACTGAGCTGAAGCTTCTGGCTTTTCATCCGTTTTAAAAACTAATTGATATGACTCATGATAATGATTGCTTTGGTGATCCTGACTTTGGCAATCAACAAAGCTGCTTACAAAATTGCAGTCTTCATATGACTACAGATATCTCAGCTGTGTCACTGAACTCAAGGGCAGCAAAACCTTCAGGGATTTATTAGTACAGAGCAACTTTCCCTTCTTTTATCTCTGGACTTTATGATCACGGTACTTGTTCCATTGTCTAAGGACTCAGTCAGCTCTAGAAATAGCCTTAGAAATGTGTGTCAAGTGCCTTGTTTTCTGTTTTACAGGTCAGGAACCTGAGAGTAGGACCATTTAAGGCTGACATATTTCCCTGTGATTATGGAAATATCTGTAATCACACATCTTAACAGTCACTGTGATTTTCTAATCTGTGTGTGTGCAGTCTGCGGTCTGTTGAAGGCAGCAGGAGGCAGGAAAGCTTCACAACAGGAAAAATCAAGCCATATGTCTCTGAATAGACATAAGGACCAAAGGCCCCAATTTCAACCTACCCACTTCAATATCTCTGTGATTCAGTCCTTCCTTCTGCAGTGAAGCAGCAATCACACTACTGGGAGATCAGAATGGGACCTCAGGGAGGGAGGTGAGGAATTAAAGAGCTTTTCAACCTTTTGCTTCTGTCCTGGCAAGCCCCTTGCATCTCCCCATGAGGTTCCTCCTGCCCGTCCTCTGCTCGTTGGACATCCCAAGAGGGCTCAGCTCTGATGCTTCATCTCACTGAGCTGTGGGGTTGGTCTCACAGCACGAAACGCCATGGCTAAACCCTCTGCCAAGCTGGTCCTACCTGGGGTGGGATGAAAGGGGTCAGTACGCTCCTCTTTGCCCACTCAAACTGGGGCCCAGAGGTACTTCTCTTCATTGTTAGTGGCTATTGGTCCAGCAACATCCTTTGGCCATAAGCCCTGTCCTCCTGCAAGACCGCTCCAACATTCATAGCTTACTTCTGAATCATGGCTAAAGTACCTGATGAAATTTGGAGAAGCCAACACAGATAAGTGTCCCACAAAAGCCCTGTTTTAGAAACTTAAGTGGGGCTTAAGTATTCAAGCAGTCTCACGTAAAAATCTGAGGGTCTGGGATTTCAGCATTGCTATTGGGAAAATAGGTTTCAAATCTTTATTGTGCAATCAAAATACTTGAATCACCACTTGAACTAAATGAAAGTTTACTGTGTGTGTATATAATTGTTTTTGTTGCTACCTATTACTTGATTGGGGTTGGGTAAGGTTAGCAAAAGAATTAAATTAATTTTCTTTGCAAGTTATGTGTTATGAAGTAAGAGGCATAAAAGTTACATTACACATGGCAAGTGTCTTGAGGGTTTAACTTTATAGACTTGTTTATATTTTTATTTTAATGATTATTACTTTCTCCGTGTCATTTCCACTTTTGCATCTCCATACTCATTATGTTTTTATTATCTCTTTTATAAAATCAATGGCCGCAAACCAGAGAATTTTGTTCTTGAAATAAATAGACCCAAATGTATCAATCCATAAATGAAATATTGTGGCTGTGAAAGGGACTTTTCTGAAGTAGCTAAGCTTAAACGGAAGCCAATTAATAGCTGACCTTTCATTTTTATGGACCATGGCATGCAACACATCCATCTAACTTGGCAGATTTGAAATTATCCAAGTGATAGCTGAACTGCATTGAAAAATACATTAGTAAAATTAGTGCTCATGAAAAGCAACAGATCAACAGCCTTAGAAATCAAATCCTCCCGAGCTAGATGCAAACCCAATGAAGTAAATTATAAAAGTCTTTCTCCTGACCTCAATGGGTTCTGGAGGAGGGCCTTTGCCATCAGAGCACATACAGCCTTTTCAGGTGTTAAGCAACATTCAGCCAATGGTTATCACAGTGGACCTCAATTAATGCATGTTCCCAAACATGCTGTGAGACCTGTGGGAGTAAAGTGCTGTCATGGAAAAAGAGAAATCTGCTTACAAAAGCCAGTGAGTTGAAGTGATGAGAGGACAAGATGGAGTCAGTGGGCGATGTGAGGGGCCCACAGCCTATGAAAAAGAAAAGACTGCCATAGCTAGCACGTGTCCAAACACAGTCACCCGTGCCAGCATTAGGAAAATTTTGTGCCTGAGCAAACAGCTATGGGTACTTATTATTGCTCCTATCTGTCTTGGTTTCGCTTCAGCCAGCGACAAAGCACCACGCAGCTGCTCACTCAGCCCTTGCCGCAGTGAGGAAGACTCAGAAGAAAAAAGGCAAAACTCGTGGGCTGAGATAAAAACAGTTTAACAGAACAGCAAAGGAAAGAGAAAAGCAACAATAGTAACATTGGCCGAGGAATGTACAAACAGGGTTACCTTCCCACTGCGCACTGACTGGACCCAGGAAGCTTCAGCCAGCTCCCAAGCAGCGAGTTCCAAACCGCTCCCCTGGCTAGCTCCCACCTGAGTACTGGGCATGGCATCACATGCTATGGAATACCTGTGTCCCAGACAGAAATTAATGCTATCCCCACCAGAACCAGGACACTATCACGAGATTCACTGGCTAGAGAGAGAGGAAAACATGCTTATGGACAACCCCATGATTTCGTTGTACCACAGTTAAAAGAGAGATTTATAATTTTTTAATTGTCAGATAAAGTTCTGTTGATGTCTAGCTGAAGTGGACTTGAGCTACTCTCAGTAGAAAAAGCCCAAAACTTCTGTCGGAGCTGTAATGTCACACCTAGAAAGATAATTGATCTAAACATGAGGATTTCTGGTGATACAGAGTCAGCTCTATCCTGGATATCTGCTACATCCAAAGCGGGTTGGGCTGGGACAAGAGAGGAATAGGGCACAAACCCTGTGGAACTCAGCCCACAATGGACATGGGAGTGACTCAACTATGAGTTACAGCCACTGGCTTTCTCCATCTACCTCCAGTATCTCCAAACTGAGATGCTCCTCTTTGCTCATGAAGGTCTGTGGTTCCTTCCCCAACCAAATATTAGATTGAAATTTCTAGTGTTTTGAGCCATTGGCAAAAATAAGATCATAGAATCACGAGGGTTGGAAGGGACTTCTGGAGATCATCTAGACTAACCCCCCTGCCGGAGCAGGTCCACCTACAGCAGGTTGCACAGGATGGCATCCAGGTGGGTTTGGAATGTCTCCAGAGTTGGAGACTCCACCACCTCTCTGGACAGCCTCTTCCAGTGCTCTGCCACCCTCAAAGTAAAGAAGTTCTTCCTCATGGTCAAATGCCTTCTTCCCACAAGAGATGAGTTTGGGCTGCATGACTTTGCTTTATAGTTTCACGAATGCCAGCATGAACTGAGGTCATGGTTACGTTCATTCTGTAATTTTGATTTATTTGTGGAGTCTACTCAATGCTTTGGGAGGTGTAAGATGTCTCACGAGGAACACGTGACTTTTCTGGTGTGCTTAATAGACGTTCAAGTTTGAGTTCCCTTTCAGTGGATGCCTGTCAGGGAAGGGTGGGGGTCCTGTCCTTCTCATCTCTGTCCTGGTCTTCGTTTTAGAGCAGGCTCCATTTTGAACATGGAGCAACACCAATCTTTATATATATATATCTATATAACATTTACTTTGTAAGCAGTGTAAACATTATATGCAAAAGAGTAACTTCTGAGCGGCAAGTATAATCAATATATTCTATGTTCAGCATATGCCATCTTATCTGAAGCTCTCTCTTTCACTTTTAAGCGAAAGAGCAATCTGTTTGGGTAGTATGACAAGCAATATCTGGGCCAGGAGTAGCCTTGTACAGACCTCTGGACAGGTTAAATTACCCTTCTGGGAGATGGAAAAGGACATGATTGCTTTTTCTTATCAGGAATCTTTCAACAAGCCAAGTAAAGATTGTGTCTATTTGCAGAAATAGGAGTTTACCTTGCATGTCTGCTACACAAGTGTGATTACTGTTTATAAAATTAACCAGTACTTTTCAGCTATATGTGGCTGCCATTCTTCCTAACCCCCTCCTTTGTTTTAGTGTATATAGATTCAATTTTTAGTAACCTTTATTTCCTTCGTATAACTTTGGTGTTCTGAAACATACCTACATTTTTCCTTTGGATCTAACACTAAAAACCCTATAATATATACACCTCTACTCCTGGATCATCAAGTCCACCTCCTGGTTGCCACAAGGCAACCCATTTTATAACCCCGTACACAGGCCCATCTTTACGCATCTGAGAACCATCCAGGTTTCTCCCTGGGTGTTTCCATGAAAAGGCTGTTCTAAAGCTTTGTCAGATTTGGTGCTAATCTGTTCCTTCCTATTTTCTCTTTTTCTATCTGCCAGCCTTCTCCAGGCTCACTCGGAAAATGGGGTGGTGCTGGTAGGGAGATTATTGCCTTGTTAGAAATAAGTGAACTGAACAAAATTAGCCTAGTGGTCTGAACAGTGGAAATGTGGCATTTGGTAACAATCAGGCTTCTGGTGTGTTGAGCTCTTGCCTATTCAGCTGACCAGTATTGCCTTGTATTGTGTTCGTCTTTTCCCATCTGTTTGTCTGTATCAGTCTTTTCTTTTGTTTTATGTTTCTAACCAAAACTATTTTGGAGCAGGGCCATCTTTTTGGGTTGAGTATGCACAACATGTAGCCCAGTGGGATTTGTGATTAAGGCTTCCATAAGGAACTCAATATGAATACTAAAAAATATATGAATAACATGAATAACATGAATAACACTAGAAAACATAGTCAAGCTTGACATAGAATATCTAACACAAATCCTATATCTAAAAATAGAATGCCACAAGCAAGAGAGACATTCAAATTAATTTAAAGTGGGGTTTTCTCTCACTGGGGTTTGCAAGTGGATGGGGAACTATATTTCAACAAAATAACCTTTCCACTTATAAATTTTCTAAACAGGATTTTTAGGAAGTAAGTGCTGAACTATGCCCATCCCTGCTAGTCCATAGTGAACCCTTCCCTCCCCCCCGCCTCCCCTGCATATTAAGCAGATTGCCAGTAAAGATGTGGTCATTTTGAATTGTCTTGCTGGAGCTTTGCCTGAGGAAGCAAGAAAGGCTTTAGGGTCTAGCTCCTTGTATGGTGGACAAAACATTTCATTACATTTAAGCAATGACCACAATGTTCATTTTTAACAGTTCTGTTGTCACTGGAGAAGGAGAAGAGAGATTGTGATCCAAAAGCCCCTTAAATGGGATTTGAAGTAATGAGTGGCTGTGGTTATTGGAAGTGAGAATTTATGGAGCCATTGGCTATTGCTGCTGATCCTAGTGATAAGTGTTTCAGCAGCTAGTGTTATTTGCACGGTGGTAGCACTTTGTATGTTGTTCATGGAGCTGGATGCACTGGAAGACACTGCATGAATGCAGAAGCAAATATCATTCTTTTTCCAAAAAGTCTACAGTCAAAGCACGTTAAGGTCAGTTACTATATGTGGCTATGTAAAACTAGATAGCGGACCAAAAAGAAGGATGGCCTCTTGACAGACCAATGGTCCATGTGAAATAAATGAAGAGCTCAACTGAGAATTAGTAATTTTTTTTTTTTAAAATTACTAACTGTAGGTATTATCAAACCTTGAGCTCTGTTTTGAATGCAAGAGTAGTTTGTTCTTCCTTATTTCTGAAATTTCTGAAATTGAAAAAAACCCTAAGGAGCACAGCGAAGACTGTAAACGTCTGTTAAATCTTCATGATCTTCTACTTCCTTGGAAATACTAGTCAAGGAAAGAGTAAGATGTTCTTGAGAAGAAATTTTCTGGATCAGTGGGTAACTAAGGAGTTACATGATCATGTGATCGGCCTGACCAGAGGGATGACCTGACAGAAAGGATGAGACTACAGAAGGGAAATATCTCACCAGCCACTTCAGAGATGATGTTTCTTCATCGAAGAAACAAGAGACCATCTCCTCAGAGGTAAACAGGATCCTGATTTTGCAATAAGACTTTGGTCCGAGTTCAAACCATGCAGAAACAGTGAGAAAGCTGGGGCACAGAAGTGTGTAATGCCATTCTTTTATTTGGCCTTTCTGCTTATTTTGTTCTACAAGTAAAGAGCAGTAGGGTTAGAGACCTTTGCAAGGCCTATGGATTGTGTTCTTCACCTTGATGACATCTCTGGAAGCAATCTGTAAATCCCTGTTCATGCGACTCCGTTCTGAGACAGCTCAAATTGTTGGGGAATTTGGAAGTGACTGCACTGCATGGCAGGATGTGACATCTTGGTCAGAGGTGGTAAGGAGTGCTCTAAGGAGCCCGACATCACCTCCAGTTCATGTTCCCTCCTGCCTCAGGAGGCTTTGGAAGGTCACAGACCCAAATGTGGGTACATTGGTCACTGTCACCAAACCTAGTCCTGCAAAGGACACATCCACTGGTGTGTCCCTGTCAAAAGGGTTTGCACCCTGTTTTGATGGCTGTAACTGGCAAGGGCTGAGGTGAGAGTGGGGAAGGTAGGATGAAGCCAAGGGTATCCCAAATTTTGTTTTCTCTCAGCTTGCTCACTGGATACCCAGTAAAATATTCCCCAGTCTTTTTTGTTTGTTCCCTTTGAACACCCTTCCTTGCCAAAATGCAGAGAGCAGTAAATACATGCATCCTGTAGCTGCCACTTTATATAGCGAATTAGTAGAGCTTACTAATTCCCGCATTATTTTGTTGTGCTATGGAGAATACAGGTGCTTTTCTGCATAAAATTTTCACACAACACAGCAGGAGTTGCACTTTAAGCCTAAATGGCATGCACTTAGTTATCTAATTTTTGCACGTTAATCCTCTCAAGATGTCTGTTAATATAAGCGTCATTAATTAGTATTCCTTAAGCATCTGTGAATGTACGATTCAGTGTGTTAAAGAAAATTGGAAGACCACAGTATATTGTATTATGAATCATAATATGATTAACATTTAAGGACATGTAAAGTAACTTAGATGACTCCTTGACACTGGTGGCGCACGATACAGAAGTACACTACTCCGTAACTTCTAATCAACAAAAAAGGAGGTCTTATGTCTGCTATCTCTATTTTTTGTTTGTGTTCTTAGACAATCACAGCTGTAGTACACTTTGGCAACTGCCTTCATTTAAATGTGTTTTCTTAAGGAAAGAATGGGATTCTCACCCAAAATAAAGATCTTAAAAGACATGAAGGTCAGAATGAGAGACACTAGACTTTCTTTTAGTCAATGGAGATACACAGGCAGCTCCAGAAAGTAATTCAGCCGATCACAAGCTAAGAGAATTCATATCTAGCCCTTACTCAAACAGCAATGTTGCAACAAGCTCAAGTTTAAAACTTTATTAAAAAAAGGGACTTGCAGCGTTCCTTTGCCCATCTTAATTTGAATGTGAAAGAGCAGCCAGCCTCTTGTCTCTCTTTTGGCGTATTTGAGGACAGCAAATGTGTCAAACATGCACTGTGGTCCTGAAATTTGAGCCTTTATCTCCAGTCCAAAAAGATCTGGCATTTTTAAATAAATGGCCAGACTTCTGGATATTGCTCTTGCAAAACAACTTCCGGTTTTGAATTGTTTTAGTGCCTGCAGTAACACCTTTCATCAAAAGATGTGAACCTATTTAATAAACATCAAACCTTCACTGACAGAAAACTTGCGCAACAGAAATAGGAAAGTGTACCAAAAGTACGAAGAGGTATTTAAGTATCACCACCACACACTTCTCCACAAAATCTTAAATATTATCTGTGAATGTGGTGGAGCAAACCTTGCTAGAGATCACGGAGTGAAAAAGAAGCACATTATCATAATTTTTGCTCAAAAAGATTGGAGTTAAGACTCCCATGGACAGTCTTAGTCACAGATATACACTTAAATCCTCTCGCTAACAATATTATCTTAGACCCCATAGACTATTTATTGCTGGTAATGCTTTGAACAGAAGGGCTGTTCAGCTGTTGGAGCAAACTGTCAGGGAAAGAAACGTATTCCTCTTCTCTTGGAGTCTTCTTCTAGAACCTGGAAGTCAACCTTATTATACTCAATACAGCAGCTACAGGATGAATTTTACAGCCTGTATTACATGGGCTGAATGCTGAAATGTCCCTTTTGGCCTAAACATTTATGAATTTCAGTGTTTCTAAAGTACCTACAGATCCTTGAATAAAAGACACAATCGGAAGTATTTTATGGGAAAGCTCCATCTGCCTTATGCAGAGGTAAAGAAAACCTCACGTGGTTGTACAGAGAGCTCAGGTAAATACACATTTTATTAAACTTTCAACTTTAGTACTTTAGTGGGTACCTAGACATAAATAAGCAAGGGCAGACCAGTTTTACTAAAATACATATTTGTCTCACCCTGACAGGCATGCAAGGGGCTGCAGTTGCCTGTGTCTCACGGACAATTTTAACAGCAAGACCATTCTCCTCAGGGGACCGCTCTCGCTTTTTCATTTAAAAAAGGAGAAAAGAAACCCTAGCCTAAACATATGATGGTTTTATTATGTGAAACCCAATAGGAAATGAAGTAAGAATATCAAACTGCTTTCAGTTGGGTAGTTTCCTAGCAAGGGATTTTGTTTTAAGGTGGAGGAGGGACAGCTGTGTCAGAGGCTAGCTTCCCTTTGCTTAAAACATTGGGACCTCTTTGGCACTTCAATAATATGGAGGTTGCTGGGTGAGCTGGGCAGTGTGAAGGGTAGAGCAGGCTGGATGGGAAGTGTCTCCCAAGCTTTGATCAAGGTTCTGGTGGTTTGGAGAGGAAATTTCAGCTGCAGAAGCAGCGGGCAAAGACCTTTTTGAATGATCGCAGCAGCTCCTGGTTGTATCGATTGGTGTTCACACGTGTGTGTGTGTGTGTGTATGTATGTGTGTGTGTGCTTGTGCACACTCGCTGTATAAGCAAGCCAGCCAAATTCCATCTTCATGGACAGTTCAATGGAAAGTTAGCTCGAAAATGCAGTATATCATATTTCATGAATTTAATAGGGTTTTCATGATTTTACAAAGTGCTTCAACCAGACACTCACGGCTGGAGGCTGCACAGCAGGAGACCTAAAACACTGCATCTGTGTTTTTCAACTCTTGCCAGAATCCATTGAATTTGATCCGGAATGACTATGCATCTTTGGAATGTACATTCACTTTTCTCTTGCCTTATCCAAATAAAAAAGGGAGGGGGGGAAAAAAAAGAGTCCTATGAGAATTCCATATGGAAACACTAAACTAGCATTATAAAGGATTTCCTATAAACAAAATTACGGTCACAAATTTTGGACTTGGACCACATTTGAAACAAAGGACCCTTTGTCTCCCTCTTTTTAATATATTATTTTATCTATGTTAACACACACATTTTTAATTTTTTATAGATATATATAAACAGATGTGCATGTATACACTCATGCAAAAATTAATGTATATATTAGTTTAAGGTCCATTTGCAATCTCTCTTATTTTTTTTTTAGATTGAAGAACTCCTAACAAGAGCAAACTTTAATCATTCTGTGCACTAAATCCCTTGAAAATAAATATCCAGGGCAACTTCAAAAGCCCTTAATTAGAAGCACATGTGTGGTGTTACAAATTTCTGGCTGAGGCGGCTGAGTTGTAATTTAATGTTATGATCTGCCATAAATATTATCCATAATGAGCAGACTTCGTGTTACACTTCTGTACGTCAGATAACTGCAATATTTTTTGTCTGCTTTTGTTCAATCACTGAACCTTAAGTGAAGTTTAAAATTAGAAAGGAAGAAAGAAAAAAACAGTTTTCCCACTGGGCAGCTGAACATTTTTGTCCCCTTAGCTGTAAAGAGGGCTATTGATTTTATTCTGTTTTCTTTGTTATCATTTGAAAATGTGGTAAACAGATAATAACTTGGAGATGATGGGGGAAGGGGAATAATAAGGACTGGAAGTTAGTGAGATGACTGGCTGTTTTGAGCATCTTTCCGATAGCAGCTTCCTGGAATATGTGCTGTGTTTCCTCTCAAAAAAACCCCCTCACAGCTCGTTCCTACATGAAAACCTAAACCATTTCTGCCCCTGTGTTGTACCTGACCCAAGGGGCAGTTGTCTATTATACTGCAAAAAGTTGAGGGTAGGGGACTGGGTTTTGCATGTTAATTTTAGGCACAATTTGTAAATTAGTTTAGCAGCCTTGGCATCGACTGTGTATGAATATATAAATATATATATACACACACACACATGTGTGTGTTTGTGGAAGGAGGGGGTAACAAACCAGCCAATGAATTTATGGTGCAAATATACAGCTGTAAGGATTATGCACTGGTTTCCTAAATGTGTGTGAAACGATACAGAAATAGTGTGGGGCCATGGAACAAGTCCACAGACTCATGACTGATGCATAAAAGTGGCAGTGTGGTTTTGGACATCAACCAACTGTGCAGGCTACGTGGTTTTTCCCTTGTGGAGCTGGTTGGGACCCCCCTACCCTGTACCTATGTAAAATGACAAGCCTTATCTGTTGTTTTTGACTTCAGATATCTGAGCATTGCGTTGGCAGGCTTTCCAGGCAGATTCAGCCACGTCTTTTAGCCTAAGCGCGGTGTGCAGGAGTCTGGGCTCTCTCCTGGGCTCTCTGTCCTGGGCAGGACATATCGCATGTCCTCAGCCTACGCTCCTTCCAGCCATCTGAGCATCTCATGCTTCTTCTCCCACTCAAACAAGCCTTTCGGCTGAAACAACTTTTATGCTAGATCCAAAAAAACTACCGCAACAACGAGCAAAAATCTCCGTCAAAGAGCCCAGGGTGTGGATGTGTCTCCTTTATTGACTGCAGCGGCTCGACAGAAAATGTGGCTCCCTCAGCTACACGCTGATGGCGTGATTCAAAGCAGGGAAGCGGCAAGCGAAGACATAACGGTTTCAAGCTGCAGGCACTGCAGAGCCAGATACAAAGCAAATAGATGGCTGGAAACAGCATGCTCTGTGGGCACGATAGTCAGTGGTCAGATGGCAGTGTGGCATTGGTCCCTGTCTATTTAGCTTTTGCCAGACTCTCTGGGTGCTGCTGGGAAGAGACTGGGGTGTCTGGGATGGTATCTCCTCCCAGGAGATGTCAAGGCCTCGTAGGAACAGCAGTCAGTTCTTGTGGCAGCAGGAGGAGCTGCAAATCCAGTTCTCCGGGGTTTCCTCTCTGGCCCTGGCAAGACTTTCTGTCTCAGCTCTGCCCCTCGTTCCTGAGATGCCTATATGCAATTTTTTGCCTAAGCTATTGTAAAGCCTTGAGCTGGGTCACATCCTATCAAATCACATAACTTGTGTCACACACAGTCCAGCTACATTACCTGGAGATGAATTTGGCCACCTCCTTTTCCTCTTTAGGTACTGCAGAGCAGAAACAAGGCTGTAAACCTTCCAGGTGACAAATGATGTCCAGAAAGGCTTGCCAAGTTACTTACTAAACTTCAGCTACATAGGAGAGAAGATAAAAGCTGTAATGTTGCCCATCAGTTCCCATGATGGATATGTTGCTCAATTTCTGATTGCATTGGATGTCTCCAACCAAAACTTTCGTTAAAGTCATGGAAATATAATACCTCTACTCTGCTCCTCCACTTCCATCTTTAGTTTCTGGAATCAGAAGTGCCAAGATATGGAGAGGCTGTTGTCAAGATATTTCTACCAGAGGTGATGGAAATGCCCATTTCTCTGTGACTGCCAGCATCAATTTGTAGGCTGGAATTGTTCAGGTAATGCCTGGAGACCTACAAAGCTGGAAGTGTATCTCTGAATACAATCAGCACTCCGAGTCACTCCAGTGATGCTTATAGAGGCATGTTCCATAGTTTGGGACACTTACCAAACCAACCTTGAACCAAATATATCACTGGAGAAAAGTTTCCAAGTCCTTGTTTCATAATGTTCACAGAATCACAGAAAGTTAAGGGCTGGAAGGGACCTCTAGAGATCATCTGGTCCAACCCCCCTGCCAGAGCAGGTCCACCTACAGAAGGTTGCACAGGATGGCGTCCAGGTGGGTTTGGAATGTCTCCAGAGCTGGAGACTCCACCACCTCTGTGGGCAGCCTCTTCCAGTGTTCTGCCACCCTCAAAGGAAAGAAGTTTCTCCTCATGTTCAGATGGAACTTCCTGTATTTGAAGTATATAGGAAGTGTTCAAAGTGTTTGAAGTGTTAACACTTCACAAGTTCCTTCCAACCAGAGATCAAGAAGTTGTCTTAAAGCATGAATCATTTCAGCGTTTCAGAGCAACTCTTCAGAGTAAGTCTCTCATTGCCATGCTGCTCTGTCTGACCACTGAGCCCTAGGTGACTTGCCCAGTGTGGACTGGTGCAATGTAACACTGCTGGAAGTTGAACGTCTCTCCGTTGTGTTCTTATTTACTATCAATGATTTGGGTGTGTGCAGCTCCAGGTAAGATGGGGATTACCTGAAACATCCCCTTAAATGACAGTTTAGAAAAGCTACATGTGAAAAACAGTAGGGCAGACATAGAATGAGAAAGTGCTTTTCCAACCGAGGTCAAATACTAGTAGTGAGTTTGAGCCACGGGAAAGCCCAGACTTCATGTAGCCTGTCCCAGTGCTCCTTGACCTGTATGAGGGTGTTCTTCTGTCCATCTCATGTACTGGACCAGCTCTTCCAGAGCCAGAAATCCGGACCTCCAAGAAGGGCCAGCCATGGAGATACCAGATGTACAAGGTCCATGGGACGTACCAACTGTGTTGTGGTGAATGTGCTCTTACAAGGGAAAGAGCACTGAGGCTTGGTTCCACTTTGCATGAGGCTCAGGTGAACAGGATGTTGTGGCATGTGGCTGCCAACTGGCCCCCCACTGCCTAGCTCTGCTCTTCTGCATGTACCTCCTCCACTTAGAGCTTTGCAAAGGTGTCAAAAAGAGCTTCACAGTTTGACATTTTACAGATTTGTGATTAGTGGTCATTGGTTCACAAAGGCCTTTCAGAATGAAGAAAGGGAAAAATATAATCCCAAATAACAGGGGTAGAGAAACAAATTTAATTCATTGCTCATCTTCCAGACTTCCCAGCTCTGTTAGCTTGCTCATTAACCTTCCTTCTTTCACTGCTCACTGTATCAGGTTTTCTTTGAACTCTCCCTTCAATTAGGTCAATGAGGAGTATTGTGCACTAACCACACAAATAACTGGCTACTTGCTCTTTCATCTTCGTTTCTTCACTTCCCTATAGTTTATCCTGACTGCCTCCACCGACTTAGCAGGCTTTGTGTCAGACTTGAAACCAGGCCATCTAGGGTATGGTAATGACGGTTATTCTTCCTTTGGGTTGGCTTGAATTCAACTTTGCTTAGCTAAAGCACAGATTTCTGCCACAGTCCAAAGAAGAATTTCCATTTGGACGTGGTAGAGTACAGCTTTGTCTGACCAGCTGTCCTGAACCCACAGAGATTAGTCATATCCCTCAACCTGCTAAACTACAGCCTTGCCAGAGGAATGGGTCATCTGTGTCCATGCACAAGGCTGAGCAATGTGCTCAACAGGTGGAAGAGACTTGCTGCCTCAAGCCCTCATTTTTTACGATGTCAAGAGGTGAAGCTGAAGGAACAACACAGAGTGCACAGGTGAATGTATATATGGCTTTGTTTGGGGTTTTTTTGGTGTATCAGGAAGGCATTGTGCATGTGAAATGACAGAAGTGCAGCTGTATAGTGAAGGAAGGGCATGAAGGACACAAGGCTGTTGCAGAGAGAGGTGGAGGAGCATTAGAAAAGGAATGTAAGGCATAGAAATTTTCATTTGGGACAAAATATTATCTTTTTTTTTTTTCTCTATAGGCCTCTTCAGAGTATATTCTGCATTTGATTCAACTTCTTTCCATGCAGCATTAAAAAAGACACTACTTTTCTTGGTAAATCACTTACAGTATGAATTTTAGCAAACAATTTTGCGTATTTAGCTTAGACTAGGCAATCCTTCAAGTGCTTTATGTGTCAGACATGTCCACCTTGAGATGATCTAGACCTCAGTGAAGGCAGGTCAGGTACACTTAAAGTGTCCCTCTGGCTAAATAAATTAATTTGTGAAAGAAGGTTTAGTATTCCTTGTAAATAAGGATTCTCATGTCATGGTTTGCTTAGTCTGCTAATCAAAACATGTAGCTCTGAGCACTTCCCATTTAGTGCAGCTTATGAAAATCAGGCATCATTATTGCTGTCTGCTACATTATCACCACCAGCCATATAATGGAAAAAATGTTCCTGGTTTGGAACGAGTGCAATTTATGATTCTGAATTATTATGTATAAAGATGGAAAAGTGCAGCTGGATATTCATTAGACGCATTCAATTTAATGTATTGAAAACAGTAAAGAATACGTTTTAATTAATAAGCCAAGTGCACATGGCATGGAATCCATAAAGACAGCCCACAGAGCTCTGCGGTGCTCTTGTACTTGCTGGGAAGAAAAATGACAAAGCTGCTCCTCTCTCTAGAGGGAGTGAGTCTGCATTCACATGTAGACCAGAATTCACCATCTTTGGTTATCTCTGCTTTATCACGAGAGTGAGCAGGTTTTGCCCTTCAGACCCACCAGTGACACAAAAGACATCAGCCATTTTTATGTGCCCCAGTGTTTGGACTTCCAATTTGCAGAACAGTTTCAGGAGGAAGATAGCTAGTATATTCCAAAAATCAGGACCTTGCTTAATTCATTCTGAGACAGGGCAATTAAGAATCGTTAAAAAGATATTAAAAACATTGTGAGCATTGCCTCTCTTTACAATGTTGGAAAGAATGAATAGGAAAAAGCAGGACATCTTCAACAGCTGTGAAGTTCAAGTCCCAAGATGACCTTCAAAATCAAAACTGCAGCACTGATATTTCCCTTAAGAATTTGAATATGTGCTGACGATATCTACCAAAGGATCTTGCAATGGGTTCTTTAAAAGGCTCAAAATAGAAATGCAGTAGTATAAACAATTATTAAAGTCACTATTGGGAGTGGAACTTTCATTCTAGCTCAAAATGCTTTTTGAAGGAATTTTTTGGCACCTGGCATTAACCATATTTGCTACAAGCCATAAAGTGAATCACCTTGGAAAATCTGAGCAAAATTTCCGTGACTGCCATCATACAAGGGCAAATGAAATGTCTTTCCAAATTAGAAGGAATTTTTAACATGATCTTTAGCTCATAGCAGCCGGCTCAAAATTGGCCAGTATTTAGAGTTTGTAATTTAAATTGAATCTTCCTGACTTTTCTGATATTTTATTTGAAAGAAAAGGAAGGGGCTGGATTACACTATTATACTCTTTATATTCACATTAATACTCAGAGTACCTTCATTAAGCATGGTCTTTCCTCAAAAAAATCATAAACCATTACCATCCACAAACTGGGATCTCTCACTGCCAGTGCCCACTGAGTGGAGCCATATGCTTCACCATGAGGAGTGACTGTACAAGTTGAAGCCCTTTCTTCTGAAAGGCTGTGTTTTCAACCATTCACAGATGCAGCACCGAAGGGAATAGCCTTGGTGGCCATGTCCTGTTTAACCCTTTAGAGATTAAACCATGTGAAGAAAGAGAAGCTGTGCTACCGTAGGCAATTTAATCTGTGAGTACACACAATCCTGGTTACTCCAAGTAGCAACTGCAGTGAGGATGTGGTGGCAGCCAAGCCACCACCAGTGCCCTGGGTGGCTTTTTGCTTAGAGTGCAGCTTTTATGCCACCCCATCTTCATGTATATCACAGAATCACAGAATCACAGAATCACAGAATGTTGACGGTTGGAATGAACCTCTAGAGATCATCTGGTCCAACCCTCCTGCCAGAGCAGGTCCACCTACAGCAGGTGGCACAGGATGGTGTCCAGGCGGGTTGGGAATGTCTCCAGAGTCGGAGGCTCCGCCACCTCTGTGGGCAGCCTCTGCCAGTGCTCCACCACCCTCAAAGGAAAGAAGTTCCTCCTCATGTTCAGATGGAACTTCCTAGGTTCAAGTTTGTGCCTGTTCCCTCTTGTCCTGTCTCTGGGCACCACTGAAAAAAGACTGGCACCCTCCTCCTGGCACCCTCCCTTTGAGTATTTGTAAACATTGATGCGATCCCCCCTCAGCCTTCTCTTCTCCAGACTAAAAAGACCCAAATCCCTCAGCCTTTCCTCATAAGAAAGATACTTGAACCCCCTGATCATCTTCGTGGCCCTTGGCTGTCCCCTCTCCAGCAGTTCCCTGTCCTTCTTAAACTGGGGATGAACTGGATGCAGTACTCCAGATGTGGCTTCACCAGGGCAGAGTAGAGGGGGAGGATGACCTCCCTCCACCTGCTGGTCTCACTCCTCTTGCTGCATCCCAGCAAGATGACCTCCTTTGATCTGTTTGCTACACTCTTCTTGGTGCACCCCACGATGCCATTGGCCTTCTTGGCCACCAGGGCACATTGCTGGCTCATGGCCATCCTGTTGTCCACCAGCACTCCCAGGTCCCTCTCTGCACAGCTGCTTTCCAGCAGGTCAGCTCCTACCCTGTACTGCTGCATGGAGTTATTCCTCCCCAGGTGCAGGACCCTACACTTAGTTTTGTTGAACTTCATATGGGTTCTCCCTGCCCAACTCTCCAGCCTGTCCAGGTCACATTGAATGGCAGCACAGACTTCTGGGGTGTCAGCCATCCCTCCCAGCTTTGTGTCATCAGCAAACTTGTTGATGGTGCACTCCATCCCTTCATCCAGGTCATTGATGAATACATTGAGCAGGACTGGACCGAGCACTGACCCCTGAGGAGCACCACTAGTCACAGGCCTCCAACTAGACTCTGCCCCATTGATCACAACCCTCTGAGATCTACCTGCTAACCAGTTTTTGGTCCACCCCACTGTCCTTTCGTCTAACCCCCACTTCCTAAGCTTGCCTACGAGTATGCTGTGGGAGACGGTGTCAAAAGCCTGCAATGAACATATCCTGCAATGAACTAAATAGGTTGTCATTTGGAGAAGGAATTGCTCTTCACAACACCCTGAGTCACCCTTGGGGGTGTCTGAACTATAGGGTGGGCTAAGTGGCTTACTATAGCCTGGAAGTGTGCACAGTGCTGCAAAGACACAGCAAGGATTTCCCACCTGGCGTGTTGCCAAGGTGTCCTCCAACACATCTGCAAGGTTGGTTGTGCTTCCCCTTCGCAACTGAGCAACAACTTTGAAAAGCAGCTGGCAAAAAACTGTGGCTTCTTGGCAAAGCAGGTGAGTTTCTAGCCTGAACGAAAGTGTCTGGCCTTCAAGAGAGGTAACCAGCACACTCAAATGAGAGACTTTCATGGACAGAAAGGAGAACACACACACACTCTCAGGGAGCCTGAACTCGCTAGGGCAATGTGGAGTCATCTTGTTCTTTTGCAATTGCAGAGTAGAGCCTGTCTACTGCAGTCTGCAGTGCACTGGGCAACAGAGATGGTCTTGATCACATCATCCTAAAATAAGGGGATACAGCAGCCTGAAATCCTGGAGGGTCATAGAGCAAGAAGGCTCAATAAGCATAAGGTGACACATATATACGGCAACATACCAACACCTCATCTAGGTGTAAAAGAGCTGCGATTAGCCCCAAGGGACCATGGTGTAAATGACCGAGCCACTAGAACCACTGTGGGCGCTGATGGTGGGGCAGGTCTGGCCCCAGGTGGGGAACAGGAAATAGGTCCTTTCTGCTGGGCTTATAAAAGATCTCTTACAGTCAACCCAAAGCCTCAGATCTTGATGGGTCTCCCCACGCTCCTACAAGCAAATTGCAGCCGACCCACATACTCACCCCTAGTATTTTAACACAACGAAAGAGAGAAATAGTTATGTAAGGATTTTGTTTGCATACATGGTCCAGAAGAGCCACCAGCCTAAAAAGTCTCTAAAATGCTTGTTTTGCTGTTGACAGTGCCATCAATTGGTGCATACTGGCAACTACAGCGTTAATGGAAGAAATGTCATCTTTGCCACTATCTTCAACAAAAGATGTTAGTGGGAACGAGTTGTTCCATGAGCAGCAGAATTGATGACACCATGTTTCTTGTGGATGTGTGTCTTGGGCTTGAACTTTCTGGTTAAACAAGAGTGCCAACTTAAGCTTTTCCCATAGTTGTGATATGAATAATGTATATCTCCCCAGCATGGATTCTCCAGTGTCTGATAAAGGGTAACTGGAGCCTGTCTTATTCTGGCTAGTGCAACTAATCAAGTCCCTGTCTTCCCCCAGGCTGTAAATTTTCATGAAACCTGCACAATACTAACAAATGTTGTTGAAACAGGTTCAAAAGTTGTCAGGAGGACACAAAGAGATGAGCTGATACACACATAACTTGGAACGTGTAAGCCCTTATTTTATTTGGAAACCAGGATAGAAATATTCTCCACAGGCAGATATTAATGCAGAAAATGGCTATTTATGGAAATCTTTACACTCTTTTCTAGCTATAAAGAGGTGCAGCTTGGCTTCTCTGCTCTGTGTGATTTATGACTTACATGGGAAGGACTGTTTAAAGGTAACCTGCCAAGGATTTTCAACAATTGTCCCTCTTACTCTTACAAGTTTTCTAAATGGTTGCTGTGCTTCTTTTTGATGAACAAAAAGCTCACCAGAAGGCTTTTACATTTTCACTTCTAGTATTTTGCTGCTTGTTCTTGCTGAGACTTTTAGTGAAGAATCTTTGATCTTTTTCACAAAGACTGTGTGAATCAAGTCAAGTGCCAGTATTTAAGTTTCAACACAGGTTTTCTGAAGACTAAAGTTTAAGTATTGATGTTAAATAAACAGTTAACAAAAGTTCCCCTTTCAGTTACTCTGTTTTTTCTTATCTTACTCTTCTTCATTTTATTAGAATGCCTGTCATCAGATAGTCCTTCTGCCTAGACACAACCTATATTGCCAAAGTGGAAATAAAAAATAAGCTCTTCCAAAAAATCAGTTTTCTTTCTGCTAAAGACTGAAACAAACACCAATGTCACAGACTCTTTTTCCCCCTCACAGATCCTCTTTCTTACCTGGAGGAACTGTGGAAGGCTCTGTGGAAGGCAAAGATGAAGTCTAGTCAAAGCTTAGCGAGATTTTGTTTTCTCTTTTTGTCTAGTGTACACTATTTCGAGACTTAGAAGTGATGGGTAACACTACTGTTGTGATTTTAAACACGTCATTCTTCCTAGGAACAGGATCTTAAATCTCCGTGTGTTCTATGTGCAGTGCAAAGCCCAGCTCTACTCCTCATTATTTCTGCCCTTTTGAGACCCAGAGAGTTTACCCAGTTCTTGTGACCAGTACCAGTGGCAAGGGAAATACTATTGAAATCAAAGCACCGTGCACAAGGCAGTGCTAACAGCACTCCATCACTTTAACCTTATTTTTCAAGGGGGAATTTAACTACAGCCTTTAAAATTGCTCACCACAATAGGAACATTTACTTCTCGGAAAGCCTTTGAGTTATAACTGTAGTTTAGGGAAAAAACCTTTGGTTTCTTTTTTCATAATTCAAAATTCTTCAGCATCCAGTTTGAACATTGCTGGTTCAAGCAGCACACTGGTTTTCTGGTGCGGACAGTGGTGCACAGTGCAATTTCTCAGCCTTTTTCACCCACAGTTTCTCATGGTGTCTGTGCACATGGAGAATTCTCAATTAGCAGAAAAAGGACCGACCCCACACTGAATGATAGTAGAGCACTATCATTCATAGAATCATAGAATCATGTAGCGGTTTAGGTTGGAAGAGACCTTAAACATCACCTAGCTCCAACGCCCCTGCCATGGGCAAGGACAACTCCTACTAGACCAGATTACTAAAGACCTCAATCAATTCATCAACATGCTTCTCTCTTACAATTTTCCTTGCGCTTCTCAGGGGTATTTTTTGTTTATTTGATTTTCTTTCTTCTGTAGTGTGTTTTGCATTTGCTATGTTATCTCTCAAAAAGCTACAGCATTGCACCGTCCTCTCCTTGACTTCTTTTTTTCAAATATCCTGGGTTCTTTGGTTCATCATTGGTTTTACAGGGCAGTTCAGCAGGGCAGGGAGACCTGTGGGTACCCACAGCTCTGGTGCCTTACTGTATGTCCTCAAGAGGCCTCACGCTGTGAGCCTAAAATTAGAGGATCACCTCCATCAATCCCTAAGCTCCTCAAAACACCAAAGCCAGGTGAGGATTTGTCCCAAGTCACTGTTGTTAGGAGAGGAAGAAAGGCAGGGCAGGAGAACTAAGGACTGGTAGGGGGCAGGAGAGCTCTGGGAAACGTGGGACATGCAGGCAAGAGCTGCAGCTTGGAGTTGCCACCTTATACTGACACTTTCCAAGGTGCAAAGGCGGCAGGGCCATATCTATTTTTTGCCCCGGTCTTTCATTCTCCTCCAGCCCCCCTGCAGCAATAATCTGCCCAAAGCGGCTGCCTCCTTTGCCTGTGCGGAGAGCTGGCGCCGGCTGCCCTACCTGGCCCTGGGCTGTTTCCACACCCCTCTGCTCACTCCGCTGAAACCCTGGCAACAGCTCGAATTGGAGTGATGGGAGTCTGACAGAGGGGATGTGAATAGCTCGCTGCCGATTGACAGTCCGTCCTGTCAGATTCATTATCCGTGCTTCAGAAATCCCTGGAGATCCCATCACCATTTCACAGGGTGCCGTAGAAGCACATAACAAAGATCCAGCCCCCTTTCCCCAAGAGATGGCAATCTGTTTCTAAGATAAGAGGCAGGAGGTGGAATCAGCTTGTGGACTGTAGCGAGGAAAGGAAAAGATTCTGTAATGTGGGAAACAGGCAGGTGCCACAAAGTCTGGCTTTTGCTAATGGCATCAGAGTTTGCTTGGTGTCCTCTGAAAGCAGAGGTCTTCATAAGCGGACCACCAGCCTGAGTCTTCCATCCTAACTGTGTAGGTGTACTCCAACCTCAAAGTAACAGAATGCATCATGTTGGATGAAGACCCAGAAGTTTGGGTTTCAGTGCTTGAATCTGCAGATGTCCATTCTGTTGATGTAACAATAAGACTAAGATTTATTATTATTATTATTATTATTATTATTATTTCCCAATTCATTCGCTGTCAAAGCGAATTTGGGGAAAGGGACTTTTAAGTAGTGTTTACGTGAGGAATGATTACTCATGGAAAATTCCTTCTCTGAACTTTTCCAATTTCATGAACAAAGGAATGTTTATAAAGCAAAGCCCTGCTCTACACACTGACATTTCTGAGTTTGGAGTTGCTTTTGTAGCAGTTGAAATTGAGGTCATGCATCAGTTTGAGAGCATGTATTACATCTGGGTGGAACAAGGACCTGCTTGTGGCAGTCATGAGAGAAAATATTCCTCATCTGGAAATGGGGCAAATACTGAGAATGTGAGTGAAGGCATTAGAGATGGCTTGGTGAAACCAGTTTCTTGCTGAGAATATTGTCTAAAGTCATTATTAGTTGGGCAGAATAAATAATTAATTTTATGTTGTGCAAATGTTTGCAGTCTCTGATAGAGAGCTGAATGTCATAGTTTGTTATTACTAGTTACTATTCAACGTCCACCTTGAGACAGGGGTTTGCTATATGGCGACAAGATTCTTGACGGAGTTTCCATTCTAAAATTGGATGCTCATTGTAGCTAGGCTAATGCAATATTGTTTTTACCAGTTTTCCTGTTGTTTACCAGTGTTGTTTTGGATAATGTTGAAAATCTCTGCTGTCCTTTCCTACTGATTTATCCAAAGTCCACCTTGTTCCAGAACCCAGCTAACCATAAGGACAGTTCCATACCATTCACAGTCACATGCTGTCAATTTTTAAGGGGTAGGCTGAAGGTCTTTTATTATAAGGCACCACATGCTACTGTTGGAATTGACCAGCGATTTGAACTTTCCTATCACCTTTCACTGAAGCATGATGAGAACATTTCACTCCTATCCCAATTTTGCTGTTGAAAATGGAGGGTTGGAGAGTTATCTGAGGCAACATGCTGAGGGGCTGACAGTGTCAAACCCAGAAATTCTTCCTCGTGGCGCCAAGGAAGACAGCATCTCTTCATTTTTCAGATTAGATTTACCAGCCATTTCTACTAGCGACCAGCTGCTAAAACTTATTGCTCCCACAACATATTCAAAACTAACAAGAACTGGACAACTATAGGCAATTTTGAATAAGATTTGGTGTGGAACACACGCACCTGTTATTTCTAGAACAAGGGACTACAGGGGAGATATCCTTGGCCATGGGGGTTGGAACTAGATGATCTTTAAGGTCCCTTCCAAGCTAAACCATTCTATGATTCTATGACTAACAATAAGGGAAAATTGTGACAGTTGTGGGAGTTAGAACATGCAGGAATGATTTCTCTGCATAGTGCTTGTAGAAAAAGACAGCATGGATCTTTTAGCAAGAAAATCAGATAAATAGGGCTGCAGGGAAAGAAAATTTCTCAATGTCACCTTCCTAAGAGAAACTTCTCAGAAAACCCCAAATATAGCTTCCCTCATGCTAATGCTATGCAGTCCAGAAGCTTGTGCTCTGTCACCAAGGTACTCAGCAGTTATGAGGTGTATATTTTAGAAGATCACATGAGGAATTAAGCACAAAGGTGCCATTTAATGATACATTTATGCACTTGCTTTTTTTTTTTTTTTTAAAGCAGACTCTCTGCTGAGCGTTTACTCATTTGACTTAATGACAATAATTACATGAAAATCCATTTGGGCTTCTCAAGATGCTGAATTTGCAAACTGGCAATACAAATACTTTAATACTCATTTAAATGCACTGTAATTGCACTTGATTCTGAGTAGTGGTGTTTTAAAAACTGCCATTTGTAAATACTAGATCTCCCCCTTCCCTCCCTCTCCATTCTAACATCAATCCTTAGCAACATACAGTGTATCTGGTCAATGTCAGTCTTGATAAATGATTCTGCTGAAAGAGCTGACCATAAAGAATAACATTTTCCATTAAAAATTAATATATTCCCAGGCCACAGGTCCGTGTGTAAAAGCAATACAATGGTCTGTATTGTCTGTCTGTCAGCAGCTCCATGCCTGATTTGTGGTTTGCCTAGGTCCTACAAAGTACCAAGAAAATTACAGTTTTGATACCTGCCATTGATTAGTAATATTTATATTGTCATTCATTTGCATGTTGACAAGTGACACCTGCAGTATGGCTAGCTGTCAGGCAGGCTCACAACATGAAAGAAAGGAAATGACCTTTCCTTATTGAAGGGAAGGACCCCATATTTTCGGCCTTTCCTTCAGTTCTCCAAAGAGATTTCAAATGGCACTGGGGTGGTTCTGTGTCACGTGGGCGTGGCTTTCTGCAGTCCTGTGGGAACACAGAGCAGCAGAAACCAAGTCATTAAGCCCAATTCCTCACTGCTGACTCTCCCAAGTCACATCACTCCTCTCAGAAGCTCACTGAGTATTATGGCAGAAGCAGCTTGAGTTTCTCCCCTTTCCACCCTTTTGCCACGATGGACATCCTAGGACCTATTTTCCTTTGTGCCTAGGAACACTCTCCTCATTTCCAGACTAAATACAGTCTTGGAGACTTTAAACTCCTCTTTTTATTTTGGCAATATTGTTATTTACTTTTTATTACTTTTCTGTGTACCTGGTTCTTATGAATGCGGATGGCTGTTTTATTCCGTATATTCAAGTAAAAACTTTTTGCTTATGTGCACACTGTGTGTGTATGTGCAATATGCCAGACTTTGGGTTGGAACTGTTTAAAAGATGTATTTTCTTTCGCCCTCACATTTTAGCTGGTTCAGAAGTCTAGATGAATGACTTCTCACCTGTGGAAGTAGCTTTGTCCAAGTACTAACACTTTACAAAGGTTGTTTAATATTAGTGAGATTTTGTTTCAGAAGGGTATCAGAGCAAGATTCAAAAAAGTCTGTATGAATTAATTTGATGTTTCTCTGTTTTGATTTTTCCCAGTTTTGTGTTAGATGATAATAATGTGAAAGGCAAGAAAATGTGAAACAGAACATTTTATTTGCTAGGAAGCAATTTTTTCATTACTTCCTGTGAGGTTGTTCCCATAGAAGGAAGACAGCCACCAAGAAATCGTACCTTTTCCAACTTGCTTTCTCCATAAAGAGAAAAGTGAGAGCTACCTATGATGTCAAGCAAATATTGTAATGAATATCTTCCAAGGGTAAAGTTGATTGTTAGTCACACTAAGGATCCTGGAATTTTCATTGCATTATATGTAGAGATATGTGAATGAAGTATCTTCCTCTTCCTCTTCCTCTTCCTCTTCCTCTTCCTCTTCCTCTTCCTCTTCCTCTTCCTCTTCCTCTTCCTCTTCCTCTTCCTCTTCCTCTTCCTCTTCCTCTTCCTCCTCCTCTTCCTCTTCCTCCTCCTCCTCCTCCTCCTCCTCCTCCTCCTTCTCTTCCCCTTCCCCTTCCCCTTCCCCTTCCTACATAGGAGTTGTTGGTTCCAGGGGCACTGACCCATTCAGCTTGATACTGTCCTGTGTATCTGAATTAGCTGTTCTACTTGCTGGGGCAAAACAGAGTTTGGGGAAAGCCTAAACATTTGTCAAACATTTTGTTGGTTGAAAGTGTGCTTTCTGAATGATGAAAACTTTTTACAAGGAAATATCTTATTGTGTGAGGCAATTAAAACCAATCCGGTTCCAAAATTCTGTTTAAGTCTAGAGAAATTTTTTTCATGTCGAAAGTAGGCAAAAATGGATAGGTATCATCCTGGTATGCTACAAGACATGTTATTAAATCCTGATTTGCATAACCCTGTGTACCCGCTGTTGATAACTCAAATATGATCTGTGAGTCTGTCATCTGTTAAGAGATACCTGGTGTATGTTTGCCCAGAAACTCTTTCATGCATCAATGCTCATGCAAATGCACCACACACCCAGACAAATGCCGGAATGTTCATACACTGCACATTTCCCATTTTCAATTCTTACGAGGGAGGTTTCTGAAAAACGGGTTATTTTAGCAAAATGAAATATGCTGATAAAACATACCGATACTCCACATACTGTGAAGAATGAAGGGATTCGCTTTTCAATGAGAACTCTTTAGGTAAACTCACATGCTTGAATGATTAAACCCAAGGACAAAAATATCTTTTACAATGTGTAATTTTTTCCTTTCTTGCAATAACTTTAACACAGGAAGGAAGGGAGGGAGGAAGAGAGAAATAAGCTTATATTCTTAACCTTCCTAACCCATATTGCATTCCAGAACTATAAGATGCGGTAAAGACAGGTAAGCAGATTAATTTAGCAGACTTCCAGACTTCTGAAGCAAAAGAGGGAGGCAAGAACATTTTATCATTTCTGACATATGGAGCATGTAGTACTGACTGCAATATGGAATGGATGATCAAAGTCATGTTTTCAATAGATTCTAGGAACATTTTTAGCCTTAAAGTCATTAGTAAACTTCAATTTAGGAGCTGAACCCTAAAACCTTAATTTGGACAAAGCGCTCCTATGTGGGAGCAATAGTAGCTCACTTACAGGTCGAAATTTAATATAATTCTTGAACCAGGCAGCTCAACGTCTTGGAGAAAACGACTAAAAAATACTTAGAAAAATACCTTCAAGGGATGAGGATGAAATTGAGAGCTAAGCACAGAAAAAATCAGAACTAGGGCTTTCAAAGAAAATTGAAGCTTTGGAGAGCCTTCAACTATTTTGATTTATATTTAAACATTTTAGAGATTGGAGCTTTGATTAGCTGAGACCCTCTCCAGTTCCCCTTCAGCTCTGATTTATGGGCAGGCTGAATCTCAGTAAAATGAAAGCTAAATGAGGTGTTCTTTAAAATTACCTTTGAAGACTTAAAGAAGGTAAGGAAGAGGGCAACTTGGCTGATGCTGACATGAAGGGGAATGGGATATGAGAGTGAGTGTTTTTAGGAGCTGAATTCTTTTGAACACTGGAGAGGGGGAAGGAGCAGAAGGAACAGGATGTCAGGGGGTTCCTAATTGCAAGATGTGGTAGCACTAATATATATGTCCCTTTTGACTGGGAGATACATTAAGATGGACTTATTAACACAAACAAGGCTGTTTGTGCATATGTGAGAAGGTCTTTTGGAGACTTTTTTTTTGTTGTTTTTGTTTTTTTGGTAAGAATTTTTTTTACCATTTACTTAAGAAATGTCTTCCTTGTTTTGGGGTTTACAATTGATTGTCTTAGCCCAGTCAAAAGTATTTTGATAGAAATCTTATAACACCCAGGAAGCAGCTAGATATTCCCTCCAGATGAAACTGTGGAGAGGTGATTTATGATGAATGATCCCAGTGGCCCATCTTAGACTAACATCCTTTAATATTAAGGTGGATAAAAAAGGTCTGTACATCAAACATGTTCACTTCACTTGACCATGGTCTTCGCAGTCCTTCCCTGGTTTTGTTCTTCAGATTGTCACTCTTTTTATTAGAGATGATACTCACGAGCTACCTCGGGCATGATCAGAAGCCAGCCAGCTTTAGATAAAAGTACACCTAAACAGGCTAAAATTTATGTCAATATCTAATTCTACAAATGACCACAGTCTGCTCTCCTCACAGCTGCTGGCATAGGAGTTCCCTCTACTCAAGGATGTGTCCTGCTTTTACAAATAACTGCAGTAGAGGTACACATGAGGTCAGTGTCCCACCACTAGGCTACTGCAGTTGGCTCATCCTTGGAAGAAACATCTCAGGTGTAGAGGAAATTGCACGTGACAGTTGTTTGAAAACACATCTTTTAAATGAAGTAAGGAATCTGACATAAGTAGATGATCCCTGAGAGAATGGTAGCTGCCAAAATCATGACTTAGGTCATGATGTTTGTAGAAGATTTTAATATTTTGCAGATGGAATATGCATAAAATGGTGTATTCCCACCCCACATTCTTGCTGAGTTCGAAGACATGGATACAAATGATTACTGACTGGATCAAAATCTTCCTTGCAGATATTGTGGATATGTTTCTTGACAGCCTTTATCATGGCAAGAGGAACTGTTGAGCTATTATGAGTGCAGAAGATTGAGACTGACTGTGGGAGATTGTTTAAGTTTTCCTAGTTAGCTAAACAGCCGTAGGGCATCTTGGATTGGATTCAACTTCATAGCTTGGACACGGATCTCAGTTATCCT
Source organism: Chionis minor (assembly GCA_013398295.1). Classification (NCBI taxonomy): domain Eukaryota; kingdom Metazoa; phylum Chordata; class Aves; order Charadriiformes; family Chionidae; genus Chionis; species Chionis minor. The sequence continues at coordinate 167,871 of VZSF01002169.1, forward strand.
CTATTCTTGGCATTGGACTTTGCTTGCTTGACGGCTCAGTGATGGAAATCCAGGATCCTTGACTATATAAATCTGTTCCTACATAGGTGTCACCTCATTCTGCAGTTGTGTGCTCAGTATTCAAATATTTTCCTTTGTCGTTCTTCACTGACAACTGTTTCTTCCCAGTGGAGAGCAGATGAGCCATGGCAAACCTTTATCGCTTCTCAGAGGTGATGTTATTTCAGCTTCCACATCAGTCCTGAAGCCAACTGCAGCCCTGTGCAGTGAATGGCTTGGATCTTTTTCTATTTGCCAGAATATTGTCCCAGCTAGGCAGTCTCACCCTCATCAACATGACTAGTTCACATGCATGCCGCCGTCTACTGGGACATGCACATGGGTCAGTAGCAACCTACTTGTGATATCTCTGGCATTCCTTGTAGACTTGCTGCTAGTTATGTGGAAGTTCTCAGCCTATTTGAGAGAATCACTGTGGGCTAAGGAGCATAGTTACTATTTTTGTATCTGCTAGCATCAAGTAATAACATAACTGATGTTGCCTCTGGAGCTAGCCAGATTTCACAGTTTTTCATCTTTCTTCTTGAGACATTTGGCTTCTTTTGTCTCCCTAATCGCTTTTTCATGTGTCAAAGCAGGGTTGGGCTTTTCTGTCTTTCATGTACAAACCATAATATCCCACATTGTTTCATCATGCGACCTGCTGGAGAAATGGCAAATTTGTAGGGGGACTGCATTGACACTGCAACCTCAGTGCTCCTCCTCTGTACAGTTCCTGGGAGGCAGTGAAGGTCCTAAGAAGGATTTCAGAACATCTTGTCTGCCCGAATCAGAGCAGTGGCTCAACTGAAGAAGGAGATAGAGTAGATGGAGTATGTCTGGGCAGACATGCAATATCCATCCACAGCAGAGGTGTCTGTTAACCCCGTTGACTCTGAATTGCAGGTGTTGTCGCTATTTCCTTTGGAAATACCTCCGTGGTGGGGTTGCCCTACAGCTGGTCCCAAAGGTGTTTCAGCCAACCCCAGAGACCCTAATGCAAATGGTGATGGGGTTGCTCACAAACGGCAAAACTCACACACCCCCATGTTGATGTCTGTTATCAAGAACAGATGTTCCCTGTCCACTCACAGCTATCATACATGTAGATTAAATGGATAGCTAACTTCTTGAAAAAAAGGGAATTGTTTATTTCTTTACAAAGACAGAATTGGCAATAGAAGGCTTGCAAAGCCAGGATATAAACCACCAGTTTACAGCTGGAGAGTATGGGCTGGGGGTACTTTATGGTTTACATCATCATCCCATAAGCACTCCTGCAGGAAAAATGGGAGAAAAGTAATCTCTAGAAATGGTTCTGAAGCTGTTCAGAGGATTTAAGATACAAAGTTGTGCACTTCTTTCTCCCTTGGGTCCACAACTAGCTCTATCTAGCTGCAGTCATTCTCACTTAGCTAAGTCCCGTTCAGCAAAGAATTTAACTCTGCATTTTAATCCATCTCTATTCAGCAATGCGCAGAAGCATGTGCTCCTTATTAAATGGATACTGATCCTTTCCCTAGGAGCTTCATTGCCAACCTGAAGCTCTTCGTCTAAATCCTATCCAAAACTTAACTGATGACAGGGGGGTTTGGCCCATGCATGTTGCTCAAACTAGTCTCTAAGTAGCCTAAATTTTGAGGCAGCTGCAAAATCACCATCCTCCTTGAACTGTGGAAACTGACATTACTGGAGCTTTATCAAGATACCTGAGTGATTTTATTCAGGAATAAACACAGTGATTGTGTTGTATTCACATTGATTTAATGTAATCTGGAGGTTGTTTCATTGGGAAAAAAGAGATACCTCATACCAAGTCCCAGATGCAATACCAGAGATATGCGTTGTATGAAGCTATACTATCAGAACATGTGCGACCAGGCTACCATTGCAGCTTGTCTACGTGTCACTGTCTGTGTAGCAAGGGACAACATAAGTACATGAAATGGATGCATGCAGGCACAAAATCTGAATACTTACATTTTTTCAAAGGTGCAAAAGTTTGATCAGTGCAAAATTCTGTGAGAAAAACAAGTTTAAAATAACTGAAAATTAATTCCCACTGTTTCTGGAAATATACTGGAAAATACAACTATTTTTGAAGAGCTGCATGACAGCTGAAGTCAAATGAAGTCCTGACACTGATTTCAGTGTGAACAGAAAATGCTGAGTAATTGTAAAAGACCACCAGCTGAATTCAAGCTTTCCAAATGAAGTTAGAACACTTCAGATCTTTCTTTTCCCTGACAATCCCTGTCTCAAAAGAAATGACCTCCAGTGGTTTGCTGCATGAGAACAGAAAGAGGCAAAGGGCAAGAAGGAGGTAAAACACTATTTTCAGAATTCAGATTAAGTGCATGCTTAACACCAGATGTTTACACATCAGACTTTTCCCTTGATGTTACCGCCATCATCAGACTACACCTACTGAATGAGAACTGCAAATTTAAGTTTTCCCGAAAGGTAGTTCATGGATAGCAAATATATAGAATCATAGAATGGTTTGGGTTGGAAGGGACATTAAGGGTCATATACTTCCCACCCCACTGACCCGGGCAGGGACACCTCCAACTAGACTGGGTTGCTCAGAGCCCCGTCCAACCTGGCCTTGAACCTCCAGGGATGGGGCAGCCACAGCTTCTCTGGGCAACCTGGGCCCAGTGAAAAATTTCTTCCCGATATCTAATCTAAATCTTCCCTCTTTCAGTTTTATGCACAGCTGTTACTCCTCCTCGTGATGCTGTCTGGGACCTACTGGACTTTTCATCCCTGAGTTGGAGAAATAAATGGTGCAACGTACCATCAAATCTATGCATCACATACCTTAAAACCCCCAGTTTAAGTACTAGCCACATGTCATTGGCTTGGTTTGAAATGCGTGACAAGATAAAAGTCTGATGTGATGGTCTGGGTCATGAAATCATCATTACGTGTCAATTATGATAATAAAATTGCAACAACTAAATGCCATTCAATGGCTGTACTAAGAATAGGTTGACTGAAACATAATGACTATGTATCATCATTAGAGAGCTGCTGAGTTTCAGAGAATCTCTTCTAATGAACAACTGGATATTAACTAGCAAACGATGACTTTTGCAACTAAATCTAAAAGATGAACTCATTGATACCATTGGATCATTAAGAGCTTATGTATTGATGTTCAATCATTTTAATAGATTTGCTTTCCTTATTGTAGAATATGACAATAAAAGTGCTGTGAATAGTAATTTCCTAATAATAACCCTAATAATGTTAATAATACCATAATCTTATTTAATCTAATTTAAATAGACAGCAAAAAGACCCACTTAGAACCACTTGTCTTCTGTTGGGGGAAAGATTCTCATTATGAAAACTAAATTGCTTCCAAATTCCTTTAGCACACTAAAATCAAAGCCACTCACCATTTACAAACCAGGCAGGAGCCCCAAATCTGCAAAATTTTTAGGGAAGCACTAATGTGTTTTGTATACTAGGGGTGAATTTAAGCATCTGCTTACAGACTTTGTTGAACTGGGCTTTCTCAAGCTTTTGGGCAGGGTCTTGGTTTTAAATGAGATTAATTTTGCATCTATATCAGGACACTATTATTGTCTGAGTCAGTTTAGTGTCCCAATGAAGTCTCTGCAAGTGACTGTAGGAATTAATAGGGAAGAAGAGAGAGTAGGTGAAGGCCACATGGCAAAGACACAGCTGAAATGAACTGGTAAAGCCTGTCTGGCGCACCAAACTCTGAGCATAGAGTAAATTTTCTTGGCTCTACGTGTACTTTTAACATCCTTGGAAAGCATGTCACCCAAGTATGGACTTGTCTCAACAGTATTTTAAATAAGGTCCATCATCAAATATTTCTAAGTTAGACTCACCTTGCAGTTTTAATACCTTTTCTGGACATATAAACACTGGGAAATTTGACAGAGCTAAACCTCCTCATGAAGAATTAAAAGTGACTTCCTTTTACTGCTAGTCCCATTTTATCTCTGTTATATGCATGGTTTTGTGCTTCAGTCCTGTCTTCTTGTGTGCAAACAAAGGCAAGTTTGCCGTGTTTTGCTTGGAAACGCTGCAGAGCTGATGTGTCCCTGGGAATAAGGGCTGGACCCTCATGGATAGCGCATCACACTGTGAGAGTGCCTCTGGCTGCAAAATTTTTATTGGTGCCAACGAACAAGACAGGAGTAATGAAGTCTGAATTCTGGACAATTTGTGTGACTGAAAGCCAGGCTAAAAATACCTTTCCTGCTCATCAACAGAAAAGAGTGGATCTCATAGAGGTCAGATAGGCAAGGTAGTCAATATGGACATTTTCACTGAAAAATCCCTTTTCAGAATCGAACTGTAAGTTCAAAGAAAGCAGGATGGGCTGGGCTCACAAGGGAGGATAAAATGCCATGTTTGCTGTAAAATTCACTGGGGCTGACAGCAATATGTTGCAGGAGACATCACAGGTGACTCACTGGTGAAGACTGTGTGGGGATGAAAATGGGACTGGGTAACTATAGGAGGAGAAGGGAGGAACAGTGGTGGGATCTTGGGCCAATTCCACCTGAAAAAATGCCCTTTTCTTTCCTACCAGAGCTCCTGATGGTTCATCAAAAGGCATGTTGAAGGGTGCTAAATCCAGAAAAAGCGGCAGTTGCGGGTTGCACATGTGCTGGTGATGCCCGGGCTGGGAGTGGTGGCCAGGGTGGGATCTGGCCATACCCCTCTGTTCTGGGGGCAGATGAAATGCTGAGCAGCCCTGGTGTAGCCAGCTGGAAACTTTTTACAGTGGGAAAGGGAGGAGGAAAAACTACCATTTTGGTCTAAACAAATGCTTTTTCAACCAAGTAATTTTGGAAATGGGCAGATGCATTATAAATCCCCACAATGCTAGTCCTCTGGAAAATAGTACAGAATATGCAATTTACAGTCAGAAAGTCAACAGCTTTTTCTTTTGGCTCACAGTCTTTCAACCCAGCATTTGTCTGCCCACAAGCCTCAGCATCAAATGAGATGTGCCCATGAGCAGGAGAGGACTTCATTGTATGTACCACGTTAGATGGCCATGCTCTGGTAAATCCTGCTCAGCTCTCCTGAGGGTGGGTCTCTAAAGTCACCATGGGCAACTCCAAACCTGCTCTGACTTGTGCTGACTGCTCATGGTGTCAGTGCCAACAGGGAAAGGTAGGGTGTGAGGTTGCCCTAAGCCATGCATCAAGTGTATGGAGCGTAGTGGTGATGGGAACCTGTCACTGAGGAGTCCCCCTGTGAGCCTCTCACTCCCAGGATGATTTAAGCAGACCATGGAATGATAGTAGTGCTTAGTTTGTCCCTGGGTCTGCAGGGATTCAGGTATTTCCTCCTGTCTTCGCTTCTGCAGGGAATCACAAAGGGGAGCATGTTCCCATGCCACAGAGTGATCCCAGGGAGACAACAGACCACTGGGGAGAGAATGTTAAAAATAAACTTAAAGAAAGACTGCAAATTAGAGTAAAGTCGAAGACAGGACTTTCAGAGAGCACAGTTTGTCAGGAAGACAGCTGCTTTTTATAGCACGCCTGGCATGGCTGATGGCAAAGACATTTGACGTTTAACTCTGACTGAGTGGCAGGTGGAGAGAAGGAAGGCAGAGATGCTGTAAGCATATCTCTTTGAAAGCGGAATGAGGAAGGGGCAGCATTTGGGGAAAGTTGCATAGCTTTGGCTGGACTCCTTGTCTGCTTCCTAATGTTTGAGGGGATGGATCTTGGCATTGCTCTCCCAGCCCTTTAAGGAGAGAAAAAAATAGGCCAAGAGCTCCAGGAAAATAAGTTTCTTTCCACAAGTGTCCGCTTGGGCTGTCAGAGCTGCCTGTGTCCAGGTCTCCTTCCCCAGTGAGCCAGAGCAGGATTTGCTCCTCAGGGAAGACAGGCACAGGGACAAGGGTGAAAGACCTCCAAGCTGGCAGTAGTCATGGCTGGGATCCACACCTTTCCTTCACCACTGATTTACTGTCTGGAGGAGAAACTGAGCGGCATAGGATGTGAATCATGACTGAGGTGGTCTTTCAGTTGCTCTTGGCTTAGGAGAACCCAGTCCTGACACAAGTGTTTGAGCAACTGGAAGTTTGTTGAAATGAAAAATGGGCTTCAGGGTCTTATTTTCTCTCTTTGCAAAATTTGAGTGCCAACATGGACCCTTCTCCCAGTTCTCAAGGTGCCTTTGAACATGCAAAGTGCTGAATATTACTCTTATTATTAGGAGTGGCTTATTCCCTACAAGACAGATTTTGTCTCATGTTTATAATGAGCCCGTGGCTTTTGATTTTCACCCCTGAGTTGTCCATAAACTGCACAGATCCCTGCTCAGGACCTAAAAAGGGGGCTAATAAGCAAAGTTGGTTTTCTTTACATGTTTGAATACTTTCACTGTGTTTTCAGCCCAGCTCTGATCCTGTGACTCCTGAGAAATAGTGGTCATTGTGCACAGGGGATCATCACAAAAGACTAGGAGTAATTCTATTACCAACTACTGCTTATCACATGGACCTATTGATATATTTGTTCCAGAGCCTCCTGAACTCCCTAATTTGATTTACTATTTTCATGAGGTCTTCCTTATCTCCAAATATGTTTTCTTATTTATTGTCCCAGATATATTTGGTTGATGGAGTTAAGTACCTTTGTAATTTACAGTCATCATTAATTTCATGACTGCTAATTTGTGTTTACACCTTCTGTCTAAGAAAGCAAAATACTTGATACAATAAATAAATTTCTCCTCAAGCATTTGTCAGGCTGTATTCGTTAGTGTGAGACTTTGTCTTTCAGTGCAAGGATAAACTATGGGACTCACTGCCACAGGACAGGAGAGGGGAGACAGTGTGAGCATGTGTGAGATACTTAATTAGGACTGATGGCATGAGGGATGCCCTTAGGCAAATCTTTTAACCTGCATATGGCTAAAGATCCTTGTTTGCAAGATGAAGACAGAAAATAAATTACACTGATCATTGGCTTTGGAAAAGACAGGCATTTCAGGAAAAAATAATGATTTGCTCAATTATTGTATTTTAATTAGGGAAAAATTATCTTGTACTTTAAATTTTTGTTTTTTTGAATTGAGACACTTTGATTTGTGGACCAGATCCAAAATGGTTGAGGAATGATTTTATTACAAACTCTATTTGACTAAGGTGCTATGGTATTTCATGGAAGCTGTGATTTGAATATTCATCAACTCCCGCAGGCAAAACTTCTCCCACAAGGTTTGTGGCATGCTTTTTCTTTTTCTCATCTATCTCAGATTCAAAGTGTTGAAAAATTCCTACTGCAGGCCAACTGTCTGGAGGCCTATGTGTAATTGTACTCTTGCTTCCAGCAGAGAGAAATCTGTGCATTTCTAGGAATGATGTGTTGATGTTAAGTTTATACCTCGTCACAGGCACAGTATGTATTTATTGGAAAATGCATCTACTTTCCCTATGCTTTTCTTTCCATCTGAGAAGTAGGAAAACTAACTCTGTACAGAAATTTCTGCATAATTTTCCGGGGTGAGGGTGCAGAAGTGGGATTTCAGTTTTACTATGGTTTTCCATCTAACATCTCATTTTACATTAATTCAGTCCACAAAATATTTTGAATGCAGTGCCACAGGGAAATTGGAGTTTACTGCTAAACCTTTCATAATACATCATGGTTTCTTTTCTTATTGAAGGAAGGTTGGACATTTGGGAAATCTCAGACAGTGGAGCGTTAGGGGAGATGTAGCCTTGCTGATAAGTCCGTCTTCCAGGTGAGAATGGCACTGCAGGCAACAAAATTCACCCCTGGGGCCTTCAGGACACTTCTTTAGCCAAAATAAGCCTTTTTTGTGATGGTAGCCTTTCGATTATAAAAGTAGTGAAAAAAATCTCTGTGGAAAAGAAGCTAGTGTTAATTACAAATTAGACCTCACTAAAACACCAAATTTCTAATACAAAGCTACTTCCAGAGAAAATAAAAACATGGCACTATTCACAGTAATAGCTTGCTTATAATTTTCTGTATTTTTATACGGTGAATGCCACAAAGGAGATGCTTTTCATTTTTTCATTGTTGTCTGACTCTAGGTCCTGCTATGAGAAATGATGATGATGATGATAATGATGATAATAATAATAATAATGATGATGATAATAATAATAATAATAATGATGATGATGATGATGATGATGATACTTTGCCTGAGATGTACCTGAGAGCAAACTTTACCCACAACAAGCAGACCGTAAAAGGAGATTTTAATTCTTCTTCTTCCTGCGTCCCCTGGGTCTAGTGGAGAGGGTGAGGGCGCCCTGTACATGCAACACCCAGGGAAGCTGTCTGGGTCATTTCATGCCAGAGATTTCTGGGACAGTAGATAACTTCAGGAGCATTGCAAGCAAAGCCCTCAAAGTGTTCCCTAAAATCCTGCAGCTTCTACCAGAAATTATTGGCTTGCCGCAGGAATTACCGCATGAAACCACACACTCGCTGTGATGCTAATGTAGGGACAGATGCTCCCAGTGGTTCCTTCCCAACTAAAGAATGAAAAATCCACTTAATACAGCCGTGCTTAGCCCAGTGTTTACTCATAATAAAACATCATTAGAGAGGCCTAGCCTTGCATTAACGTTGGCTTTGTTCTGATGAAATCTGGCTGCATGAAGAGTATCTCAAAGAGCTGCTCCATCAGAAACATCCACAATCCAGCTCTGCTTTACAGGCAGGGTCTTGACCATGCCTTGGGAGCACCAAAGTGACCTGGCCCCATAGACTCTAGGGTGATGAATACAATCACAACCTGCTGGGGAAACAACTTATTATTTACCTTTTTGCCCCACTGTGCAGAAAAGCCATCTGAGGGTTGCAGCCAGTGAGGAAATCTGGGGGCATTCCCTGCTCCAGGCCACGTGTCGGCTGTGGTGTGCACTTGTAACGTGGCTAAGATAGCTACCTGCGTGGTGACCCGGCCAGCCTGCCCCCGTGTGAGTCACAGGATTAGTTCAAGACAGCAGAAATTCATGGTTCCTACTTGAGCTGTTCTGACTTTGCTAGCCTTCAATTTTTTTACCACCCCCCTCCAAAACTTCTGTTGCTTTAGTTTTCCTCCCTCTTTGCATGCTTGCAAAACCTTTGCCATTATGATCTTTTATATTCATTGAGGTCTGTTTATATTTGTGTTAACTACTCATATAGTTTAGCTTAATAATAGTAATTAATAACCTAAGTGTAGAAATGCTCACACAGGACATGATCCAGCTTCTGTTGAAATGAATGGAACTCAGTGATTTAGGCAGGTCTTCCGAGAAAAAAGGGGGGAGCCTGAAATGCCCAAGTGCATTCATTAAAGATTATTTCAACTGGAAGGAGTCAAAGTAAATTTTGCAAATTGCACATCCAGCTTATTAGAGTGGGACAAAACGGTGTGCATACCTGCAGGGCGGAAAGCAAAAGCTATTTAGTGGAATCTATAACTAAATATGGGGAGGGATGAATGCGGAGAAACTGTATGGCAGATTTCGGCTGGGAGGAGCAAAAGAGAAAGCTTTAAGTAGTTCCACAAACTGAGGTCAAAAATTAAACCAATTTTAAAGAAATGGAATGCAGAAAAAGTGCATCTCAATTACTGTGTGTTCTGTTTTGTGTACTTTAAGTTTAATTTGCCTAAATTTTGGAGGTGCTGAGGAGCAGTGGCATCCACTGCTTTGAGCTCAAGCAGTTAATTTACTGATACCTGCAGCATTTTACAAAGTGACCATCTTCAGCTTTCTGTCCTCCTGAAGTGACTGGAAATGTGGCCAGTCTGGCCAAGATCACAGAGAGGTAGTAATAAATACTGTGAAGTTTATTTGAGTGTATGAACAGGAGATTCTCTGAGGCAATGAAAGGGCTGGACCCAGCACATCATGTAGCAGCTCCCATCACAAGGAACCCATTTTTGCAACCTCTTAAGGATAATGCTGGTATTTCTTGAGTTGTCTCCATTTTGCCCCTAGACCTTTTTCAGTAAACCTCTTAGCAGTTCTCATACCAACTGCTGCTGTCTCCCTGGCCATGAGATAATATCACCTAACATACTTCACTCAGCCAATATCATCACAGTTAAATCTTTAATAGCGAATGTTAAATATTTTATTTAATGGAGAACTTCCCTTCACCCCTGCCCAAGAATGATATTTCTCACTCCATGAAGAATGATTGCAAACATTTATGACAATAATTAATTTTCTGTTAATTATTTTCTATTTCTGTACAGTGTGTTCTTTTCATTCTAGCTCTCTAACAAATTTGGCGTTGAGACCCCTTCACCCTTTCCATCTACTCAAGTACAAGGTTCCATTCTTCATTAGCGCTATTTTAAAATCTGCAAAGAACTGTTTTCCAGATGTGGATATGCATAGACAGTAATTGCACTTCGTGATCACTTCCAGCTGCCCTAAATGCCTGCCAACAAATTCCCATAAGGAGTGCATGTTTTGTTCTGCAAATCAGGGAGAACATTGTAAAATGATAATGTGTTGCACACTGCAGTACCTGCAAGAGTTATGGACTTTATAACTGAACTAATTGGAATTAGGCTTTACTTTAAAGGTCAAGAAAGTGACAAAGAAATGCTATCTTTGTAAATTAATCTGCTGGGTTGTTTTTGAGAACTATTGAGTACCTGTTTGTTGGATAATGTTCATTTTTGTGAATTATATATTTGAGGACTCTGTAGATGCCTTGCAAACTTACATATCATGGGTATGGCAATCTCATGTTTTGAATTTGGATGTGTAATCAGACACCACGTATTCTTTTACCAAGTAAAACATTTGCCTCCTGGAACTCTTCTGGTGTGACCAGAACTTAAAGTTATGGATCACATGTTCTGCTGGTGTTAATGGCCTCAATTTCAGTGATATTGGTAGAGATATGTACACACTGCTAGAACTGAATTTGGTCCTGTATTTTTGTTATTTTAACAATGTGATTTTTAAATAGGTGTTTATATAGTTCCAGTGTGGTTTTCTCCCTTTTTACTTACACATCCTTATGATTCTTGGCTGAGACACAGTTTTATGCAAGAAGACCAGCAGAAGACATCACTTACAGCATCAAAGTGAGTAACAACATCTTAACCAGCATAGCAAGTGCTTTAGCAGTCTTCCAAAATAAAATAAAAAACCCCTGACATTAGCAGAAAAAAATTTAAAAATTTACCATGTAACGTCTTGCTCCATTACACACAAGCCTGTGGACCCAATAAACAATCCCTGCCAGGTCTTTGTATAGATTACTCTGCACTCTGCTGCAAAGCTTGACCATGGGAGATTAAAAATGTGTATTCACAAACCCAACCACGCTTACCACCTTAGAGTTGTGCCCCAAAGCTCAGCTTTCCTTTTGGCAGCTGAATTCAGAATTTGGCTTTTCTCCATAGCGATATCAAGTGTGGAGAACCAGAACACTACCAGGAGCCAGAGCAGAAGTACCCTAACCTGAAAACTCTGGTCAGGTAAGTCCATGTTTATATAAACTTCCTTTATATGCTGAAAGGAAGTTTGCACAGCTAACGGGCTTTGGGGTCTTTCCTGGGCAACTTGATGCACTTGAAACAGATGCCTCCTGAAGTGTATATGTACTGGTGCAGCATCAGCTTGGAGGAGTACTGAGTGCTTCCCTGTGTGTTCACCAAGCTACAGTGGGTCTATTTCATTGTTACCCCATTGCTGTGCAGGCGTGTATGTCTGTGATCATGAACAGGAAACGTATCTTTGCTTCCTAAGGGCATGGTATAGATGGGGTCCCGTGACTTCTTGTGGAGGAGCTCCTTATGTTTGAGGGAGGTAAACAGTCATTCTGGAGTCAGTTTTGTTGAATTTGCCAGTGATTTTCAGCCTTTTTTTTTTTTTTTTTTCTTAAATGACGGTGTGGATGACTGTCTTGCAAAATTAGGCTTCTCAAAACAGGGGTTTCATCCTTAGTGAGTTTTCTTTTGCCACCTCACTAGGTGTAGTTTCTGTATGCCCTACAGAACACGTTGAAACCTACTCCATTGCTAGGTCTACAGCGGTATGTCTCACAGAATCACAGAACCACTTAGGTTGGAATAGACCTTTAAGATCATTAGGTCTAACCTAACTGCCAAACGTAAGACTGCCAAAGCCACCACTAAACTGTGTCCCTAAGCACCGTGTCTACCTGTCTTTTAAATACCTCAAAGGATGGTGATTCTGTCAGTCCCCTGGGCAGCCTCTTCCCAATCTTGACGAGCCTTTGAGTGAAGAAATGTTTCCTAATATCTAATCCTAATATCCAATCATAAGTATATATCTCATAAGCTACTTTCCACAAACACATGAAAGCCTAACTACCAGTTTATTTAAGCCGCAGCTCTGTTCTAGAAAGTAACTCGCGAACAACTTTCTACACGCCAGGGTTGATGCCCACCATTAACAAGGAACCATGCAATGAGGTGGACATCATGGCCAAACCTCCCCTGTGCCTTTCCCAGGCATTTCAGCACTGTGTAGATGCTACCTGGTAGCCACCAACTGTGGTAGCCACCAACTGTGGTAGCTACCAAGCCATGTATTATTAACAGGGATTCTTGTGATAACGCAAGGAGCTTTCCATGTCATGTACATGTAATGTTTGTATAGGCTGCCCTCATGATCACTCCTCATGAATACATAGCTGGATACTTTGCTAGCTGAATGAATTGGCCTAGTAATACAATGTGATTATATAGCTGAAGTGTCAGAACTACAACTAGGAAAAATGGAGACAAAAATTAAGCTCCTAAATCCCCATTTATTTCCCCAACAGAAGCTGGTCAGCTTTGTAAATCTGGTGGGTATATAGCATACCCTATCCATGCAGGAGTTACTGGGTGTAAGACATTTGAAAATCATGTCCAAGTAGGACCCTATATCTGCAATATCTTCTTTGAAGCCTTGATTTGTTTGTGCATTGGAAGAGTGTTCTTGTACAAACAGAGAAGTGATTTTCATTCTATTATTAAGGTTTCACATTTGGTAAATGAAAAATCAGCCTCTTGTTAGCATGTAATATATGGATTATAATGAAAAGCTTTAGGGAAATAGATTAATAGGACACTTTTTGCTTGTGTGATGATGCTCCCTCTGGATGGGTTTGTGTGTGTATATTTGTGTAAGAAGTGCATAAATGTTTAGTGACTCGATAGAAAGGACTTTGTCCCTATTCCTTTTGAACTTTAGGACATTGACTGTGATACTCGTAGCCCCCTGCTCTGTTCTTCCTCATGGGAGCAGACCATGTTCAAATGCACAAGTGCCAACGGCGTGGCGTTACATTGTCTAATGAGAGCAGAAGAGAATGTAATCAAGAGTTTTTCACAAATGCCTGTCTTTGCAAGGGATATTTGTGTGGAGTATTTCAGACTGATGCAAACTCACACCGCTGGTGAGTTGAGCTGGCAGGACATGAGCCATAAACTTCTAAGGCTGATGAGGCTGTTCAAGCCCTTTGTTGACTTTGGTCTCTTTTTGTGAGTGCAAGATGGTCATACTGGTTGAGGGGAGGATGTTGTTTGCAGCAGGGAAATTGAGGCAGAGTGAGACTAATAGCAGACTGCTGTATATTACCTTAACCTCCTACAATCTTCTTCTGAGTGTTGTGTTGTAAAATTCCCTATTAACACTTCTGCCTGTATTTTATGAACAGACATTTATTCCAATTTGGTCTACACATTTTGATTAACTCTATAGAAGGATATTTATATATTTTTTTTAGACTACTTAGCATTCCAGGTGCCACACTGAGAGAACCTAAGGGAATTTATCTAGCTTAACTGAAGGGTAGAGGTCTCTGAGCTGTTCATCTTTGGTTCATTTTGGCCCATAGTCAATGGAGAAAGAGGAGTTCTGAATAATCAGATTTAAGATTAGAGGACTTGTCCTTTGGAGTGCGTAGGGTGACCAGCCAGGGTGACTTTTATATTTGAGACCTGTAAAGTTGAGCACCTACATACCAAGCTGAGTTTCATAGATAGGAAAGAGAGTGGATTTGCCCAGAAATTTCTTCAGGACACCAAGGATTAGTGCCTAGGAGTAGGAAGCGTGAGTACCTCCGGTTTGACGGTGCTGATGTTAAAGTGGCTGCTCCAGATATTAAATCATTGCCTAGTGCAGCATCTCTGACAACTTCAGCAAGCATTGATCATGGCTGGATGCCTGATGTGAAGCCCAGTGCGATGAACTTTCATTTGACTTCCTGTTAGGTTGTTGGATTTTATGGTGAGCCCTGTTACATATATAATAGCCTGTCTGCGTGTGACATTGTCAGCATGATAATGCAACTGCAGCAGTCTTTTCTCACCGTAGGTGGAAGTCACTGGCCAGAGCAGCCCTGTAGGCAGCACTTGCCACTTTCTAGACAAAAGAAAATGCTTTTCTTACCATGGCATTTGTCTTGGTAGGTGGGAAAGCACTTGTAGCTGGGCATAGGAAGAGAAATAATAATCTTTTGTTATAAAACTTTGTTATATCTATGCCTGTATGTGCTCCGTGGCAAAAATTCACCAACAACATTAATTTATTGTGCCTTCATGAACAATCCTTCATTCACAACCCACCCACACCCAGACATTCACACATGACCAAGGTTCATAACTAAAGATACCCGCTGACGCACAATTCATCAACAGCTCCTTTCAGCAGTGAGCCTTTCTGATGACAGATTTTTTTACTCTGCTCTCCAGCTGACCCAGTACCTCTGCTAACCCGGTGTCTAGCCTAGAATCTCTTGGTTTTCTACTCTTCCTTCTGTTTAAACATATCTATTTCTTGAAGTTAAGGCTTATTGAAATTTCAGAAGGAAAGAGTTTTTGCCAAAAAATACAGTTTTGTCAAACTTAATTTTTAGCAAGAGAATGTCAGCTGTACATGCATGCACAGACAAAACTTTGCCGGTGAGAAATTCAAAAGGAAAAAATTGTTTTGAATGATCATTTCAAAACAAGACGAAATATCATGTTATGGTACAAACTAAACTGTCATTTTTTTTTATTATTTTCATTAAAAATTCCCCACATTTAAAAAGAAAACATCATTTTGTTTTGAAACACCAATCTGAGATAATTTTCTTTTTGGATTTTCTTGAAAACTGCTTAAGCAAGTGAATTTTTTTAAAGCTACATCCAGGATTTTTCTGTTTTAAATGCCACTTTTTTTTTTTTTTTTTTACGGGAAAAAAAATGCTTCTTGAGTGCTCTACTTCCAGTTTTTAGACTTAGTCTCAGGATCTGCTGTACAGTACTTGTATAAAGCTGCTCTTGTCTATAGAGGATTTCCCAATATCTTCTACTCAATTAATGTAACTAATGACTATAAACAGATTATTTGATTTTACAGTCACCTAAAAATGGCAAGTTAAATGATTTTGTTCCAGTTATGCAGAAGACTGACACAGAAAAAGCCATCAAGTCTTTGTGCCCCTTGGCCACAAGAGATGGAGATTTATTACCTGCTCAAGCACTCTTCATTTTTGCAAAGTGCAAGGAGGTTTATCTGAGTGGAAGGGCCATTTTCAATATCTCGTCCTTATAAGGACACTGCACCATCCTAGTAATTCTTCTGCTGCCTTTTTGCACGCCCCCACCTGCTTTTCTGATTGTATTCCCAGCACTGCTCACTCCAGCACGATTGTATGAGCCTCACCAGCCTGCAGGACCTCACCACTCTCGCTGCCGCCATCCTTTTCAACTTGCACGCTTCTTTAGAAAACAACTGTTACCCTTTGTCATTAGCCTGAGAGCCCTATGAGGCTGTTGGCTTTAAATGGGAGTTTAGACAATAGTTACATGGTCTTTCATGAGAAAACAAACCTCCAGTCCTAGGTAGAAAAACAGCAAGACTCTTGTGTTCTCTTGACCTTTCTCCCAAAATAATCAATATCCATAGGCTGTCAAGCCTATTAAACTCTGTGCCAGTAGAGAGGTTGTTTCATATATCCAACCCTCTTTTTCTGTCTGGAAAACCAAAAACTGAAGAGACCTAGGGATCCCTTCAGTAAATTCCTGCAAGTTGCTGTATTGCAACAGTCTTCCACAGCAAGGTATGTGAGGCTAATGCACAAAATAATAGCTCTCTAGCCATGATGAGAATCATAAAGAAAGCACTTACCACTCTTAAGCCAAAATCAATAGTAATTTTTTTTTCCTTAGCTCAAAAGGACAAAACTATTTGTTTTGCCATCACACCAGCAGGCCATTCCTTGAGATGAGCTGCTTCTATCAAAGGCAGCAGCGCCTGCAGAAACAGAATTAACTTAACTTCACTAACCTCTAATCATAGAAGGATTAAGTAACTCTATCTGTTTAAAGTGGATAAACAGTTTCAACTGCCTACCATGGTAAGTGGGTCTGTTTTAAATTTAGAAACCTTTCATAGCCTTGGGTAGTGTCTTTCATGTGACCTTGACAGCAGCAAAGTCTGTCTTGAAGACCTTGCCCAAGTTTTGATTCTTCCTCATGGGATGATACTGTTATTGCTGTATTATATAAATATATCCAATATAAATTGGATATATTTACCAAGTCCTGTGTCTCTACTAATGTAAAAAACTATAAAGTCAGCTAGACCCTACGTTTGACTATTACTCCCTCTTCTCATGCACACAGGTGCCTTCCTGTGTCATTGCCAGGGTTTTCTCTAGGACATCATTTCAGCTGTGACTGTTGCAAGTCCAGTGGTTACACGAGTCAGAATCACTGTTTGAGGCTCCAGCACAAATCTGCAGAATAGTTTTTGTGGGTGGGATGGAGGTGGAAAGAAAAGGATGGTGGAGATGGGTGGCATGTTAGAAATGAGGTTGGGGAGCAGCATGGAAGACACGGCTGGAAGCTGGTTTTGATGAAGTGAAGCCTTAATGGGCTACCTTATCCAAGCAAGGGCAGCATACTTTTTTTTCACGAGCACAAAGAACGTTACAGAGTCTGTTGGTTTCACCTGAAATGGGTGCTGTTCAACCCTCCCACTATCATGTTTTACTGGGGTGTCTGTATATTTATTCATTCTGACTCCCTGATCCTCTTTTTCTTTCTTTCTTTGCTCTCACTTAACACTCCTTTGATTTCTTGTCTGTTCCCCAAACCTCTGTTCCTATTGCAACAAGAATCTCCCTCTGCACAGCTCACGCCAACAGAATATTTTTCATATCTCCTCAAATCCTCTCTTTCCCATGCCTCCTTAAGAAATGTTTAATTATCCTGAATATATGGCTAATATAACAGGTTCCAGTATTTGGGGTGTTGTGCAAATGTGTCTAAGAAACGGCCTTTGCTGAGGACTTTACAATGCAAAAAAATAAGATAAATAAAGGATAAGAGGAAGCAATGTTATTACATTCCTGGTTGAGATAAGCAGCTAAGATACTTCCTGATTCAGGAAGCAGCTTATATCTCAGGAAGTGGGTGAATACTTGTTTAAGTTCTGTTAGAGTCTGTGGACCCTGAACACATGTGTAAAACTTATTTAACTGCTTCCTAGACCAATAGCTAAGTGAATTATCTCAGGTAAAACAAGGGGTACATGGTTGACTCAGGAACTCAGTCCATATTTCCAGTGACCTTGTCAAGTTTCTCCAAGACCACTTCTGGTTTATCTTTTTTCTTCCCCTTGCTTGTATTTTAACCAACTCATTAAATTATTACCTCTATGTATAAAAACACCCTTGAACATTTCTGTGTTATTCTTGCTATTTTCATTTTTAAAAAGTACAGTATTTTGTGATTAAAAAGAAAGGAAAAATTGAAGTAAAAAATAACATCTGTAATCATGAAATTGAGTGGATTTTCATAGTCAAAAATTTTATGACTCAGACAATGCGTTTCAGTTTAAAAATATAAATTATAATCCCACGAGGGACCATTTTTACAGTGCAAAACTACTCTTTGACACTGCTGTGGATTTTTATTAAGGAGTTTATAAAAGAAAATTTTAAATAAATACAGCTGGTGCATGCTACAAGTAGAATAGGACTGTAGATAACAAAATTACTCAGATAATCTCAAAGGTCCCTTGTAGACAGAGTTTGTAATAATGATAATAGGGGTATTGCACAGGATTATCAAAACCAAATTGTGACTAGGGCCAGGAAAAAAGCTGTGGGACGTAGTCTAAAGTTTTCAAAGGTCAGTAAAACATGCAGATGACACCAAGCTGAGTGCTGCAGTTGACTTGCCTGGGGGACAGTATGCCATCCAGAGGGACCTGGACAAGCCTGAAAAGTGGGTCCCTATGAACATCATGAGGTTCAACAAGACCAAGTGCAGGGTCCTGCACCTGGGTCAGGACAACCCCCAGGATCAGTACAGGCTGGGGGATGAATGGATTGAGAGCAGCCCTGCTGAGAAGGACTTGGGGGTACTGGCAGATGAAAAACTAGTCATGAGCCGACAGTGTGTGCTGGCAGCCCAGAAAGCCAACTGCATCCAGGGCTGCATCCCCAGCAGCGTGGCCAGCAGGGTGAGAGAGGGGATTCTGCCCCTCTGCTCCGTCCTGGGGAGATCCCGCCTGGAGTAATGCATCCAGCTCTGGAGCCCTCAGCCCAAGAAGGACATGGACCTGTTGGAGGGAGTCCAGAGGAGGGCCATAAAAGTGATCAGAGGACTGGAGCCCCTCTCCTATGAGGACAGGCTGAGAGAGTTGGGATTGTTCAGCCTGGAGAAGAGAAGGCTCCGGGCACACCTTGTTGCAGCCTTTCCATTCTTAAACAGGGTTTATAAGAAAGATAGGGAAAAACTTTTTGCAAAGGCTTGTTGCGATAGGACAAGGGGTAATGATTTTAAACTAGAAGACAGTAAATTCAAAATGATATAAGGAAGAAATTTTTGATGAGAGTGGTGAAGCACTGTCCCAGGTTTCCCAGAGAGGTGGGAGATGCCCCATCCCTGGAAACACTCCAGGCCACGCTGGACAGGGCTCTGAGCAGCCTGTTCTAGTTGAAGATGTCCTGCTTGTCCCTGCTTGTCCCTGCTTGTGGCAGGGGAGGTTGTGCTAGATGGCCTTTACAGGTGCCTTCCCACAAAAACAGTTCTGTGATTTTATGATTCTATTGACATTACGTGCCAGGATTTACTACAAGCTGATGTTAATGAATGTACAATGTTGTGTATTGTGTGTTGCAAATAAGGTTCAAACTTGTACTTGAGGGCTATGCAGCATGTTTTTAACTCTTTTTTTTGTTGTTGTCAGTGATTATTGGTGCTATGATGCTTGCTTTCTGCAGAAAAAAATAGTCTTCCAAAACATGTAAAACCCTAGAAACACTGAAACTAGAACATGCTTTCATGATGTTTTTTC
Organism: Chionis minor; assembly: GCA_013398295.1. Lineage (NCBI taxonomy): Eukaryota > Metazoa > Chordata > Aves > Charadriiformes > Chionidae > Chionis > Chionis minor. The sequence goes on from VZSF01002169.1 coordinate 187,225, forward strand.
TGTTTTGTTATACTCTTATTTTCCTCTATCATTTACTATTTCACACTGTAGCTTGGCCAGAGACTACCCTGATACAGTTTTCACAATGAAGAGACCAAAAAGGAATGGGAGACATATACATGAAACAGGTACCCTGGCCTTTCCAAGATAATGAGAACAAGACAAAACAAAACTCCCTGTTATAGCTTGCCTTTTTGACTGCAACATTTTTGGGTTTCTCATTTTCCTGAAAAGTCCATATTTTCTACAAAAGCAGTACAATAAGACACTGCATCTCCTTGGACATCCCTGTCTGAATTAGCCCTGTACCTCAAATTTTTGGCTGCTCTGAGATTAATTTGTGTCCAAACCAGTTCTTTTGCCATCACCTTTTCAGCCCTACTAGCTAAATTATTATTCCCTCTTGCAAGTGGAACATTCATGACTGTCTTTTTGTCTTTATTTCATTGTTAGTTTAATAGGATCCCCCCCCCCCCCCTTTTTTTTAATGAGTAAATGTACCAACTATTCCAGAAAATTACAGAGAATATTACAGTGGAATAAAATGCTGGACTCATTACTGAGTTTCTCACACCTTATTCTCAAACTCATGCTCCTGGTGAACAGAAACAATAGCTTGGGAAAAGCTGTGTGTCAAGATAAGAATGTCCATTTAAAGTTTGAATTCCAGACACTAAATTGTTAGAGTTTCTCAGGAACCACATGAAGACTTCCACGTGTAGAAATAATGGAGGTAACAAATAAGACAACAGCAAAAGCCAGCATATAAAGTGTTTATAATCTCCCCTAAAAGCATAAGAAAGGCAAAATCCACATAATTATTTTTGAAGGCGCACTTTCTCAGTGTTACTGTCTCATGTCATAGTTTTGCCCTTCCCTAGTGCCTGTAATGGAAAGATCTGAAAGCATTTTCCTGACAGTAATCCTAGACCACCTGTTTGCAGAGATACAATCATGCCCAAGACACAGCTCATGTGTCTCTATCCTGAGTTAGGTAAGGCTTATTTCCCATCCTGCCCCTATAGATCAGCTGAGTTTGGGGGTGGCGTGGACTCTCCAGCACTAAAGACTACCCGTTGTGTGAAATGCTCCCCAGAATTCAGTGATTTGAAGAATAAGTCTTCCTTATTTTTTACCCCAAGCCCTTTTGCCAGAGGGGTGCAAGTCAGGAGGAGAGCCCAGGAGCCAGTTCTCTGTTACCTTGTGTGACCCCACACCACGTGTGTGCTTCCTCATCCAATATACTGTCAACATCAGTGCATTTGAAATAGGAGGTCTCTGTAATATGTTTCTCTGAGATACAGCTGCAAGTGGAGTCCACGTACCACAGAAATAATCACCCATTAAGCATCCACATCAACCCACAGTACAGCGAGTCCTCCCACACCAGCGAAACAATGGGATGCCCTTGCCCGAAGGTTCAATGTTCACACTCTACAGATAAATTATTTATTACTATGCTCCTATCCCCCACCCTGTGCCATCTTATTGTGTTTCATACCGTGCTCGCCACAAACTGTACAAGGGTTTCAAAGCGCATGTGTGTATGTGTGTGTGAAGACTGAGAGGAGCGCTGAATTTTCTAATACTAAAGGGCCTATTTCATGTTATTTATGACCTCACTAGTGTTGAAACAGAGATCTATAAATCGTAAACATAGGCGCACTAATTCTAGCAACAGCAAGTTTTAGTCACATGTAATTAAAACATCCCAAAGTCTTTCAGCTGTAATGTATTTCCAAATGACACCACTGGGACGGGGGAAGTGGGAAGTGGAGGAATCAGCAGTATTTCAAAGCCATGGCCATTGTTAGCTTTTGGGGCTCTGTACAGCACTGGTAGTGCTGCCAAGTCTGCAGGTTTCTTGACGTTGTTTTCTATTGCATATTTTAACAGGAGTGTCATTGATTTCCAGGAACAGCAGGGACATTTGCTTTGCTAGGGTGCCATCATGAACTTCAGGAGATGGATCTGATGTCCGTGCTGGACAATAATACATGCAAACTCTGTGATGACATCTGTGCCGTGGATTAAATACATTAGAGAGGAGAAAATACTCATTTTCTCTTACTTTTATCCCCAGAAGTGAGGTAAAATTGAGGATGAGTCTTCTACGAGGTTTGAGAAAGTATGGGGTCTTTTGCTTTTATTGTGATCTCGTGTAGGAACTTAGGATTAGCTGTTTTCTTATAGTCGGGGGAACAGGGAAAAGGTGATGGAATGTGAAGACAGCACATTTTCAAATGCATCTAAGGGATTTGTTGTCCCTAGCTCAGGATTAACCTGTGAAAGTCAAGCTGCCATTGCCAGTAGGTTGGAAAGACCCACCAAAGCACACAACATCAGAAATCTGTAGCTCATGGCCATCAGAAATCAGAAAAAAATCGAAGACAAGAGTGGCAGTGATGTGTGATTGTACACAATATGTTATTTTCCCTATCGAGCGTGCAGCAGAGATTTGAGATTTATGTGTGTGCTGGGAACATTCGCAGCTGGGTGGAAGGGGATACTCTTGATTTGGACACTAACCCTGTGGATTTAAAGCCATTGTGCAGCCCAGGCCAGCCTGGGTGAGGATCTGGAATATTTTCTCTCTTGGAAAGGATGCTAACCTTCCATGTTGCAGGGCACATGCCAGCCCACAACTACCTGGTACTGGAAAACCTCCCCTGTGGGCAGCCAAGTCCATTATAGCCTGTTGCAGTTCCTTTGAAGTGCCAGTTAACAACTGCTTTCAGAAACCAAGGGCTGGCTCGATGGACCATTAGATTGATCCGGTGTGACAACTGCTAAACTCCTTTCCAGCCTGGGTCCTCAGGCAAGCGATGGTGCTGGCTGTAGATCACAGCTAAGCCACGCTGCTCCTGGCAAAACCTCGGAGCCAGCTCTGGACCGGCAACAGCACTGGCTTATTTGCAGCTGGGAGCTCCTGCTGGGAATGGCATCGGGTGCAGGTGAACAGGACCACAAGTCCGGCCCTGTGCAGACCCTACCCTTGCCAATTTACCTGTCGTGTTGTTTTCTGAGGGATGAGTTGCTCGGTTTGTATCAAACTTCCTGCTATTGTCTAATTTTAGTGAGCTTAGCAGAGGGAATAAGTTAAGGAAACAAAATATTAATAATTACAGGCAGGATGAAGGGAAAGCATGACTTTCATGGGCAAAGTCCCAGGCTTGCAGATTTCCATGCTGACTTGTTTTCTACTCTCCTTCTTTTTCATGATTGTGTACTTTTCCTCAACCAGTCCCAGTCTTTCTTATCAGCAGGTAATGAGCAGTGGCTGACATATTTTGCAGGAAATTATCTCTTTAAGGAGGTTAAAGTAAATGCAGAGCTAATCACCATGTAGCTACTCTGAATTGATTCTCTGAATTCAACTTTGGTGGTGGAAAGGCAAAGCATTTATGTGGCAGGTGCTATCGTGCTCTATAAAGACTATCTTGAAGCACAGGCCAATGGTCCATCCAGGGCTTTGGAGGCCAGACAGGATCTTCTGTGTCAGGAGATGCTGCTGGGGAAAATGGAGCCAGGCTGCTCTGTTGAGGAGAGCATCCCATAGTGTGAGCTGAGGGGCAGGGAGTGTATAAACGGGACGGTGTTTTGGGTCAGGTGAGAGGGACATAAAGCAGAGTTAGCACCCCAGTAGCACCAGACAAGGGAGGAAAAGAGATAGCACAGAGAGAACCTTGGACATTCTTGTGTTTTTCAGACAAATTTGAGCATTTTGATCAAAATTCAGATATTTGAGGAGAAAGGAGGTCTTATTATTTACAGTAATGAGAAGAGGCATCATTTGAGTTGGGCCAAGGAGCCTTACCAGTGTTGGCAGAGGTGGAAAGAGCCTTTTACACAGTCGTGTTTTTATACCCTTGTCACTAATGATGTTACACAGGCTTCTTTGCCTCTAAATCCTCTCAGAAAAAATTTGTAGAGACACACAAATTGAGATGTCTGGGTGACATTGCACAAGAAAGAGCAGAGACAAGAAGAAGATGATCTAAGTTCCTGAACTCAGCAGCTGTGGCTTGGATGGAGGCAAATATTCAGGGAAGACCTATTGGGGTAGAGCATTTTCCTGAATTCCTACAGAACTGAAAATTTCCTGAAGCGTATCTGGTATTGCAGTTCCATTTGCTTCGGCTGGGCTGAATGAATATATCGGTGTGTTTCAGCTGTGTTATGTTTCCACTGGATACAATGTCCTGAGCTCCAATTTCTACCTCCAGTAAGGGAACAATGCTTTTTTCTGTGTATGAGGTCTCTGAGTTTGCTATCTATCACAAATTCATCTGGAAATTTTGGGGTCATCCTTTCTTAGATCGTTAACATCAGGAGATAAAACACAGCTCCTTTTAGACTTCAATTTCCTTTGGCTCTCCATGTATTCAAGTGTCTGCTTACAGAAATACTGTCAAGGTCTTCTTAGTAGTCAGCATTTTATGCTTTGGTGTTAATACTTGTGAAGCATCACAGTTACATTTCTCACTTCAAAACCCATTGACATATAGCGCCAGCTCACAAAAACTGCTAAGAGCTATTTGAGATCCAAAGAGGATTTCTGCGGCCTCAGTTTAGCCATGTAAAATGTATATGTTTTAACGTTCACTAAATGTCTTGGCTTCTTTTACAGGTAACAGAGAAGCATCTTCTGGTTAATGGTATTATTCATCTTGGACAACTATCCCACATGCTCTGCTTGGTTCTCTGGACAGTCTTTCTCTGCAGCTACTACAAGAAGACCTCAAGTAGTTTAGATTAACCTCCAGCTCCTACATGGTTAAAAATAGGGTGGCATTAAAAAGTTGTGGAAATATTTCTGTTCCATTTGCAAGGTACAGTGGACAATCAGACCACAATTATTGTTCTATACGCTGGAACATTTTTAACATCAGTTCAACTTTCAAGATTCTCTAACTAAAATTTTCATTGTTAAGTTATAGACTTTTCTCAGGGAAGGAAATGAGAACCTTACTTGCTTCTTGACTTCCAACTTTGCCAGAAGGTAAAAAAATTGTTTCATAAGAAATGTAAAGTTTCAGAAATTCTTAGGAAGCCTACATTAGAATAAATTGGACAGATTTCCAAATTTGTCATAACAAATCCTTAGCCCTGACATCTGGGAAATTTGTGTTCAAGTCCATGTGGTAGTTCAGGTAGACTTTTTCCCAATTAGAAGTGTTGGTGCTGAAGGTTTCATTCAGCAGATCCATCTTCCACACACACACACAAGCACCAAAAAACCAAACCCAACCAACCAACCAAATAAATGCCAGACCCCCACCCCCCAAACCCAAATGCTTTAGTGAAAAAATAATCACTAACTCCATTTCGTTCATAGAACTTCATCTGCTTTTCAGGATAACTTTTGAAGATTTGGAATCTGATCTTTCCTGTTCTGCAGAAGGGAATTGAGACCCTGATTCCCAGAACTGTTTGCCCACAAAATTTGCCAAATTTTGCCACAGAACAAGAGGGGGAGCAGGAGGGAGGAGACACAGAGGTAGAATTCAGTTTTGAGCCTAAACCTGTCGTTATCGTTTATGACATATTTAAGATCTGTAGTCTTGAATCTAGCTGCCTATAATTTGGATACAGAATTAATATTGGTGTTAAGCGAACCTTTTTTCACACACCTCTAGTGAATTGCTGATTATAAGATTTCACTTGTTTTTCTTTGTTGAAAAAATGTGTGCCCTACACCAGGATGCGTTGTTGCTGGAGATGTGCTGGTGGGGATGCCTCAGCGCTCCATGTCTCAGTGTCCTTGCTGTAAGGCCTGGAACTTAGGGTGGTAGATCTCTGCTGCTGAGTGCTTGGTTTCCCCCCTTCTTGTGCTTCATCACTCGATATTTTTAGTTGCTAAATGTTGCAGAGACAGCTTTTTCAATTAGAAAAGTGACAAGCTCTGCAAAATGAATTCCAGAACTTGGAGAACATCAGCATCAGTCTCCAGTACTTGCTCACTGACTTTGCAGGATGGGCTTCTTTTTCCTCAGCTGAATGCTGTGACCTATTTGTCTCCAAAAGAAATAAACAAAACAAAACACCAACCAACAACATTCCCATCTAATGATGTTTAGGAAAAGGCATGTGTCCAAATCGACTCCTGTGTCCTAAGCAGACCGGCATCAGTGGACTTGAATCTCAGTTGGGGTGTGGTGGTAGGACACTTAATAGACTTTGCTATGGATACAGAGTTTTTATTGAAGGCTGCCAATGCATTTATAATCTGGTGTGTGCTTAGGAGTGTCTGGGTATGATGCACGCCTATCACTTTCGACAAAACCCTGTGTGCCTTATGCAAGCTTATTTAATGTCTAGGAATCAGACAGACCATCAGTTTTGGTCCTTCTTTAACATTAAACAAAATGGCCAGTATTGGCCTTAATTAAAGGAATCAGTGCAAGCAATGCCTAAAGGTTAGCCCTGATAAATGAAATCTGAGGTGCAAATAAATGGCTTCACTTCCATGTACTGCTTTAAGTGATAATGAAAAGTGCTTTGAAAATTTAAGTTATTTAGATTTCTGCTTAATATGGAGTTATATTTTATTAAGGTTTTCTCCTTAGAATGTGCATGATCTTACAGAGTCCCAGGCAAATCAAAGCAGTGGCAAATCAGAATTGTAATACTTGGGCTACTACTTATTATTTATGTTATAGTGGGTTTAACAATATCCAGCCATTTACCCAAGAAAAGGTTAAAAATGCCTGTACTGGAGGAGTCACCCGGTAGTTTAATAGTCAACCTGTTTTACTCTCTAAGTCACTTGATCAGAAACTGAAATTAGACAAATTTTGATTAGGAATTAAAAATGATCAAATTTTTTTAACCATGAACTCAGGAACACCTTATGTGAAGCTACAGTGGATTTTCCATCCCAAAAAATACTGATTTAGTTGGAGACTTTATAATTCAAATGGAATTTGCAGTGCTGTTAGTACAAAGGAAGTGAAACTAGATGATCATAACGCTCCTCTCTAAGCGCAGGCTCTATATTTATTGCTTTTTACTGATAATGAGAATGATACTGTCTAGCTGCAGCATTGGAAGAGCTATGGGAACGTGGGCCTGGAGGAGGCACAGGCTGAGAACCAAACACCACAGAGCAATTATTACTTAGGAAGGTGACACAATTAATAGTCAAAAAACTAAGCTAATAATTCCAAAAGTATGTATGTGTTTTGGGCATCTTTTAGCAAGGTGGAGAAAAGAGAGCCTTTTAGACCCCCCGTCAAGACCAGGATGTTCTGCTGCCTTTGCCCAATATCCACCAAGTCCACCATGTTTCTCTTAGTTATGGGGTTTGCTTGCAGCAATGTGTTGTCTTTAAGACATCCATTTTGAAACACTAGAAGGAGATGGATTCAGGGGCCATGGGCACTGCCCTGATGGGCTGCTTGTTGACTCTTGCTCAGCTGCCTCTGAAAGTTAGCAAATTTCATGCTGCAGAAAGTTCTGGACTTCAGACTGGGGCAGCATGGGTAGATGTTCCAAGAGAAACAGTTGGGATTTAGTGCCAGGCAAAGGAAAAACAACAGACTGAGCTCAACTCATTTCAATTCAACTCAACTCAACTCAACTCAACTCAACTCAACTCAACTCAACTCAACTCATAAACTTCACTCAACACCCCCATGAAACAAAAACATTGAGCTCCGTATTTCCCGAAATAGGAGGCTCTGATACAGATGCTGATGTGGTAGTTGTAGCTGGAACTCAGGATGTTTTGAAAACTCACTACACAAAATTGTTTTAAAAAAGTGAACAGGTGCCCTGGGGAACAGTGCACACTGCTGATGACTTATCAGGCTCTGTGAAGCAATTTGGAATTACTTTCCCCAGGCTAATTCCCAGAACTGACAGATTTTCCAAATAATTCCTGACGCTACAAGAAATCAGTGATAAGACAAAGGTCTGTCAGCAGGGAACAAGCAAACAGAGACAAGCGTCCCTCTTGATAGACTTCCTTGGAAAGGAAAACTCTTGTTATTTAGCAATAAACCCATGATGCTAGAAGGGTCTTTGTAGCTATTTCATATCTGAGATCTTCTGAGTGGGCAAACTTTGGGAGTTTTAACTTCTCTCAAAAAGGAATGCTTTGGTCTATTGTCTGTCCAGCATGCCCTCACCAATGTTCCTGTGACGGGATCATCTGAGCTAGGAAACTGCTCCCCCTCTGCAATCTAAAGTGAGGTTGTAGTGCCCTTAGGACAGAGAATAGAACAGAATGAGTTTTAATGAGTACTAAGAGTACTCATTATTGAGATAAATACACCTTGGCACATCCTGTGAGCCTCTCCGTCTCTTTCCCAGACAAAGAAAAACAGGCTGAGCTGCCAAAGTCTTGGCTTTAACTCAACAGTCAGGAGAGGGACCAGACCTCAGTGGTCTTGGTGCACAGCAGTGCTGCTCAGGCACCGATGTCCTTCTTGCCTCCTGTGCAATGTTTCTGTTTTGAAATACTACTGGAATAGATGTGCATAATTATGGGGTAAAATTTAGCTGGTTGGACAATTCCTATATGTTTTCTGATATACATCTGATGAATGTATGTCTGTTGACTCCTGCCTTGGATGGGAGCCTTTCACAGGAGCTGTGTGCTCCTCTGCTGTGTCACTGTCACAGGTCCTGCTCAGACCTGCCACAGACCTGGATCTGTGATGAGGAGGAGTCAGCTAGAAACTTAAGCTCCCCAAATCAATAGATGGACAATGAGCTAATTAAGAAAAAACTCTTTTGACTATGCCTTGGGGTGGCACTTGACACAGCTCTACAAGAGTCCGGGATTTTATCTGAGTAAAGAAGTTCTTGTTTCTGAGCACCAAAGCTACCCAACTCTCTCTCATTCCAGGTGAAATAATGGCAATGCCTGGATTAGGTTAAGGGAAACTTTTTAGCAATAGATGGTGATGATAACATATCTCAGTTTTCAGTGAGGAGACTCCAGATTTTCATTGCCTCACTCCCCAGAGAAGGCTGGCTGTTCTTCAGGGCTCTGCAATTCAAATATGTCTTTGCCTGGTTGGAAGACGTCCCCTCTCACAACCTGACATAACCACACAAGAGCCATGCTAGAGAAAAAACCTAATTCTTCAGGGGTCATAAATTGGGCTAAAGTTTGAGTAAGTCCACAAAACATGCCAAGTAACACTAATAAAGGGAGACTTCTATTGCATCTTTCATCAGAGCAGCCTGATTTTCAGCAAAAAGGACACAAATATCTTCTGAAAATTGGGTGCCATTTAAATGTTTCAGGTTGATCAGACAAGAAAGGAGACCATCAACCATCATTAGAAGGCTTGGAGTCTGAAACCATGGCTCATGCAACCATAAGCAAGCAGAAAGAGCTATCCCTTTTTTTCCTCTCAACACTGACCTTGAATTAAAGGATTAGATTTTTTATGTTCTGGAAACACCAGTGTCATGCTCTCACCAAGAGAAATAATCTCAATGGTTAGGTAAGTATCAACACAAGGCAACCCATAGTAAACTTAAATAAAGTTTATTGTACAAAATACTTGCTAGATTTAGTTCTTACATCTTGATGAATGTGAATTAAACCCCTTGAGATATAAGGATCCCTAAGTTAAACCTGAATGAACACAAGTTTTTCTTTGACTCCATGGGACAACATTTGACAACATTACCAAGAGAAGAACTTGACCTTGAAAATGTGAATAAAGATGGAAACATTGGCATTTGGAACAAAGCACTTCTCGACAGTTAGAGGGAGACCTTTCCTTGTCTCTGAAGTTGAAAAAGTAGTTAGGAGAGGATACGTCTTTTCCAGCATTGGCTGTCTGAAAATTGGATGCCTACAGTAAGATTCAGCTTGCACACCAAAACATCAAAATTGAAGAACTGATCCGTGTACCTCTTAGTTCTCATTGCAGTCAGTGGCCACCCAGGTAATGCACTGAAGGGATGACAGAGACCAGTTCTGCTCTTTCAAGACAGCTATGTGTGGTCAGCTGAATCCTTTTCCAGGTTGCATTGACTAAACTCAGAAAGCCTTTGTTGACTGGGAGTATAGATAACCTCCTCACACCTGGGCATCTACCTATGCACCTCTAAATATCAACATCTTGTACCCACAGGACATGTCCGGCTTTCCTATGTGGGGAGAGAAATGTTCTTCTGTTACAGGATGGTCCAAAGTTGCCTGCAAGACATCCAGATCTTTGTATCTCCCTTTCATGTATTTTTAAAAGACGACCAGATGCCTAATGTAGATTAGACAACTAATTTCCAGAAGTGTTAAGGCAGGTGAGTGTGCCAAAATAAATCACTGCAGTTCTGACCTGCACAGTCTGTCTCCATTTATATATGATTCAACTGCAGCTGGAAAACTGCATTTGATTAATAGCTCTATATTGCCAGCAAGTTGTTGGGGAGCAGAATCACTCCATTTTAGTTGCTCTCCTCTGATCAGAAGGCTGGAGGCATGGGTTTATAGGAAGAATTAAAAGAATCATTTCTATATGCATACAGTGGAAGAGGCAATTAAAAGGAGTTATGGAAAGCCAAACTTCAAGAGATTGTTAACAAAGGAGAACAGCAATTATTTGGCGTGATACCCGGGGTAAAGCTAGCAGCAAGAGGATTCAATTAAGACTGAGCGAATGCGAAATTTGGGCAGACCTTACAGGAAAATTTTCTGAGAAAGAGACCTATGGGGGTATGAAATAATTTGAAATCCCTCAAAAGAAAGATTTTAAGCCAGGCAAAACAGAACATCAGCAAATATTCTGACGATAACTCTCACAAGAGCAAGAAAATTGCCTGGATGGTCTAATTGGTTTATTCTCTATCTAAATTCTGTAATTTTGAATTCTGCTTCCTGATGCATCATGGTTTCTACAGTGTAAGTCCCTTTAATAATGACTAGGATTTTGCAGTTCATTTGTCTTTGGTGAGTCACTATCACTTTTCTGCAGTAAATGGCCGTACACTGTACACAAAAAAAACCACACAAAAATAAACTGCCCACAAATGCACCTGCCTTGGCTGTCACTGCATGGTCGCAATATTAGCCCATCTAGACTCAGCGTTGCCTCCAGAGCAGCCCTTGCCCTAGCTGAGGCTCAGGGTATAATGCAACCCTGAATTTACACAGCTGAGACACTGCAGGAGATACTCTCCTTGCTTGTTTAAATTTTTTCTAACATCTGATCATGAGGGAGCAAAAGCTGATGACATGTTGTCCCCTTGCAGAGTGTTTGGCCCCTAAAAACCATTCATGCATCTATTGTCCTATTAGGTACTGGGATGTTTGAAAGTGTCTGTCTCAGCAGAGAGTCTGTTGGAAAATTGGTAAAGATAGTTTCAGGGAATGAGAAAAGCAAACCAGAGAGATTCAGGTGAAATATAGTTCTTAACAACGAGATTTTCTGTGCAGTTGCAATATAAAGTGGGGCCTTTCTAGTATCCCCTAATCAACATTACATAGAAGTAAAGAAATGGGAGTTCTGGGGGAGACCCCAAACTGTTTATGAATCTGGGTCCATTTCAGCAAATCCTTTTATCCAAAAAAGGCACAATTTTTGAAAACATTTCACAATGAAATGTTTTTGCACATGAAATGTTTCAGTTCAGGAAATGCCAAAGCGACCCACGTCAGCATTTTTTTAAGAAATATTTTGACTTTTGTTTCAAAATATTTTTTTAACTTAAAAATTGACTACAGTGAGAAGGGAAAAAAAGTTAAATAAAAAAATCTCTAAATACTCTCGGGACATAAGAAGATGTTTATTTTTGGAGTGAAGAAATCCCTTCAAGGTGACCCCAAATGAAGTTGGTTATCACACTTTTTTTGCCTAGCTGGAAATCCTGAAATCCTGAAGTGTCTGCTGTGGAATGTATTGCAGGGAGCAGTCGTGCCCTGGTTGGAGACGGCATTGCGTCTCTCATGTCTACTACTAACTTTCAGACATCCAAATTGCCTCCTAACATATGAAAGACGTATGCACAGGATTTTTTTGTACAAGCTGGACTGCAGCAGATGGGTGACAAATACAGTGCTCTGTCTTTGATTTAGCGGAAATAATCTACTTCACATTCATGGCGACTACATGTTTTTTCCATGAAGTTTCTATGCAGGCTTACTTCTCTAAGGGCTCTGGTTATATTTCAAATAATTTGTAACCTGATTATGCTAATTTCTGTTCAGTCAGGGAAAGTCTCATATACTTGATGCCCATTTCCTCTCCCTTGGCCAGCTCTGTGATGTTTAATGCATTTGCAGAGCAGCACTAGAGTCTTAAAGCTGCAGCTCAGCATGATGGAGGGCACAGTCCCTGAGCGGGCAACCACCAAGGGAGCCTGGAGAACAGCCCAAGCTCGTTCACAGAGGACTCTATCATCCACACAGAGCAGGAGATCTGAGTGCTTGACGTCCTGCACAGAGACAGTTAGCTGTTGTCTCCAAGGATGGGTCCCAATGAGCTCCAGCTCTCAAGATGATAACCGTAATTCAACTCTTCCCCAGTCATCACTCGGCCCATGCAGGGTTGTGCCTGTCCTATGGCTGTGATGTTCACAGAAACATTTGTGTGTCAGTCACACCACAGTAACACTCTGATGTGCTACAGTCAGTCAAGATGTGACCCTGGGGATGGAGTTTCACATACGCATAGGCATGAGAGGCACCAAAAGGCCTGTAAGCCACATCTGTCTGAAGAGTCCTATGGTCCTGGCCCCTGAAATTGTTACAAATGTCTGTAAGATGTGTATAAGCCAAGGGCAAAGAAACCCTTTCAAGCTCAAGTTACATATGAACGTTTCAAATCCTAATTTCATGGCACAATTTGTTCTCTCTTTACTGAAGCTGTTCTCACACCCAAGCGGACAGAGAAAATACTTTTCAAGATGGGTGGAAAGAAAAAAAAAAAGGAAAATTAAAGAACATGACACTCGAATTTATCCTCCGGTGCTGGGAAGTGGACACCACACAAGGACCCTATGCTGAAGAGATGTTTTTGCCATGTCTTAACTAAGGACTTGTGGGACACAAAAGGAAGAGCAAGGCTGATCCCAGATGGTGCTGGCAGCACTGAGGAGCCAAGCCGTTTCACAAAATGAGCCTTTTCCACTGCAGTGCCCTGCATGCTTTACAGGTCTGCTCCCTCCTGCACCAGTAAACTGTCTCAGTCTTGAGGCTCATGGGTGCCACCAGACACATTCCTCTCCAGCGCAACGACAGCTATCCTCGGCTCTGCCTTTGAGGAGTAAAACTAGGCCGTTACTAAACACAGCGAGGTTTTGCTTTTCTTTGTTTTTTGTTTAATTATCTACAATACACTGTGCTGAAGGAGAAGGCAGAGTGGACTGCAGCTCTGCTCTGTACACCAGGTGGCCTCAGCGGTATGTGCTTCAGTCCTGACAATCTCAAGGTGCAACTGTCACTCCTGCCCATACCAGTTTTGTTTGCCATGATCTGAGCATGCCTACAGAACAGTGAAACAGAGCCAAGAATCATGCAACAGGAGAAAAAAATAAAAGACCAAACACATGCATGGATGGGATTGATATCACAAGGCATCTGTTAAACACACATAATCAATTACCTGTTTATATGAAACAGCTCTGCAGACAACGAATACTGCTGTGCTGCAGCTACCTGGAGGAACAGAGAGCTGTTATCCTCTTGTCTTAGAACAAAGTCCTTAAAAAATAAAATCCTCAGCTGCAGTCAAGCCCTTTGCATGTTGTCACATAACAATTTGCTCACGAAAGAGGAGATGCAGGAGCTCACAGATGACTGAGAATCCGGCTGCATGGGAAATTGTATTGGGTCTCAGGGAGAGGTAGGTTGTTTGTGTGTATGGAAGCTACTGGTGGAATTTCTCATCTCACTGAACTGATTTAACATGTACACAGAGCAGGAGTATACTGATAAAGTCTGCTGGCAACATAAAGTTAGAGAACACTATCAATGCTATGGAAATTTGTGAGTCATAGAAACTTGTCAAGGTTCAGTAGTACAAAATGTAGGTTGTCCACCTATGGCGGCAGGTATCTGACAATGTGTAAGTTCCTATGGAGGAGTTACTCACCATGAATTCTCTTTACTGTTAGTAGTGATAAAAGCACTTTGAACATACATACTATCCATATCTTCCTAAAATGAATACCAAACATACAGCTAAAGGACTTTATCCTAAGCATAGCTATCACTCACTTTTGACGGTAAGGACTCCATGAGGAGTCTGGGTCACCTGCAGATGCATGAACTATAGTCATCTACATATTGCTTTAGAGGCTGGCTTTAGAGGAAAATATTAAAGTTTCCGCAAGCTGGTGCCATCCATGTGGAGAGATAAAGGAAGGGTATCTTTTCAGGCACGGAGACCTCTGATCTGTCACTAAAGGGGAAAAATCCCCACCAAAAAATGAGAAAGTAAATTATGATGCTGGGATTGTTCTGTCAATTTGTTTCCTGTGTTGAAAATATTGATATGAGAGAGAAAGGAACAGTGCCTGGATTTCCAGCAGGAGCAAGTACTAAAGGTGCCTGTGATGATCAGTCAGTGACCACCACTTCAGACAAGACTGAGGTAGTTTGGCCAGGGGGCGCATGGGGGACTTTTTGGATTAAGACATGACTAAATGAACCGGTGGATGTAATAAAACCAAAGTGTTTTTGGAAAGCCTGAGTGGGGTGCATCAACCTGGACAACCTTGATGGAGAGAGATGTTTCTCACCAGGCATTCACTGCTGGACCACAAGAGCATGAAGGAGTGGAAAAGGGAAGGGAAGGTGCGGGAAGGTGCGGGAAGGGAAGGTGCGGGAAGGGAAGGTGCGGGAAGGTGCGGGAAGGGAAGGGAAGGTGCGGGAAGGGAAGGTGCGGGAAGGTGCGGGAAGGGAAGGTGCGGGAAGGGAAGGTGCGGGAAGG